>JAWWEW010000165.1:42270391-42285914 GCA_035583185.1 Anabacerthia variegaticeps | reverse complement strand
ACATTAAAGGTATTTTCTATCTTATCTCCATTAACCTTGTGCAGAGTGTCTGTTTTGCAGGATTTCAGGCATCACAACAATGGGCAGTGGCTTCTTTTAGCAGGGTTACCCAAATATCACTACATACAAAAATTCAATACATGAGCATGCTTAAGGGCATTCAAGTAGTTTCTCAAACCAGACATATCTGAGCTTGAAAATCAACATTAAACAAACACTACTTTACTCTGTTCAAACTGTTTTCTTTCAAATGCTTTCAAGACATTTACGCAGCAGGTGGGTTGACATGGAAAGCATAAAAATTGTGCCCCCCATTTTGCCACTGAGAATGGGCAAATGATTTCCTCCCTTTGTAAGCTCCCATTGAATTCTGAGTGGTTCCAAGAACTGTGTATAGAGGAACTTTCACAACAGGATGCCAAATTTCATTTCATTGAACATGATTACTACCTGTGCTGTTACTATACAGACCTTTATCACAGAATCTTCTGTTTAGGAAGGGACCCACAAGGACCATGAAGTGTAGCTCTTAAGTGAATGGTCCATACAGGCATCAAACCCACAACCTTGCTGTTGTTAGCACTTTGCTCTAACCAACTAAGCTAACCTCAGGGATACATGTGATCAGTTTTTAAAAGATGACTTGAAGATTCCTAATCCAACAGTTGCTGATGCTGGGGAAAATGGAAAGGAAATGGGCCATGTGTACCAGCACTATAATGCTCTCCCTAAGTACCATCCCCTCCCTGGTAAGGCATTTCTGTGGTCTTACAGCTAAACATACAGAACTAAAGGTATAGACCAAGGGTCTTTCCTCCTTTCAAGCTATCTGCACCTAAATCACCCTTCAACAAGGATAAAACAGATGTAGGAGGAATCAAAGCAGAAGATTAAATGGACGGAGCTAAAATAAGGCAAATATTTTTATCTTCCCTTTATGCAACAATCTTTTATTATAAAAGACAAGGAAAGACAAGGAACTCTTGTTGCAATGTTACAAGTGGCACACCTGGAAACACATTATAATACTTTAGGCTGTTGGGCATTTTGTAACTTCTGCAATTTATTTAATTTTATGCATGAGAAGCATAAAGGAGAAAATAAAAAAGTAAAAAAAGAATGTTTAGGGTTAGGGTTAAGTGATGGAGCATCACTTCTATTGGTGTTTCTGGCCTCCTTGGTCATTCCATCCCCCTTCCTAATGTTCTCTGAGGAAATGTGTATCATACAGAATTGATCACTACTTTCATTTCCCAATTTAAATGAGGCAGACTAGTGCCTATTCCTTTTATGCTTTGCAGTGACAAACTCTTCTTAATCAGAAGCAAAAATGTGTCTCTTAGGCATCCCCCAATTCTGGACATTAGTTCAGCTGCAGTTCAGGCTTCTTGAGAAATATTACTTGATTCAGCCACAGTGACTCCTCCTCATGCTCCTATGAATCCTCTGACATCTACTCAAACTTGTGTGCATATTGTTCATAAAAAACAAATATACAGTTTCAAACATGGAAGAGCTCCGTCCAATTGGCCTAGGGTGTCCCAATCATTGTATCAAAGGTGTACGGCTGCTAATTAATAGCTTGGCTTAAATAGACTATATAAAAGTGCCATGAATAATCATGCCAAAGTATAGAGAACAAAAAAGCAGACCATGCCTTCTGAAAAAGCCAAGTTGCTTTCCACATGACCCCCAAAAACTTGCTTGTTTAGAACAAACAACTGATAAGAGGGATGCAGTTCTGACAATACCTCTGACAACATACGTTATTATCCCCCCTCAGTGGCTAACAGCACACAGAAGTTCCCTCCTATGAAAGGCAAAGGACAAAGACGTTTAATCCCCTCTGCAGTTCCTCACGAGTGGATCAAAAGGTGTTCTTTTACCCTTGGCGAAGGCTGTCATGATCTGAGCCATTTATAAGATTAAAATTACCTTCATGAAACCAGGCTTTCTTTGTTAGTGCATATCTTATCCAACATTACAGAAGAGGTCAAATATTTAAGTGTACAGAACACCAGAAGAGACAGCCAGAAAGGACATTGCCATACTGATGAGAATGGTAAAGGAGCTTAATTCTTTACAATTACAATTAGTGACAAATAATTCTACAGTAATACTAATACTTTCTAGGGAAGACCCTCAGTAATGATAAAAAGGTTTTATCTGCTTTTACTTTTTTATTAAAATGCACAGCTACAATCTCAGCTTTTTTCAGTGGCAAGACACACTTTTGTGTCTCTTTTACAGGGCAACATCCCTCCAAAATGCCATCAGGATCCTAAGGCAGGGAGGGGCTGGGCAAGGGAAGGTTCTTAGGCCCCCTATTTTTTTTTTTCCTTCTTTTTTCATTTGTGTTGGAGGAGGAACATTGATTGTTTTTACTTATACTTTTATATAATGACCAGAGAAGATGTGGTTTGCTGTGTAAAATGTGTGCACACAGATCTGTGAAACATGAGAATGAATCACGGGACCCAAAAAAAAGAAAGAAATGGGTGTAAGGACAAAGATGCTGGCAATTTTTCACACACCTTTATGGCTTCCTGATATGTAGCAAGATCTTGCAAAGGACAGGTCAAATATCAAAACACAAGAATGGCTCAAAAGCAGAGCTAGCAGCTGCTCTGAAAACCTTCATTAACTTTCAGTCTTGGTTGAATATAAGTCAGTAGGGTAAATTTTTCTGTTTTTTTCAGGCAGAACTAGTATGGACAAAGTGTTTTAGAATGTCTTTTTCTTGACCAGGATCTGCTGTTGAACTCCAGGAGCATTGTTAATTGCTAGGAAACAACTGGCAATTCCAGACTCTCCATGTATTGCAGACATTTATGTAGTTATCCCAGTCAAATCAACACATTCTTATACATACACACTTGTTTTGCTCATATACAGGCTTTAGAATACCTCTTTTCAAGAAAGCTTTGGCTGCCGACAAGGAATAAGTAGTTGGACTTTCCTACATATAGTCAATGACTTCACTGGGGACCTTACCTGTACCAGTCTTTTCATTTCCTCATGGAATGGGCTCATCTCCATGTACTACCCCACACATTAAACAAAACACAGCATGGACTTAAGAAACAACTTTTCTGTAAGCTGTGTAAAAACATTTATGTTTACAGCTTTACACAGTGGCTTTATTGTGAAAAATCAATAAAGTTGAAATGATTTACATCAGCCTACCCAGAAGCAAATGTTAATTATTTGCATTCATACAGCCATCAAAAGTGCATACACAAAATCCTTTAAACACCCACAGAGTAAATTATCTTCACAAGTGCAAAAAAGAATTCCTCCGACAGCCACACTAATAAAGTGCATGGAATTAGCTCAGCAAATAACTGAAAAGTAGCAGGACCACCCTACTAGTGCTCTCAAACATTCCCCAGTCTCCAGATAAACTTGACAAAAATAAGTTATGCTGGGTTTACCTGTTTTGGATACAATTTATTTTAAAATGCTTTTTAAAAAGGCCCTTATTAAAAAAAAAAAAAAGCAAACAAATAAAGCAAAACAAAAAAACCCACAACATTGTTCCTCGCTTTTGCTATAAATAGATGTAGCACCATATTGAATGACTGTTACTTTCACTTGCAGACACCCCGGCCAATAGCTGTAATAAGATTCAACATAGGTTCAGGCTGAATTCAACATGATTGCAGCTTTTTCATATGACTCTGAAACAAAACTTAGTGTAGAAATTAAGTTTTAATTCTTTCAGTTGACATGAGTGTAATCTGTGATTAAGAACAAGAAGAGAGATTATTTGATTGCATATATGGTACAGGTCACACAGGGCACAAACTGTGCTTATGTCAGGGTTTTTCCATCACAAGCACTGGGTTATGCTCCTTGTTTATCTCAATTTCACTGCTGCTGCATTTTTACACGTTTAGAGACTACATAACTACTGTGTATCTAGAGCAGAATAATCTTTAACAGGGAAACATCTGTGTTAAAGGGAACTTGATCCCCCCAATAGGTTTTAAATAGGAAATTTCAATTTCAATTAATGGAGGTTTCAATTCTTCCAAAAATAATGTTATTCTGACTTAAAAAATGTTCAAAATGTTTCAACTTCAAGATAAATAAAAAAGTTTTCAGTGTTTAAAAATAAAGTGTTTCTTATTATGCATTCAAGATACTATTAATTTTTAATGGTAATAGATGGTCTCCCATTTTTATTGACTATCCACTTTTAAGGAAAGGGATTTTGTTTTATATTCACAATTAGTAGGGAGGTCAAAAAGGACATGGAAGTATGTAAAAAAAAAATAAAAACAAGTATTCATTCTTTTAAAATTAAGGTTTACAAGAGTTTAATTAAAATAACTTCCAAGTGATTTCAGTCAGACTGGCTCTACCTTTGTTTTCAAAGAAGGTTTTCATAAGAACCACTTCACATTTGCCAAATGCCTTATATTTCTGTTCCTAACAGATCAGGACAACAAAAGCTTCAGCATAGGTATAAAGAATTCAGAAGCTGCTATGTTGTGACTTATCTACAATTTGCCCAAGGAAATATTTGTACACACATGATTTTCAGAGGGCAAAGCTCAAGAGAGCACTTAATGTAAGAAAGCGGAGCAGCCAAGCAGTCACAGGAGCAGCATCTACCGAGGGGAGCACCACTAGAGGGAAACCACATTCACTGCAGCTGCTGCTTAGGCAGTCCCATGCAAGCACAAAGGAATTACAGTACTGAGACTTACTTTTTAGAGTCTCACCCACTATTTTGCTATGAAGATGACTACCCCTCAGTAATTAATAAAATAATTCTAAAACTTCAACCCAGCTTCGCACCCGTAGTAGCAAATGCCTGTCAGCTTCGGATATGTGCATTTAATGGATGCAATTTGCCATACAAAAAAATGAGTCTATGGCTCAAGAAATATGCAGAAACACACAAGATTTTGCCACAGGACAGAATTTTAAAGCAATTATTACAGGAACAATTATGCACACACTGCAGTACACCACAACAGTAATAAAGAGGAAAAGAGATTCTATTTTAAGAGAACTTTATATTTTATTAGCTTTCCAGTAATGCAGTGCCAATCAAAGTAAGATGCAGGGATGACAAAGCTAGTGACTTAATTCTTCTGTTTATTCCTGTGTAGACACATTAATACAGATCACAAAACCAAACAGCTTCTCAGTAATCCCACTGATGTACCTTACTTGAAGCATAGATAGACTGCTACCAACAGTAAGACAACTGAAGTTTTTCTTTCTGTTTAGTTTCAAATCTCCTCAGAAATGCTACAAAACAAGGGAATCAATCATGATGGTAGTGAGAAAAAGATGCTGGAGATGAGGTTGAGACAACTGGAGTGAGCCGTATCATGTATCATGCAGACACACACATAACAGCAATGAAATAATTTGACTGCTAACTGCCTGGATGAGATTCAAACTACCTAGAGGAGGAAAAACATGAATCAAATGTATGAGTCTTCAAACCAAGAACAGCCCCCACACACACCACTACCACCCCTCTCCCATCAAAAGCTCTTTGCTTTTGCTATGTTAGTAAGGAACTATAACACAGCAGACTGGAAAAGCTCCTATCATCCCATTTAACAAGTATTCTCATGCACTAATTGTCTCTATTACTTCATTTGAAAGGATTATTTGAATTTTGGAATGATCTGATAATTGTTTTAGAGGGGGTTTTGTGCTTTTTTTTTTTTTAAAGTATTATAGGAACAGCTTGTCATCTGAATCTGAAAAGTGAGGAGATCAGAAAGCAGGCTAAATCAGCTGGTAGCAATACAGCGCTTTACAGTAATTGCACATGTGTGTCTTTCAAGAAAGGATCAGAGACCACTTTCTAACAGTAGCATAGCACCTTTGTCCCCCTCTTTCAGAACATAGAAAATAATGTCAAGTAAAGAGACTCCTCATCCCAACTTCAATTTGGCAGTTGAACAGACAGTTGAGTTGGAGAAAAGAAACAAGTCCTTGAAGCTCCATTCCCAAACATTGCATTAAAGTGGTGTGGTTTTTGTTGTTTTTGTTTGTTTGTTTTTAAATGCTGCTTAGGACACACTGCACAGTCCTACTAACAGAACAGTACAAAAACAGAAGACAGTCCTGTTACCAACACTTCTTTATTCAGGTATCAAGGGCAAAGAACAGCAGCATCACATGTTTGGAGGACCTAAATTCCTCTGTCAATTAAGGTATCTCCCCATGGCACCTGAGTGCTTGAGGTGTTATAAATGCACACACAGTTATCTTCATGGTTGCTAGGACTTTGACATGAACTAGCTTCAACCTGCCTCTAAAAGCGTAATAATCTGTATCACAGAAATTACATCTAACTGATTACAAAGTCAGCAGGATTCCAGTTTTCTGCAGCAGGTGCAAAACACTGCTTACACTCTTGAGGTTTAGCATTCTTTTTGCAATGCTACCTCCATTCTGAAGGTGGCCACTCTTTTTTATGATCTGTGGAGTTTTTAAATTCTCCATTACATATTAGCCAGTGTTTATAAGTGTACTGAGAACCCCAGGTATACTGGGAGCGAGAACATCATAATGCTTATAAATCATATTATTAACAAGTACAAACAGCAACTGAAATTTGCAAGTGGAGATCTTGTGTTTTCAGATGTTACTACTGAACTGTGTGTGCATAACCAGTAATGCGCTTTGGTCCTCTCTGCCTGAAGTGAGAAACTATTGAGAGAAGAATGGTAAGTGGTACTTGGACCCAACATGGAAGAGTCTTTTTATTTCGCTTAAGGAGCTATTGAGGAAGGATCAAATGCTTCTGGAAAGCTGAGGGATCAGTAGTGCAGACTGGAGTGTTTAATGTTAAAGGCATTTAAAAGCTTCCCCATCTCAATGAGACTTCTTTCACAGGAAACAGATTAGAGACTTCAGCTGCTGTTACATTTTTAAGAATCTTTGACTGTTCTCCCATAAATAGGAATGGTTGGCATGAGATAGTGACCACATATTGACACAGATGATACTGTTGTGACATAAATTCTTCCTGATATTTGATAGATAGAGCATTGGTATGTATTTTACCTATTGAAGGCACATTTCAGTAAAGACTATATATTTCCAAGTTACATACCAGAAAACAAGATCTACCCTGCAAAAACACTTCATGGGTAAGTTCTACTGAATTAACCTATATGAGTAGAGACATAGAAGAGTCTTTCCAAATGTCCCCCTGTCCTTTCTTTTCTTGAGCTACAAATTAAATACTTATTTTTAGTGCCATCCTCTAAGCCTTTCATTTTCATCTTACTATTTGCAGAATTCCTCATTTTTGCAGAACACTACAATGCTAATGCAACCTTAAAATAAAGTTGGGGGATACTGCTGACCACATTTTATGAGGCAGATAGCAAGACAAAATTGTGCTGCCCAAAGCATCACAACAAAAGCTTGGACTCTCTTGAATAAATATTTTCCTTTCCCTTTAGCAAGTGTGGCAAAAATAGATAAAACCTTATTGGAATTCAGAAGCCAGACCTACAATGACTACTGACTTTAAAGATAAAGACATACACATCTAGCAGCCAAGAGGCTGGTTAGAAGTCTAGCTGCAAATAATTTATTTAAGAAGTCTTTAACCGTTCTATCTCCAAAAACCTCTCAGCAGTAGTCACAATGCATATTCCCAAAAGATCTGGGACCCTGCCACAAGAAACACGCCTGATTCCTACAAGATCTGTATCCACTGATGAAAATCCTCCTCAGGTGCTCTACAGACACTACAAATTTCCAGTCTACTGGTAGCACATACTGGTTTCTTTCTGTCTGAACTAAGAAACTCAGATGAGAAAGACAAGTGGTATGTAGGCCTACAGGCAAGAGATTCCTTATTTAGCTTAAGGAGCTATCAAGGAAGGATCACAGGCTTCTGGAAAGCTGAGAGATCAAAAGTCCAGACTGAAGGATAGTTGAGGATTTACAGATAGAGATGACATCTGAGGCAAATATTGAGAACTTCTTTGAAATTCAGATCTTAAAAAAGTCACAGCTTTCATGTCAGCTAAGGAGCATGTAAAGGAAAAAATGCCCTGGGAGAAGAAGAGAATGATAAAGTTAAGCACATAGCTTTAAACATATACGTATCTCTCTGTCCTCAGAGCTCCCAATAGCAAACAGTGTCTAAGATCCAATATGATGCCATCCCTCTTCTCAAACATAACTCTCAAGTCACTCAATTTCATATGTATACATTCGTACAAACCCTCTATGCTTCTATCAATGTGTAATTCTAATACTGCTAAAATGAGATAGTAATATACCAGACAATTAACTGGAAGGAGTCATCCTAAAACAGCAACAGACCAGGAGAAAGAGAAAAGGAAAAGCAAGCAGATCTCTTCCCACAGGACGCAGACTTACTCCTGGCAGGTATTTTAGATTTGGGCATCTCCTTTTCTTGCCCAACACACAGAAAAGTTAATGCTCACTTTCAGAAGGGCAGAGTTCTGACAGCAACATCAGCATAAAAATTGTGAATTGAACACAAGGAAGGATAGTAGTGACTTTATGGCTCCTGAGATCCACTGATGCCTGTGCATCTTCATCAGCCATCTTGGTTATGTTATCAATCCTTGTGCATGACAGTTAAGTCAGTAGTAAGTAGCCAGCATTGTAAAGTTTTTAAAGAAATAATAAAAGCTAGTGGCATCAGGATTACATATTAGTTCAAGCTGTTTCAAAGACATTTAAGTAATAAAGTTGTTTGACTCTCAAATAGTACACATGTTGGCCTCTGGCTAAACTGTAAAAACAGTAGAATTTGATTAATGGCATAAGCTGGTCACAAACATCTCTCTATAATATCTGTTTCTTTCCACTTCCCATGGTAAGGTTAGTGACAAGTATACTTTGTTTTCCATTGCAAGTTTGGAAATGAATCCTCTTTCTCTGAGGAAAGGTTACTTCTGTGCTGCCGGTTTGAAGACACACAAAAAAACACCCCAAACCCACACAATTCGCAGAGCCTCTTTATTTCCTTCTCCAGTTGTCTGTTAGAAAAGGAGGTAGCGATTATTGCAGGGATGGGTAGATTATACACACCTCTCTCCCTATGTATTGTTCCCCATGATGTCTTTATTTCTAGCTGGTGAACAGCTGGTGTGCTGCAATATTTAGCAAACCAATATTTCTCTAATTTCTATCATTCACAAGAGCACTGTGAGAATTAATCCATGCATGTTTAGAAAGAATTCGGATCCTATGCTGAACAAATGCTGTAACACTACTAACATTTATATAGTCCATACCATCAGCAAATACATAATCTGAACATGATCACAGTAGCAGAACATTTCAATTCTCTTTAAAATGTGAATCTACATATTCTACAAGCAGTGCAAGATAAACATCACAGTAACCAGAAGAGACCATCAAATCCCAAGTGTCAACCAGATGAGGAAAGCCAATTCCCTGGACAGCCCAGAGTGCTAACACAGCCCATGATACAGATGATTGGCACAACAATACAGGGCAAGAGGTTTAAGCTCTCTGTAGTTCCTTTGATTTCAAGGGGAATAAGCACTTCTCTCAAGACAGGTTTTTGGACGGGAAGAGGTGTTGGGATTTTCTGTTCTGTTTTGTTCTGCTTTTTCATTTGTTTAACTTGTATTGCTAATGGATGCTTTAGATCACTAGTTGTAAACTACTCCCTCTTGCTGCTTTGTGAGCTTTTATCAAGTGAAGCATTTCCAACCAGCAGTCTGGGAAGGAGCTGGATGGCTTGTGTGAAACTTGAATTGCTTGAGTGACAAGCAATTTTCCCCAGTAACCAGCTTGGGGTTTATCATTGAACAGCTTGGGGTTTATCACTGAATGGTTAAAGAAACTTTTTAATACAGAAGAACACTTAGAAAAACACTACTTTGGATGCTCCAGGTCTGTGAGTTTTTCTCACAACTTGAGCCTAAACATCTAATTCTCTCCCATTCCCTCAGTGGTGACAGGCTAAGAAATCACTGCAGCATCTAAAGGACAAGCAGTGACTTTGATGTGTGCCCTGTCACCCATGTAGCCTATACAAAAAGGTGAAAGGGAAAGATGGCAAAAAGAAGGAAACAAGCTTGAAACCAAGCTTGCCTAGCAGCCCTTCAAACAAACCACCATCAAACCCAAATGAGTACAAGGCCCAGCTCAAGCCTTCAGAGCACTTTACACTTTGGGATACAAACTCAGTCACTTCCCACTATCCTGCCCAGATCTGCCCAGCCCCAGTGCTCTGTTGCACATCAGTGGTGCTGTCATGGAGCAGTCATCGTGGGCCCTTTGCACAGCCTGTGGCCACATCTCCCTGACCCCCACAGTCAGCCCAGACCCACTGTTTGCTCAGAAGAGACTTCAGGGTTTCTCTCTCACTTGCTCTAATTTTTTTTTTTTTTTTTTAAGGAAGAGAAGGAAAGGAAATTAGTTCTGACCCTTTTTCACTGCAAAGATTAATTAACAGTATCTTGAAGTGACAACAGTTCAGTTTTAACAAATGCATGTGCACACAGTCAATGACAGCTTGATTTTCAGAGGTGCTGAATAGGAACCATATAGCACATCACCCTGGAAAATCAGATAGAAAGGTACAAAAATTTAAAGTCTCAATAAATAACAGAGCACTGCTATATCTCATCGCCAATTTTATGGGAAGAAATGCATTTATAGATGCACCATCTTTCATTGACTCCCAAGTCCACTTTTAAAAGATGCTAACCATTTGTATAATGCAAAGCTAAACATATGTATAATTGCTTAATAGCAATTAGGTAGCTAAAGTTTTACCTATAAACCAAGCCATTTGTACAAGCCTACAGGCAACTGGGTCGCATTTAATATCCCTTACCGTCACTGTCAATCAGGTACAGAGTGAAAAAAAGGCCAAGTACTGCTGAGATGGGTTGGAATTAAGTGACTTCTAATTTCACATTCAACATCACTACCATCACAAAGTAAAACAGCTTCTAGTTTTATACCAAAGCTGACTTTTAATGAGGTATCAAATACAGACACATGGTTTCATGCAAAGAACAATAAAAAGACTATTTCTATCAGAACACCAATCTAGGACAACCATCTGGATCAGGAAATTTAGTCTTTTATATTTATAGTCAAATAAGCAATAGCCACATAGTCAAAAATGATGCACAGAACATCTGTTCTCTCACCAACACAAAGAAATATTCCTTCAGCATATAAAAAAATACAATGTGAAAATGCACCTATCCTGTGAGTTTTCTCTTTCATAAGCCACAGCTGATTACCTACTGAAGAATGCTAGCTACTAGAATATAAATAGCATGTATATCGGACTACAGCATTAATGTGAATATTTATACTGTATGCAAACAAATGTTTGCAGAAAAAGAATTGGACCACAGAGGTGCTGCCACAGCACAGATCATATCTGGCATCTAAGGAATACAAAGAATGGGAGGCATTTTTGGTTCAGTGAATAAACTGGCAACATAAGCAGAAGAAAGAGAAAACCCCTTCAGGCCAATCCGACAATGTCCTTGGTTTTTGGACCAAAAATTGACATCCAAAAGCAACCCAGAAACAGTTCTGCATGGAGTTTTTTAAATTCAAAGCTGAATATGGCTGAAGTACTCATAACTATGCCTTCTTTGCTGTGGTTTTCAATGGCAAGGTCTGCCCTCAGGCCTCCAAAGTTTCTGACACAGATAAATTCATGGGACCAGAAAGGTGCCATGCATCCAAATGTACTAAGGGAACTGCCTCTGTCAATGCAAGAACACCTTCAATCACCTTTGAAAGGCTGCAGTCACAGAAGGAAATCTCAAAGTGACAAAAATATTTTTGAAAGCTCACCTTGTTTTGAGCAGCGAGTTGGAGTGCAGACCTCCAGAGAGTACTTTCCAACCTAAGTTGTTCTGTGAAAACATTTTATTTCATTGGCAATCAGAAGTTTTTGTTTTCCCTGACTGGAAAAGGAAATAATTTCAGAATAATTTAAACACTGAGATATTGTTAAAAATGAAAAGTCAAAATATTTTTATATTAAATGTCATAATATTTTTGTTTGCTATTCCTTTTTCATAAATACTTGCCAAGTTCAGACTAAATTGACAAATAGATGCAGTCAACACAAATCTGCATGTTTCAGCTAATAAACTGTTCAAATGAAAACACTTAATCTAGTTGTACTTGGCAGCTGCCTCCAGCAATACTACTGCTGAAAAAAACTCAGAGTATTTGTGAGAAAAAGCTCTATTCAGAGAAACTGCATACAAAATTAACACCTTCAGGCAAAGTCCATGGACTACTGCCCCTTTTAACCAATATTAATTAAGCTAAAGTACTGACCAACATACATAAAACTATTCTTAGCATCAGGCATGGAAACTACCAACCACAAGTCTGTACCGCCACCCAGGAAGACTGTCCTGATTATTTCAGGTCTATGAACTTGAGCTGACCAGCAGCTTTGGTGTACAATGAGCAGGACGTTCTGCAGCCACCTTTTACACCTAAGCCATTCTTTTGGACTGCCTCCTTAAAATGGTGAGGATGTTCACAGCATATTCTCCTACAGGTAGATTTTGCACATAAATGTCCGTAGAGTAAGAGAGCTTGCCCTTATCAAACTGATTTTGTTTTTTAGTATCTTCATACCAAGAGATTTGTCAAAAATGCTCCCTGCACTCCCCATTTGTGTTCAAGGGAAATGGCTGCTACAGGTCAATCATGAGCACCATACCACAGTGCAACACAGGCCCCAAACAGACAACCATTCTAAGGCAACCACGTTCTCTCTGGGTGCCTCTCATCACAGCAGTGATTCAGTTCAAGTCCTCCTCAGTCACAGTTTCTAGACATGAACAGTACAATCCCCAGGGCCCCTAGGCAGGAGGAAGCCTAGAGACCTCCATTTCTCCATATGCCCCCATGCAGAGAAATGGACTGTATCTCCAGCACACCTGATCTGACAGATTTCCACTGGGGAGAAAAAAAAAAAAAGGCATGAAGACACATTGCTCCTGCAGTCTTCCCACCTTAACCAACACTGTGAATAACTTACAAAGTCAAATTGCAAGACTGTGCAGGGAAATGCCTAAACCTCCTTGCCAAGGCTTTGTTTGCAGCAGTTTGCAATTTCCTTCCTGACAGTGTGAACCCTTTCATTAACATAACATGATTTATGCAAATATCCACAGGCATTATAGGAGGCATTTATTTTGTTATGCCCAGAATTTATGTGCATTCAAGGAAAGATAATTTTTTCTGGCTGCAAAATTGCCACTAATGTTACACAAACTTCTCTGTCTTTAGGCCAGAACCCCTACTATGCATGTATCTCATATTCAGTTAACATCCAAGTTTCGTGAGGGTAAGAACTACAGCTAAAACTATTTCACTGAATAGGTCTAGCACCACCTTCTGTCTCTGGCATTTGGGGTTAAATTGTAGCATAAGGCTGAGTTCAGTTTGGCTTTCATTAACACAAATGTTTCTGTTCACCACCACTCTGAAGCAAGGGAAGCATGTGCATATGTATGGGAAGGCATGGTGGGGAGATTCAAAGCAAAAAAAGTTTATTTTCCTAATGTGTTGATCCTGAAAATTTGTCTTCCACCCCTCCTTCTTCTTAGTTTTAGTGTACCTTATGTTCATACAGGCAACACAATGGATGTGCAACACAACCACAACTAGTCAGAAAAGTCCTGTCCTTGCAGTCTCTCATTCATAAATGACAGAGATCAAACTCAAGCAGTAAAGCATCTCAGCAAATGACTACAGATTGGCAAGGTTCAGAGAGGCTTTAATTCCATTATGAATCTAAAATAACAGAATTATTTGGGAGCTATGTTTATGTTTGTAACAATTTAGATATCCATGAAGCTTAATCACAGATAGTCTTCAGATGCAAAAACAGGTCAAGAACTTCTTGCAAAAAATGCACACAACTAGGACAAAGAAATACCTTGAAAATACATGGATAACAACCTTTTCTTTCACTGATAGTTTAATGTGGAATGACCCTGAGCCAACCCCATACAGCATATCAATAAGCTGGACATTAGCCACTTGAACAGCTTAAACTGCATTCTAATGATCAACTAGGTATCCCAATGCAAAAATATGAATCATCATCAATTATATTTCAAGTTAATTATCAGAAACTGTCAATTACCTTGTAATTCCAAATTATTTCAGAATTTTCTTTTCACTTTCTCCACTCACCTATCCTGTCAAAAGAATTAAATTCATCAAATAATAAGAGGGAAAAACATATTTCTAAAGGCTCAGAGAGAAAAACCTCAGCATTACAGATAGACTGCATGAGCCCTTGGGAACATTCAAAATGTATTCAAACTTGCAAAACTCAAACACATAGAGTTATTTTCAACTGACACCTTACACTATCCTGTCACTACAGATATATAACAGATGTGAGAAGAAATGACCTCAAAGAGCTTTATACTAAAATAGGCATAGACTAAATCAGAGTCATTTCTCTTTTTCTTACAGAGGCATTACAGAACAGAGAGAGAGAGGAGTCTGAAGTCCCCACAGTCATATTTCTCTGTATATAACAGATTAACAGTTTTTTTCCAACGTCACAGCAATATTTAGAAACATCTTGCAAAATATTATGCCTCTCTGTAATGGGTGTTTATCAAAAGTAAATGGCTGTTTATCACTCTAAGCACAAGTGGCTTATTTCTCTAGTGTCATCAGTCTTATTTTTCCCCACAGATAATGGTTGGTAACATCAAGGTACAGTTAGGCATCATTAAAACTATCATGGCAAAGAAATATGACAAATATCTTGAGAGGTTCTAGTACATTCTTCAGAGCTGACTGATCTGAATTAGTTCTTTTTCATCTTCTTCTCTAATTCCTGACAGTCACTGGGGAAAATGGGGGGTAATCTAGTTCCAAAGTTGTTTCTCTCATTGTCTCCGTGTCACTTTAATTCCTGAGTTATGTCTCTGACTCTTTCCCTGCAAGATTTGTGAGGAATCACTAACTTTACCATGCTGAAAAGCTTGACCAGGAAAGGAACTGTGCAACAGTGTGAACATAAGCTTAGTGCATACACGCAACTCAGGGAAGGCCATGTAGATCTGGATGAGCCAGTTTGTCTTCAGCTTTTGTATTGCTGGAACTAAATTAATCCCATCTATAGGATCTTTGTTACCCAGAAATGCCAATCTTGTCAAGAAGAGTGAATTAGCTAGGGAATCTGCCAAAAGACTGGAAAGTTTAAATGAAAATAATCATGAGAACAGCCTACCC
Source organism: Anabacerthia variegaticeps (assembly GCA_035583185.1). Classification (NCBI taxonomy): domain Eukaryota; kingdom Metazoa; phylum Chordata; class Aves; order Passeriformes; family Furnariidae; genus Anabacerthia; species Anabacerthia variegaticeps. The sequence continues at coordinate 42,270,653 of JAWWEW010000165.1, read as the reverse complement.
TGAAAGCAACATAAAGGAGCTGGTGGTAAATAGGACTCAATACATTTGATGCTCCCTAGTTTCCTGTGCTTCTCATTAAGCCTTCTTCAGACATTTCCTAGAGCTGTAGTCATTCAGCCAGCTTTACATCAGCCTCTATAGGCAATAAAACACTTCCATGAGAAAAATCACAGGTAAAGTCTGCTCAGCAGTGAACACAGCTCAAACATCTTGTATTCATGAGCAGTTTAAAAACTCACAAGGCGGGGGGGGGGGGGGGGGG
>JAWWEW010000165.1:42109995-42270291 GCA_035583185.1 Anabacerthia variegaticeps | reverse complement strand
GGAAGTACAATACAAAAATACAAAAACCACAATTTAAACTTATATTTGAACATTCTAATCAGCTAGAAAATTAAAAGGCTTCTGATATCCCACCCCACACTTTTCCTCTTCACCAGGAAAAGGCTTCCATGAAAAGTAAGTTATGCAAGACAGATCTGCTAGTGCAAAGGACTCAGAAATTGATGGTATGACAAGAAAGGACAGAAAATTAAATCCCAATTGCTGAAAAGATCCTGTGTCCACAGATCCCTTGTATTCAAGCCCAGTCACATCCATTGTGATTAGCTGCCACAATGTCCTAAAGAAAGAGATACAATCTTAAACAGACCCCATTTAACGCTTGCAGAAGGTTTAGGATTACACTTTCAAACATGGGAGATAGGTATTGCTATGAAGTTCAAGAGGCAGTTGTGCAACCTGGAAAAGCCACTGGTGTGAGTTACACCTGAAGAGGTCCAGAGCAAACAGAAAGGCTTCAACATTTTGACTAAATGTAGGTGATTTATTTGTCACTACATGGATAGCCATGCTACAAGCTGTAGAAACAGTTTGGAACAGCCAGCTCTATACTTAAGAATGTGCCATTTCTTCACCCAGGCTGTCCAACTGGCGAAGATTCAAGCAAATTGCTTTTGCTTAGCATCTGATTTTGTCAGGACACAGGAATGAAAGCTGCTTCTGCCTCCTATACCAGCAAAAATTCAAGATTTAGATAAAACCTGGAGAGTTCAGTCAAGACTCACATACTAAACTGATGTAATTGTGGTGCTTTGTACAACAGAAGTTTTATCTTTAGAAATTTATTCAGGCATAGCAAATAAGTCTGGTAAGATTGAACCATGTGGTCAGGCATTATTGTCCGTAGTTCACATTAACTAAATACACTTGTCAATATAATATTTAGGGATTTATTAAAATCACTGAAAAAGAAAAATGTTTGCAATTTGGAGAAGCTGTCAAGTCATTACATGAGTGACTACACATAAGAAGAGGTACAAAAAAAAATGATTGAAACTGTCGACTCTGGACAAAATCCAGAAAAATTCACTGTCAACATTCCTAATAAAGATGGCACAAATAGTAGGAAATGCAATATTTTTCAGCCATTTATGGTTTGAATGACCATTTCAATAAGCTTCTAATTTGCAGATGTAAAAAAGGCTGAAACGTTTACCTTCACTGAGAAAAATAACCAAAGACCCTTTAATTTGGGGCATTTTTGTTTGTTTCAGACCTTTTTCTTCTGATGGATTCTCTTCTTTTCACAATTACCTTTTCACAACTTTGCTTGTGTGGTGTTTAACCCCAACAAACATATGAGCAGTAACGTGTGCTATTAACATAGATTTCCTCACAGAACAGCCAAAGCACAAAATTTTCAGTCGGTTCTAGAACTGTGACTGTCAACCCCAATTCAAGATATACTCCTTGACAGCTCCCAGCATTGTTTCATCATTTTTATGTGATGTTTATATCCAGTCCTCTAAATTTAATCTCCTATTTTGCCATTATGTTCTGCTTTGATTAGATTTTTCTCTAATAGTAATAGCAACGTACTTATATAACAGTTGCATAAATGTGACAAGTTCCTTATGAAAAAGCAGAAGTGCCTTAATTTTACACGAGATGCAAGGCATGTTCTCTCAGCTGCTTATCTCCAATTCCACAGGTAATCATCCAAATGCTGTGGAGGATTCTGCTTGCAAGGCTCTGCCACTTCTCACAAAGCTCTCTGAGTGTAGCACTTGATCTCACACCATAGCATCCAACAGCAAGGTTGTCAAGAGAGAGAACTGTTATATATGTCTTTGAGGTGTCAAATAGGCTTATGATGACATACGGGCAGAAATCTCAGTTTGGTGAGTTTTTTAGTAATATTCAAGATTTCATTGGACAAGGCCCTGCAGACTGACTTAATCAAACCTACTTCACGTAACATCCCAGATGAATGGCGCAGGACATCCCCTCCAAGCTAAATTATTCACAGTTCCCTTATCTTGCCTCTTGGAATCCTAGAATGGTTTGGGTTGGAAGGGACCTTAGTGATCATCTAGTTCCAACACCTCTGCTATATGCAGGGACACCTTACACTAGACCAGGTGGCTCAAAGTACCATCAAACCTGGCCTTGAACACTTTCAGGGATAACGCATTTGCAACTTCCCTTGGCAACCTATTCCAGTGTCTTACTGTAGCAATAAACTTACAATATCAGAAGTGGAATAAAGCCTGCAAGAAATGGGTCTCTGAAGAAGATGGAGAAAGCTAACCATAATGGTTTGAAAGCAGGCTTTTACTCGGTTGTAAAATGGAGTCTACCCTGTCTGTGTTACCTTCTTGTTCCCAAAACCCCCTGGGAACACCCTCATTAGGATGCAAGAAAGTACCTGGGCAGGTTATGTGAAAAGTCCCCTCATTGGTCTTTTTTAACCCCTTCCCTATTTGCTGTTAACCCTCGGTTTTGATCGGCTGTGACTCACTTCCCCTAAACCCCATAAAAACCCTGACCGTGGAATAAACGCTCCCTCTGTTTCCTCTCCTGTGGCCGTGTGTGTGTGTCTCTGTGGGACATCCTGGAGACCACGTCGCAAGAAGGGGGACAAGAAGAGGGAGCGTATCTACTCAGCTGTTGTATCTTACCACTCTCACAGCAAAGAATTTCTTCCTAATATCCAATCTAAATCTGTTCTCTTTCAGCTTAAAGCCATTCCTCCTTGTCCTATCAGTACACACCCTAGTAAAAAGTCCCTCTCTATCTTTCTTGTAGCCCCTTCAGGTACCGGAAAATTGCAATTAGGTACCCCAGAGACTTCTCTTCTCCAGGCTGAACAGACAAAATACTCTCAGCCTTTCCTTGTAAGAGGGGTATTCCAGCCTTCTAACCATCTCTATGGTCCTCTTCTGGACTTGCTCCCACAAGTGTATGTCCGCCATATGCTGGGGCCCTCAGAGCTGGATGCAGCACTCTGGTATGGGATCTTGTGAGAGTGGAGTAGAGGGGGCAAAATCACCTCCCTCAACCAGCTGGCCACAGTTCGTTTGATGCAGCCCAGGAGACAACTGGCTTTCCAGACTGCAAGTGAACATTGCTGCCTCATATCAGCCTCTCATCCACCAGCACCCCCAAGTCCTCCTCAGCCAGGCTGCTCTCAACCTGTTCATCCCCCAGACTATATTGATACCAAGGATTGCCCCAACCCAGGTGCAGCACCTTGCACTTGGAAGAATTAGCACTTGGAACAACTGACCTGGCTAGCACACTTCCCAGTACCAAAGACCCATACGCTGAAATGATTTTTTACAAAAGTACAGATGATCCAGAAGACAAACAAGAAGCTGGAAATCAACAGAGGCACAATAAGTTAGCAGATGGGCAGATAAAAGATGAGACAATATTCTGAAATAGAAAGTGGTGTAGAATGACATATTAAACTGGAACAGAGGAGAGCATGCCCACAGCAAGAACAATCACTGTAAGAAACAATAAAAATAGGCTTTGAGGTACAAGAGTTACAAAATAGGTGACAGGAGAGAAAGTCCACATAATTTGAAAAGACCCGAAGGAATAAAGCAGCTGAAAGAATAACTAAAAATAATGCTTTGCTAGATACATGGTCCAAAAAGGAGGCGGGGGGGAGGGGGGGGACCAACACAAAGAGGTAGGGAATTTTTTTTTTAAAGCACAAAGCTGAGAAATAACAACAAACTGCAGGCCTTCATGCTGAAAATAGCATTTGCAAATAACCACCAGCTCTTCTTCAGAAGAAAATAACATTTCATGGTGCCAAACAACAAAGAAAAGTATGGCAAGCAGCATCCTGGGCATTTCTAGGCAACTCTACAAAGCACAGCTGAATGTTCTATCAGCTCTCAGATGCAAATACTGCCCTCCCATTCACATAACACATATAAGCATAGCCAAGTCACTGCAACCTCCTCTCATGTACAAGAACTACCAAAGAATGACTAAATAATCAGAAATGTGTACTACTGCAAACACGTACATTTTACTGGAGTGATGAACGAAAGAGATGTTTGTACTGACAAAACTAACTAACTGCTAAATGCTGCATTTAACAATTCATGCAGGGATTTATATACTTGGATATTTGTGTGAAAATTTTACACAGGCTTACTTGCATTCCTAGGTACACACTTAAAATCAACAAATGTAAAGCAACTTCAGTTTTTGCTGGAATGTAACTTATTTTACCCCTCTTTCAGTCATAAAAGTGCCAGTAAAAAAACACAGTTAAATTACCAAGAAATCCAGTTCTTTTTCCACAACCTACCCAGTCATGAATCCATCCTCAACACTCCATATGCAGAATAAGCCATTTTACTGAACCCTACTGAACCCTCCTGAAACCCTGTAGGCCTCTTCACAACAGGCTAAGGTGAAAATATCACAGCGGACTTGGAATCAGGCTTCAAGTAATTTCAGTGAAGTTGCATTCAGGATTAATTTGGCTCATTATCTCTCTTGAAAGGATGAACTGGCACAGCAACTACAATCACTACATTACAGCACCCCAGAAAAGCATGCAGGAAATACCTTGCCCAGAACTTCTCATCTGACCTGTTACTGACTTTCATTGCAGATTCTACTGGCTTCTCTGACAGAAATGTAGACATACTGATTTCTCAGGCCACAATGATCTATGCAACAAAAATAATTGTGACAAAATAGCAATGACTTTTTCATAATCCACTATTACTATTTTTTATATTTGTCACATGGAAACAACTCTGAGTGCAGCTGCAGAAGGTGAGTAGACCTGCCATGACACAGATAACTTATGAAGAACAGACAGAAAACTTGCTTAATTTACTTCACTGAGAAACCATTGAGAGGCTTCCTTTAGAGTATTGAGTTATCATACATAGAGCTAAAATAATAACAATGTAAATTAGATGGTACTTTAGGAGACACAAACAAATAAGAAGTCATGCTGTGGGACCACTACAAAATTAACATAAAACTAGGAATATTCAGACCAAAATTAAGTGTTGGACTGTTACCATATCATTAAAGAGGAATCATAGAAAAATGGTGATTAAAATTTAACACAGAAGCTGATTTTAATTCAGAAGATTGTTCAACATTCAAAACTTTCAGGTCAGGCAAATGCCTTGGGAGTGCCATGAAGCTGACTGAAAGCGACTACTGTCACTGTTCTTGCATTTTTAGATGTTAAGTAGGGACTATTTAAGATTTCCTGCAAAGCTCTTCTAGTCCTTTCTTTTATATCAATCTTTCCAGACACCTGTTCAACACTGACTCTTCTAGGTCTTGCATCTCGTCATCTACCTGGTACAAAACTGCACCCCGAATAGACTATAGCATTGTACAACAGATGACAAAATGCTCAAAAAAAGTGGAAAAAGAATTATTGCCTCTCCACACTGCAACAGAACATTTCCACATGAAGCTCCAAATCCAAAAGGACAGCCATACCACAATGGAAACAAACTGGACATTTTTGACACTCACATGACAGCATCCCTTTCAGAACTTGAAGGGAACTGTCTCCCTTTCCAAAGAAAATTGCTAGCACAAAAAGACATCTCTGAAAGAGAGAGACTAATGAAAAAAAAAAATGTTTAGCAAAAGAAGCTGCTTCATACTCACATCTTTGAACACAAGAGTCCTTCACAGCAGGTGCTTTATTACATGCACTGCCTCACAAGTCAATAGAATAGCAGAGCATGAGCAACACAGATCTCTGGGCTTTACACAACTCTCCATGCAAGTCGCACGTTCGCTCTTTGAGAGCTCTTCAGCTCCTCATCCTGCAAAGCTCATTTACCTGTCAGCCTCCCTATCCCTGGAATTCTCATGAGGTCTCTCTAACAAAGAGAAACACATTGAACTGCACACTAAGCAAGAATCCAGTCCTGAGGGGCACTGAATGCATCCCAAGCTTCATAAGCAGATATAAGACCCCTCTCCATAGTACCTAGTAACACTACACGTTTGGTACCAATTGTATCTGTCAATGGAGCAAAAAAAGGCTAGTTTAAGTTGTATCAATGGTGCTGTTAAAAAAAACCCAAAGACAAAAAAACCCACCCCAATGTGTTCTCCCTCCAAAAAAAAAAAAAAATCCAAACCCAAAAATCTTGTACTGGTAGGAAATAGGTGTTTCTGGTTTTGACAGATTCATTTGTTTCTATAGCATTTATTCCACGCAATGGATGGGAAACATTTTTAGGCCTTCTGAATACTCTGTGAGGAATGGAGAGGTTCTGAAAACCCACCATACCCTTAGAAACAGAGAAATAAGCAAAGAACTCTGTGTTAGTAACAGTCTCCACTATCAGAAAGAGACAGGGTACACAGGATGTAGTTCATAACAAAACTGCTCATTTGGGGCTGTCTTGATCAATCCGAAGAATTGCCTGCAAGGTGAAAAACTGATGAAAAGAAAATTAAATGAAGCATTATGGGGACACTGAAGAAGAGCTATTTCTAAATGCCTTTGAAACATAGTCAGTGAATGCTATGTATTTATTACTCTTAAGAAATTTAACAGCTTCAAGTTACAACTGTAAGTAATAACAGCTTTGAGAAAATAAGTACAAAAGAAATGTATCTCTCAGCTTCATCAGAAAATGAGAATGGATGCAACAATCCCAAAGCACTTACAAACAAAAGCAAATAATGATAAAGTAGTATCCCTCACCTACATATGAAGAAATGAGAGTCCCAGGGAAAAGCCCCTGGGGCAGAAGTATAACCAGGGCCACTTCCAGTTTCTCTTTATTAAAACAGAAGAAGTTACTACATAAACAAGTATATTACATAAAATATAAAGTTAAGGAAGGAAGTTTAACAACCCTATACTTATGCTGTGGGTTTTCTTGTGTTTTTTTATGGGCATATTTTTTAAAAATTTCTTATAGCAGCAAAGTCAGAAATGCCTTATGCAGGTTCCTCTAATAAAGCATCAGTAAGTCTTTATATGATGTATCAATACTCTTAGCATTTAATGTTGGAGAAGTTACAAGTAAGTTTCAAAATGCTTACCATACCTCCCTTTTTTCCCAAAGGAATAAAGTCTTTATTCCTATCAATTTTAATGTTTGCTTGGTAATGAGAGATTGTCAATTTAACCATTGGAGATAGACCTCAGAAATTTATGTGTGCATTCACACACAATCCCACCAATCCTTGGGCAGTCATTCTTTGAACAGTCTATTCTGATATTCATTCAATGCATATAAACTCTTTGAGGAGCAAGAAGACAGCAGGGACATGTCAAAACTGTTTTAGTCTGGGAAAGGGAGAATGGCAGCAAAGAAATAAATCCTTGAAGACACATGGGTTGGCTGTACACAGTGCATTCCTGGGTGAATAACTAATAAAATCTTTGCTTGCCTGTCAATTAGCTTGGTTCTAAGCAACCAGGGAAAGAGATGCCACATTATATTACATGGACCTTGTTTTAATACAGCAGAGCGTATAATGGCTACATTAACTCTCCAATGCAGAACAATGAAGAGGGCATTAAAATAAGCCTCTTGTGGGTACACCGATCCCAGTGCTGCCTTCATTAAAGCCACATCAGGGAATCCTCTCGGCTGGATTCTTGGATTGATTTCTATCACCTCTTAATGCAATCTGCCAGGCATAGCTTGAGCAGTGACATCCACAAAAAGAGGGAGGTCCTCTGGCCCTCTGTGATCTAATTCGTCTCTAATTACAGTCTTATAATGCTTTACCTGGAGAGCTGCTGCAAGAACTATCCAGTTATCTTCACTCCACTTCCTAGATATGTGAAAACAGTGAGTTTTTAACAAGAACCTACTGAGCAGCTTCCCAACCCTGTCTAGTCTCTTAAGTGGCTTTGAAGAAAAGCCACTAATTCCAGCTCAGACTTCCATGATAATGAAAAGCAGCACATTTCACACAGATCTCCCTTAACAGTACTGCTTTTGCCCTATGTTTTACTATATGGTGAAAGAAGGTACACATAAACTCACAGTTTAAATACTTTTTTTTTTTTTTTTACATCGAACCCACTGTGGTAGCATTACAGCAAAGATGAGAATTGTAATAACTACAGTGAACAATAACTGCAGCAGAAACCCGCTAGAATGTTTGTACAAAATTATTGTGCTTTTAACTGGCAGCAGTGTCCAAGCTGTAAACTCTTCAGAGTGGGTAAAATCATAATAGGAATCAGTAGCAATTAGCAAATATATTGTCTTAATTATTCCAGAGCCAAGAGTATCACACAGGAAGCTTAGAAACGTAGTGAAAAAGAAAGAAAGAGGCATTGGGTAGATAGAAGGAGACTTTGACCTTAAAGAAACTACCCTTTGCATACTGAGCCACACTTCTCTTTAAAGGAGTCGACCAGAATGCAAAGAGGTAGCAGACAATGCAGCTCTCGAAAGCATTCCCCAACTGTGTGTCAACATTTCATCTAAACAGAGAAGCAAAAACTAAACACATCTTTAAACTGTTGGAGTTCCTAGAGGCAGGAAAATTCTGATGCCTACATCTGCTCTAATTTAGAGAATGTACAGCTTCATTAGAGACTTCTACAGCCTCAAAAAAGTCCATGTTTTACAGGAGGAACAGGAAAAATCCCAATGATTTTAGCCAGTCTTGTACCATGGAGAGAAGACTAATTTTCTTTCAGTCATTCTTCAGGTTACTTTCAAGTGTCTCAGATGACAGAGCAACTCCCTAGTTCACCACTATGCTGTGACACGGGAGAGACTATTCACAAAGAGTCTAACAACCTTTAATACGGGAGTAGACCAAGGTAATTAGCATTATTGTCTCTTTGAATAATTTTCTCCTGTTCACAGAGTTGCAACAATAGTAGTAACAATAGAATGTAGTATTAGCAAAATTACTATTGTGCTGCTTCAGGACCCCAAAGAAGTTAACATCTACTTGTATGCCACAATTGAAAGGAGGTAAGATTACTAATAGATTTTATTTAAATTGCAAAACATAAGAAGCAGCAAAATTTCTTTTAAAATTACATTTTGACTTCATGTTTAACAGTAACTGCCTTTGGGCTCTTCTGTAAATGATGACTTATACTTACAAATTTCAGGTACTTGTAATGTGATTTGAACAAAACATGAAAATTTAATCAGTATTTTGTTCAAATAAGAAAGATTATTATTATTATTGAAGTTTTTGTATAGTTATAATAATTACCATTCATAACTCAAGACTTGTTTCAGTAACACTATGAAATAATAATTAAAAAAAAATAACATCTGTATTTGCAGTAAGTTTCTTAACAGTACAGTATACCAATAGTATACCAATAGCAAGTTACCCTTCAGAACATTCTCGACATATACAAGATAGTCAACAGTTACAGTCAAAGTCACAGGAGATCTGGGATCAGCTCCTGTTCTCTTTGAAGGTTGTTTATTCACTTTAACTTCTTATGTATAAAACTTTGGTCTTATGGTAGCAGTCTGGAAAAAAAACAACCCACCCTGGACTGGGGCACTCAGAAATTAGTACTGAAGGATATTACTTCTGTGAAATAAGAAATGAAATGGACACATTCTGGTAAAAAGTCATTCTTTGTGGTAAAGCTTTGCCCTTCCGTACTATCTGCTGTCATCTTCAAAGGCTGACTAGGAAGCATTGCAGGCAACACAGAGCTGACTGAAAGAACACTGAGGCAAATTGTGCCAATAAAAGCAGTCTGTGCACCTCCCTAGAAGTGATCTCTACTTCTGGAATAAATTTCAGAGACTATATCACTGCTGCCTGGAAACTAAACCCACCTACATTTCTGAAAACAGACATCATCGCAAATAAGTCAGTTTCTCCTCTGCTGTAGGACAAGGGCATGACCAGTTCAGCTCTCTTCCAGGCTAATTGCAGCTGCACCATCAGGTTACAAATCATCCTTCATCCACAGCTAAGATGCTTAGTCCAATTGAGACATACAGAATACATTATCCTTTCAGTCCATAGTCTTCAAGGAACATACTGAAAACTTCAGAAGACAAATGTATGTAGGAAAAAAATGCAGCCTCAAAGAATCTTTATTTCATTACCCTTAATATATGTTTTACTTCTTAAGAGACAGGTTCATCAATGTCAAAAAACTCTCAACTATTAATAGCATACTAAGTTCTGTACATTTACATCAGGGAATTTATTAGTCAATTACGGAAATGGATAGCATCTGTTAATTTGAGGTGTACTCTCCCCGCAGTTTGTTCCTCTTATTAAAACAAGAAGATAGTTGCATACACATGACAAGTAAATTGCATAAACATCAACCACTATAATATCTTATCTCAAATATCCTTAAACTTCAAGTCGAGGGACTGAGATTACAGCTTTCCCCAAAATGCATTGAATTTATCTCTCCATATTCCTTAAACAAAAACAGAGCCCACAGCCCACACGATCCTTCCGCAGCTACATAAGGTGGACCAAAGTATGATGCTAACTCCTTTCACAATCTAGGCCAAATTAGATTAAATCCTATCACCACAAATCCACATTTACTATGATCACCCCATTTGAAAATCTAAACCAAGATAAGATGTAGGCTTCCTTTATTGAGCAGGTCCTTCAGCAAGACATCAGTGAGCACATCAAAGGTTGAGAAGCAAACTTGTATTGGAGTATGCTCACAACACAATGGCTGTTAGGCACCTAGTCTAGTGTGCCTTATTGCCTTCGGTTCAACTACTGAGTGTCACTTAATCTTCCACATAATCTAGGATTATTTGAGGCATCAACTGTGACACATCTGATACTGTGGAACAACAACATTATGTGATTTTTCTTAAAGTTACTGTGGTCTAGTGTTTCTAATTTGACAGCTCACATTGACATTTTATATGCTGGGTGGAAAGACGTGAAATACAGTTTTTCTTAACAGAAAGTTTTCAAACATCAGTTCACAAAAGTGATATGCCTGAGGTTGAATGTTTTGTTTGAAACATGTTTAAAAGTTCATTTCATTAAACTGAGTTATAGCAAAAAATAGCAATGTGAAATTCCTATCAATCAATTAGCATGAATGTCTTTCAAACAAAACAAGTCAGAATTTGTTGCCATTGGCTCCATCTTTTGTTTAAAAAACTACGTAATTAGAGGGGGAGGAGTTGTAGCCAATTATCACAAATATTCACCACTCCATGACTGCTTTAAAAAGATCAACATAGATCCACTTCTACGCTTAACTCCCGTCTGCCAGCATAATATATAATGACAGAAAAAAGGAAAAGCAACTTCTTTCTATTGACAGCTAACAATTTTCCTTACTCATGGTGTAAAGCAGATAGGCCCTAATAACTTGACAGTCTAACTGAACTGTTAAGAAAACATCGAGTTGGTCACTACCCATTCATAACTGAAAGGTTTTGTAACATTTTTCTTAATGAAATTGGCTTCCACATAAGTTTCTGGTTTAAACTGGTACTTTAAAAGGGAAAAATTTTCCTGCTTCCTGATAGGGAACAAGCTAACACGCTTTTGAATCCTCATATCATTCTTCCTTGAGAGTGACAACTTCTGCTATCACTAAATACTAGACTTTTTGAGTTGCCTTTAGAAGAGTACTAGGTAGTCCTACTACTTCTTTCTTCCTACTTTATAAATACAGTTTCCAGCTAGATTTAACCATTTCCTCATTGAGTTAACATCACCTCTACAAACTTGAACTCAACACTATCCCATGTCCCACTTCAGTGCTCTATGCTTTCTCCCACCTTGCCTATTCTAAGTTCTGAGGTGGGATTACAGGTCTCAACACTGGTTTCCTGCAGCAAGGTTGGTGGGCAGAAGGGGCCAGGCATCACATACAAAAGCAACACAGCTTACACATATTGCTTGAAGAGGGAATACCTAGAAAGGGAAAAAAAAACAACAACAACAAAAAAACAAAAAAGAAAAAAAACAAACAAACAAAAAAAAAAAAAAAACAAGAAAAACAAGCAACAAATGGGGGATAGTATTTTGTATCAGGGGTTACCGCCAACAACATCCCAGCACAAGGATATTTACAAGCATTTATAATGAGCTTATCAAAGACTGAACAAGGAACTGTCCCAGACTAGTTTTTGTGCTTTGCAGGGAAATATTTTATCCTATCACTGCTCTAGTATTACACAGCAACATTATTTGAATGTAAAAACATTCTGTTCCTCTCTCTATGTAATAAGGACTGATGGATTATGCCTAACTATTACAAAATACAGACACCAATGTCTACTTTATGACCGAAGCTGACTTCAGCGTTTACCTGTATTCAAGTACACAATAATCTTCAAAACGGGTATATAATCCATTCTGCATAATGTTGCCACCACTATCTATAAATTTCACATAACCGCACATCAGATAAAAGAATGTTGCATTTACTTCATTTACCTGGGAATAATCACCAACATACAACTAGAACACAAAAATCTACCCCTTTGAAGATGTTCTCATCACTCAATTGAAGCTAATTAGATGAGGATAATACAAAAAGATGTCTTGGTAAATAAAGCAACCACCCAGATGGGTCACATCACAAGAGAAGAATCAGTCACACTGCAGACTACATCTTTTTTCTTATTTACAGCTGATGTCCTTACTGTCACTGTCATTCTCAACAGACCTATGGATAATGCTTCTGATGTGCAAATCACCAAAAAAAAAAAAAAAAAAAAGGCAATTTGCCTCAACAGCCCATAGGCAAAACTTCATCTGCCTCTCTGTGCATAACCTAACACCATCCCCAGCATCTCAGGGCTGTTGGAAGCTCCTCAGTCCCTCCCTCCCTTCGGATGGTATATTCTGCATAGAAGTGTAGAATGCACAGTGTGTATGTGTACACACATATACACACATTTAAATCGCCGGTTTGTATTCTTATTGCAATTTCAACAGACATCTTGGTATTGCCAAAAGCATACAGTAGCAGCATTGACATCAGCTTCTGAAAACATCAGATGAACTGAAACTGTGTCTCATGATTTGAGTCGGATGCAATCACAGTGGGTTCACAAACACTTTGAAGATGAATCTGTACTTCCTCAGTTTTTACAGGAGTGGAACCTTTTATCTATGTGGAGACTTTTTATGGGCTAGTACCTGCTTTAAACATTGATAAAAATAAACTTCCAGCAGATTAGTCATCACAAGCTCTTGCAGTACGTTTTGAAGCTGTTTAAACATTCACAGTAGTTTCCAAAATATATTATCTCAGCACAGATTGATCAGATTGTTTGCACTAGCGTTTCTGCTGCTCACATTTATTTTAAAGATCACTTTGTAAGTAACATCTGTGTTTAGAAACTTCTGAGAGCTTTACATCATTTTACACTATCTCCTTAAGCTTCCAGAAGGATTTCTAACATTTTCTAGAAGCTGCTGCTGCTGCCTCAGAAATGTGAGAAAAGTACCTAGAAGACATCAACATACGGTGTATTAACTGTTTTATTGTTTCACTTGCCAACAGAGAACTTCTAGAAAAATAAACATGATGCACACCCACTGGGCAAGGTGTTACATATGACTCACATGCATGGAGGAATGTGAGTGTGTTTCTACGCACACATTCATGCACACTTAACCTGGGCAAAGAATTTTCACTAGAACGAATTATTACAGGTCTCAGTTATGAAAAGTACTGCAGAAGGCTTGCAGAGATTTCATCTTGCCTTTTTCCCACCAATTTCAGCAGTGAAATTATACTGAGTGGCTGTACAATCTGTTTCTCAACAACCACCCATATACAGTGCACTTTAGAAGAATACAGAAAAACCAGAATATCACCAAACAACCTAATATAATGATATGGCAGACACAAAAAACAAGTGATATTGAGACTCAAGCTTTATTACTGTCAATATCAACTGATTTCAGTAGTTACAAGTGGAACTTGTTCTCTAATTGACCATCTGTGCAACTACTCTCTCCTTCACTCTAATGCCACAAAGATGCATTTCATTCTGTCAGACCGTAGTTCTTAATCAGTATTTTGTTACCTTCTGCTCTCAGGCCTCAATTGTTTTCTTCAGGAGTATTTTAGAAAAGCCCTGGTCTAAGAATTCATGACAGCTTTCTGTCTAAATCTCTAAACTATTCAAACACAGTTATTCCTTGCAATTACCTAAGTAGTCTGCAGAGGCAAGTTCAGTCAAATAGTGGAGTATCACCAACAACAGGAGCAACACCACTGCTTATGTATAAGAAAGTAATATTCATCAAAGTTTTAGTATCCTGTTGAATGAGGTCCTTAACACCAGTGACAGGTTTCATTACTTTGAACAAGTCACAACCTTTATACTATAGGTCAAATCAAGTAAAACACTGCAACAAAGGAAAAAAAAACCCATCAAAAGCACACAAATTAATGAATAAAAGTAGATTTTTGATGGGTGAGGAGAGGGAAGTAAACAAATATTTCTGGATACAAGCTATCCAGTGCAAATAAAAGACTCATCAGAGCACAAACACAAAGCCAATTTCCTCTTTTCCTCTACAAACCTTCAAGTTGTTCACATTTTCATATAGACTACAAAATGTCTTCCCTACATACCAATATTACTTAACGTATCTAATGCAAAAAAATATGTCATTACCTAGGTCAGCACCTGAAAACTCTACATAGGCCTCCTTTTCAGGATTTGAGTTCCTTTGCCCAAAAATTGCATTCCCTTTCCTTTGTTTAGTCCAACCCAAACATATTCTTTCAATTTGCCCATGCAGACAGCAGAAAAAAAGGCATAGATTCCTTAAAAGTGGTGAATATTAAAGAAAAAAAAATAGCCCCAACTCTTTATCAGTCCATTTCTCTCACAAGTGCCTCAATTATTTCATTCTACAGTCAGCTTGAATCCGTTCCCATTGTTTCATATTTGAAGTCCTCTTTGAATGGTCATGAAACCTGTATATACAGGGAATCACTTTTTTCCTCTTCAGCCTTCCAAAGCAAATATTTATTGTTATAAGCTGTCTATTCATCCGTGTATAAAAATGAGACTTACAGGACAGCACTTGCTATCCAGCCCTTTTGTCTGCTTTTCCACAACCTGCATACATGGTCTTCTTCAGACTATTCAGATTCTGGAAAATTTCTGATTGCCATCAAAAATTCCAGTTTACTATTATGCCAGCACACAACAAGACTTGTTGCCTCTGCTTTTATTCTCAATGCACTTATCTACTCATACATCTACAAAGCAAAATTAAGTTAGCAAGACACTGGAACATTAAAAAAAAAAAAAATAGGCAGACTAGTCCAAGCCACATCAATATTAAATTGAGATCAGTCTGCATAAGTAAAATGCCTGTCACCGTTCTTTCAGGTATGAGGAAAACAAAACACTGTGTTAAAAAAGGTCTGCAAAACAAAACATAGATAATGAAATGTTTCATACCTAAACTCCCATTTTCCTTTCTCTCCCACTGCTAATCCATTTTTACCATACCTATAAAAAATCAGCAAATACAAAATGTACAATCAATTTAGTGTATTTTTTTAAAAGAATTTAGACATATTAGTGGCTTATTGCTCTCAGCATTTGTTTTGTTTCCATTACCATAGTACATTTGCACTGAAGTTCTGATCTTAAGAAGCTGCAATCCCAAAGTATGTCTCCAACAGCAAAAGTGTTTCTAGCTCTTCCCCAAGGATCAATCTCACTTCATTTGTCAGAAAGTGCACTGTGGGAGGAAGAAGATGGCCCTGGAAGGCTTGCACACCTTTAATTTTTAAAGGACATGTTCCACAGCTTTTCTTTTCAAATTCCAAAAATGGCTTAGCAAGGAACTCTGCAATAAACAAACCGTAATCGGAGACTGATTAAGTATATTAACATAACAAAAAAGTTAATAGCCTTAAAACTACACAAGAGTAAATTTAGATAAGATCAAAAGAAACAGCTTCTTAAAAGTAAATGCAATTTTGAAGAGAAAGTACTAATTTAAAAAGTTATGAAAGGACAAAATAGGAATGCCAAAAGCCAGATTAAATAATACTTCCAGTGAAGCAGCACAGTAAAAAGAGTCTGCAGCAGTTCCAGCACAAATTTGGGTCCTACCAACTGCAACCCCTCAGATTTAGACATGGGGAAATGACAGCACTGGGAAGGAGCACTAGCTTATCCATTGGTACCCATTTTTATAGAATGCCTTTTCACAGAAACATTTTGGTCAGAAAGGACCTCTTGGTCTTATCTAGTCCAATAGCTGTACTTGAAGGAGGGTGACCTACAGCAGGTTGCTCAGGAGGATGTCCAGGCACATTTTTGGTATCTCTAAATGTGGAGACTCCAAAATCTCTCCAGGCAACCAGTTTCCAGGTTTGAACAGAGTAATAAAAACCAGGCCAAAACAAAACACACACAAAAAAATCTTTTCTTTTTTTTCTAGTGTTCACATAAAAGATTTGTACTTTATAAATCTCTGGGCACTGCAGAGAAAAGCCTGATATGTTTCCTCCCTCCTAATTCCTGAATCCATCTTTTGTGTTCTTCTTTCTTCCCCCCACTACTTCCTCAAATCTTGTCTTAGATCACTTAGGAGATCTTTGCCAATCTGTGCAAGCCTACTGCTTTTTTTTGCTCAATTTCTGACTTATTGGAACAGATCATTCTTGAGCCTTGAGGAGGTGACCTTAGAATATCCACCAGCTCTCATACACCCCTTTTCTTTCCAGGGATGTATCCCATGGGATAAATCACTGAAGTGGGGGAAGTCTGCTGTCCTCAAGTTCAGGGTTGTGGTCCTGCTTTTTGTTCTCCTCCCACCACTTCAGATCCTGAACTGCATCATTTCATGGTCAGTGCAGCCAAGTCTGCCTCCAGCTTTCACATCCAAAACCAATTCTGCTTTGCTTGCAAGTATGAGGTCCGGCAGAGAACCCTTCCTTGTTGTCTCTCTGATCATCTGTATCAGGAAATTGTCATGAACACACTCAAGAAATCATCTTGAGGAGTTGTCCTTCCAAAAGATACTGTGGTTAATGTTCCCCAAGAACCACGACCTGTGAATGCAAGCCTTCTTCCAGTTGTTTTAATGCAGCCTAATCTCTATCTTCCTTATGAGGAAATCAATAACAAATACCCACTCCAACATCACCCATGTCAGTCTGCCCACTAGTCTTCACCCAAAAACTCTTGACTGAGTCCTGAGTGGTCCCAAGACAGCACCTCATGCACACAGCTGCTCTCACACCAAGGGCAACTCCCTCTACTTGCCTTCCCAGCCTTCCTTAAAAACGTTGTATCTCTTCATTATATCCTTCCATGAGGTAAGCCATCCCATCATGCCTCCACACTCCCAGGGAGGTCATAGCCCTGTTACTGCACACAGACTCTTAACTCCTCCTTTTGGTCTCAAGCAAATGTGCTGCATAACTGAAGCTCTCCACGCCTCCACAGGAAGTTGCAAGACACTGCCCCATACGCCATCAATGAGCATGCTAATACTCAATTACTTCAGCAGAATTATACAAGAAATACTCCCTTTCACAAGGTACCAGCTCAGTCAGAAACATATCAACAAAGAGAAGTAGCACAGTGTATTCCTGAGGGTTGCTAGTATCTATAAATAGAGGAACCTGACAAATTCAGAATGGGAAAAAAAAGAGGTAATAATACAAAATGATGAAGTGAAGAAAGTTGAGACCTAAAGCTTAGCAAAAATGTGATAACATAAAATAGTCAAACAGTCAAATATTCAAATATGTGTGAGAGAAAACAGATAAAATATTTGGTTTACGCAAGAGATGTGACAAGATGTTAAGATAGTTTAGGAAAGTATTCTTCCAACAGACAAAAAAAAAAAAAAAAAGAAAATTGTACATATTTGGATGGATGCTTGCACACGCTCCCTTTTAAAGTGAGTCAGTAAAGCACAGCATGCAAGAGGACCTTCTGCTACCCTGCAAGAGCAGGCCTCTGTTTTTTCCTCCAAGGAACATTGAAGACAATGGATTAAAGAACATAAAAATTGTCAACTTGAACAGGATAGCTGGATTCTTCTCTTATAGCAGATGGTATGTGGGATATAAATAAACTCTTTCCTATATACAATTTTAATTAAAATTGAAGGGAAAAAAAAAAGAGAGAGAGGAAAAGTTTTGTTTGATTGATATATTCTCCAGAATTATTTAACTGTATCCTCCTACTCTTCAATCTCTGATGTCAGCTGCACACAGACTTCCTAGAGAATGGCCGTTGCCCTGCATGGAGGGCTGTACATCAGAAAACTTTTCTTAAAACAGAAAGTTTAGTTTTCCTTATCAAAAGTTTTCCCTTCTCACTCCTGAGGTTACATTTAGACTGCAGTTTGTGCTCTCATCATCACATCAGTGTCATGACTATTGCCACAAGTACTGGTAATAATGTGGCATCAGCAGAAGGCTGTTCACTATAGATCAACCACACGTGGGTCCCTGCCTTGCACCTCAGGACCGTTCTAAAGTTGATACTAAGTCCCTGCTGCCATAGAAATATCCCACCTTCCTGCCTATTCATATTGGTATGCCAGCATACTCAAGACAACCTGAAATGAAGGAGTCTAAAGCTAGCTTGGGAACCACAGGAAATGCATATCCAAAGGGGCTGAGAGGGTCTTTGCCCCTCAGCAGCTACTGAGCTTTGTGACTGCTGCAAAGGGAGCACCTTGGCAGTACAACCCCACAGCTTCTGCTACTAATCTGGAAGGCCTTTTCTGTGGAGTCTGTGCTTCTCCAGATGATCTTCAAGTCTATGACATGCAGAAAGGCATCCTGCTGCAGCAGAGGCTCCAAAGTTTTCCTCTGTCTGCCAGGCCAGGGTCCGAAGGCTCAGCACTGTGGCACCCCAGCTTCTTCCCTGGAAAAGGAGTAGCATTGTCTTACTAGCTTAGTTTCTAACATGACCAACATGCAGAAACATTTTTGTAGATCAACCTGGGCTGAAGTCAGCCCCCATTACTCTCAGGTAATAAGCTTCCTCTTTGTATGAGCAGCAGCCAGCACCAACCTCATATTTCTGCTCTGCAAGTACAGGTTTCAGTTAATGAGCTAAAAGATATGCTCTATTAATTATGAATAATGTACAGCCAAGGACTCGCAGTAGAACTGTACAAGAGCAGCATGCACATGAAAGCACTAGACCTCACTGCTATTTACACACTGTGGTGCTTATGGCCTTGCAAAAGTAAAACCCCTGGATTGCTACCATAAAAAACCAATTTCAGATTCTGTTGCAGATCACTACAGCAGTAATAGAATGGTACAGCAAACTAGAGGGAAAGGCTTCGACTGTTTCTGAATTTTCAAGTGATCATCAGCATTAGTGTTTCTATAAATGCCATACACATACATATGGAATTCAATTATGACTCAATATAGATTATCTCTTAAGAAAAATGTTATTTTTTTAAAGAGCACACAATCTGTAAGAGAAATAAATGTAATTATACGATTAATGCCTTCAGAGAACCCCGTCAGTTTCATCTATATTTTTCCCCTGTGAGGTGCCATGGCAATGCCCATTACATGTGTTTTAAAGCCACAGCTGGTGCCCAGCCAGGCAGACACGCTGCCGTGCCTCAGGCTCGCTGCTCTCACCAGAAGCGCACACGGGCCGTGTGTCACTAGATGGAGCTCGTCACCTACCAAAGCTACAACACAGCACACACTCGGAAGAACGCAGGAGTTGGAGGAACAATGTAAATCAACCAAATTTATATTCCGGAGAGATATTTAGGTGCTCTGCGTCTTTGTTTCATTTTTTAAAATGGTTTCATACGTTCTTAACCATAAATCTCAGCAGATTGATAGGACACAGAGAGAGAAAATGGAGGCACAACATAAGCCTCCTTTCTCTGCTCGTTCTAGTTTATGCATATAAACTCCACACTTCACTGATCTTCGTGCATAGGAATTTATGACTTAATGGTTTGTTTCTGGGAATAATCCTTTTCACTGAGGTAAATCCAAATTATAATCCTCCTTTATTACATGAGAAAACTGAAATTTAGAAAGCTTGTGCTAAACATCAAAATTTGAAACAATTTTGAGATCAAATCTATAGTTGCCGTATATGCTTTATACAGTCCAAGCTTGAGCTGGAATTACAAAATTTTCAGGTTCTACAAAAAATTAAAACTCAATAGGCCGAATATTCAAACAAATTTACAAATTTCCATCAATTTCACTGGCAAGCAAATGCAAATAACCCTGGAGGATTCACACCTAAATAATCTGCCTGAATTTCATAGGTTTGTTATCTTGCAAAAAGATCTAGGTTTTCAGTCCTTTGCCTAAATCATAAAAAGACCTTTTCTAAATATTAACAATAATAAATGTCTTCAGAAAGAATTCCTACTCTTAAAAGATCAGGATGCAGTGTAGTAAGACTTATGAAAACCAGAGACTCATCTCCCCTCAATCTGTTCTTTATCAGTGGGCGGTTGGAGAAAAAGACACAGCTGAAAAAGGGCTTTGGTGCTATTCTAGACTGCAAGGAAACAGAAATGCCAAGAGTAGAGAGGTTTCTAAAATAAGACAACTTTGCTTAACAAGTTGATGCTGCCAAAAAGATTTGTGAACAGCATTCTTTGGTTAATGGACAGCTTTGCAAATGCTCATGTGGTCTCACTTGCAGTTTGCACATACAAAGTGTCTTCCAGTGACTTAAAGAGCAGTAGAAAGGACACACATTGTGAGAAGGCAGCAACGTCTTTATTCCACATGCACTGCTTTCACAGCAAAACATTCCCCAAATTGCAAAACACGTAATCAATGGCACTTGAAACATAGGTGACTCTCCTCAAAATCTGCCAATCAGATCAGGATGATATTTCAGGCAGAAGTGGCTTTAAGTGGTTAGAAGAAATGTGAGCAAAACTCAAAAAACACTCAATAGTGGACCCCTCACTTGATCCAGTGCGTCTGCTCATGGTGCTCTGTTCCTAAGAACAGCCAAAACAGAGTCCCAGTGCAGGTATAAAGGAAAGTAGCTGTAAGCAATCAGAGGAGTCTGAGCAACAAGAAAGGAACCTCTATATGTGAAAAGCATCTTCCAAGACCCTGGGATGGAAAGACTGGGAAAAAAATTAAATGACTGCAAGTATCATATGTCCCCTATGTATATTCTACTCTATTAAAAGAAAATTATAACCTAATCCTAGATGCACTTTTATCCAGATGAATTTTCTATTAAAGAGCTGCAGTTAAGCTCTTTGCCTTGATGCTATCTTGTGGTAATGAGTTTCACTGCTTAGTTATGAAACATGACAAAAGCATGTTATTTTATCAATTACTGTTGGATCTGTTGCCTTTCAGTTTTAGTTCCATGTTTTGGGTTCTTCTATTACTTCAAAAGAAAACGAGTACCCCATGCATCTCATCACCATTCACGACTGAGTAGCTCAGTCATTGCCTGCCACTCACACGCTATCTAATTGACATAGTCTTGACCCCTCATAGGAGTATGACTTTGTTGCCAAACTTTTATTATCACTTTTTTCTGAAAGAAAGACAAGAAAAGATTATACTGTCAAAGGGAATTTTCCTATTAAATGCGTAAATACATTCAGAAGCACAGAACACTAAAGACAAAGAAGCCTTGTTGCATCGAATAGTAGGAAATGCCTCACTGGGATGTATGTAAACAGTGAATTACAAACTACAATCAAATGTTAAGTAAGGTGAGAGTCTATATCTTACAGTGAATTTGCAGCTAATAAACAAACAAGCTCTAATCCACTTAATCCACTATCCTATTTTTAACCGTGGCTGTTGCCAGAGGCAATGGCATAGCTACATAGAAGATGAAGAATGGTACACTGTTCTGTACATCAGGTTTCTTTCCCAACTTCTGTTGTTAGAGATTGACTATGAAATATAAGCCATAATATTCCTGTGAAACCTCTGTGATAAACAGTGGAATAGAATCCAGTCATCTATAAAAATAACTGAGAATTTGTTGGGGTTTGAAAGCATCAATCTGAATTATTACAATAGTATAATCAATTGTTTGAAAAGGATTTTCTTGCATTAATTTTGCATTTTATATCCTTCCATTTTTACCAGGATTTTGTTAGGGTTTTATTGGTTTCATAAAACTATATTTCCTCTACCATTCATTATTTTAAATATTTTGATCCTTCCTTACTTTCTGCTGAAAAATAGGTAGTTTCACATTTTGAAAATCTTTTTCACATCTTACCTTTACACAGTTCCACAATATGAAATGTCTTTTTCTTAATCTAGAAACACAATCTCAGATTTTTCAGAAACTGAAAACTAAGTATTTGTAGAAGTAATTCACACAGCTCCAAAATTAGAGAATACTTTGCTCATGAACTAAGGGTTCCAAGCACTTGGAAATTTGTTCTTCTGCAACTAAATAGATCAAAGAAACTAACTCTAAAAAAATTAAAAAGGAATAATGTCTTTTAAATGCCTTGTATCTCCCAAACCCTGCAAGTTTAAAAATCAAAGCCTGAATATTGCTATGCATATCTATACCTAATAACTAGCTGCAGTCTTGAAGTGAATTTTGTCCCTGTCTTTTCTCCTCTCCTAGTTTAAACTCAAACCTGTAAAGCTTTTCCAATGAACAATTTTGATTACTCCAGTCCCAGTGGATTTTTTTCTCTTCTATTTTCTTGTCCTCAAGGGAAATAAAGGGCAGAGAATAAAGCAACCTTTCTCGGCCTTTGTTTCAACTAAAAAAAAAAAAAAAATAATAAAAGACCCTAGAGTGCTGTGAAATGGAGGGAAAAATAAATAAGAATTGAAGAGAGACAGAAAAAAAACCCTACAATCCTGTAGGAAATATGAAATTTAAAAATTATGTAATATTTTAATATTACTGCTGTTCAGCTTATTGTTCAGTTTCCTTTCACCAGCAACCTGTCTCACTTTACGTCAGAGGGACAAGAAGAGAAAGACATTCTGTAAATCACAAGATAATTTCTAGACTAAGTTCTCAGTCCTCAGCGTGCATTCAGGGTTGCAAGTGACAGCTTGCCATGGCTAGACATAAGAATCTCCAGCAACAGAGTGCAGGGAGGACTTCCTGACCAGCTCGTCCTGCAGCATGTTACTTCTCTTCTACAAAAGAATCCTTTTAGATAAGGTCACTATAAACTCAGTTACTTGAAACCTAAACCACAAGTCTAGGTAAAAGCTTTATTTTCATAAAAATAAACAGCTGTATTAACCCTGAACTCCATTGGTTAAATACGCAAATTGTTTCACACATACCAAACTGTGTGTAAGTCCTAAGTGAAGCATAAAGCAACACCACAGTGCAACACAGCAAGTAAAGACTGCCACTGCTCAGAGTAGATGGGAAAGATGTACTCCAGAAACAGGATTCCAACATGTGAAATTCACTAGTGCACAGGAGGTCTGGTCCATGACTGAAAGACAACACTTCTCATCTGGACCAGCACTCCAGATTCTGGTGATGTAATTAAACTTGATGACAGTACAAGGTGTTTTAGCATTGCCAGTATGAAACAATAACAACACATGGCTCCACAGACAAATGGAAAGCAGTCAGCCACAGCATCTCCAACAGCTTTCACCAGCAGCCCTACAACTTACAACAAATGCAAATTTTGAATCACTTCAGCCATGCTCACAGACTACCCCGTCTGACAAGATCACAACTCCAGTAGGAAGAGCTGTGAACAATTTACAGGATAAAAATATTCGGGTTCCCACTCTGAATAACTGGCTTGGAAGGAATCACAGTGAATTTCAGTATCACTACACCTACGCACCAGGAATAGGGTGAGAAAGACTTAGAAAATCACAGGCCAAATTAGTCAATCCAGTCCAATCCACTTCTTAGCTATCCTAGTGGCACACACAGTATTTTTTGCTTGCAGACTAGATATGCAACAGAAGCATTAAGATTAAAGTATCACTTCATCTCAATTATTTTTTGCCAAATTAGATGAAATACTAGTTCAAAAAAATCAGTCCCTGTTGTACACAAACTGAAATTCAGAGGAAGAAAGGGTGCAGTGTTAAGGGAAGCACAAGCACCATTACCAATGTTTGTGTTCAGATCCCACAAGTCCAAATGCACGACTTGAGAGATAAGCACAGGAAAGGTTGAAGTTACTTCATAGTTAAAATACTCAGTGCTCTTTCTTTCTCTAGCAGAGACAACAGAAGACATTAAGTTAAATGCTAGGAACCGTACTGACACGTTCAGCGTTCCTACTGTTAAATCAATTCACCATTAAAAGATCAAGTTCTTCCGCTTCTAATCTCGTGACAAAGGACACTGAAGAAAGAAGATAGAATACCTATGCCTCTTCCATCTTGACCCTTGACTGCAAAGACCAGTCTTCAGGAATGCCAGGATGCCACGACCAGAGACAAAGCTTGAAACAACGGAGACAATCCTCAATGAAAGGCATCTGGATTAGGGAACACTTTAAGAAACAGGACAGAGACAAGTTCATGGACCTGATGGGATAAACAGGAGTGCTAAGGGAGCTGGCTAACACCATTGCAAGGGGACTCTCCACTATCTTTGAAAGATCCATGGTGGTTGGGCAAGATTCCAGAAGATGGAAAAGGACAAAATGTCACCTTGTCCTCATGTATGAATAGGCAAGGAGGAGAATACAAGGTAAGTACAGACAAGTTAGACTCACCTCAATCTCTGGGAAGATGTTGAAGCAAACCCTTCTGCACAACATTTTCAAACATATTTGGAATTTGAATATTTGCAATTGTAAGTAGTCAGCAAGGAATTATTAAGAGTAAATGATGCCTGACTAGTCTGATAGCCTTCTACAGGAAAGTGATTAGCTCAGTGGGCCAAGGGAGACCAATGGATGTGATTTACCTTCATGTAGTAGGCTTCGACACCATCTCTCACAATACCCTCATTGGCAAGCTGACAAAGTACAGGTTAGATAAGTACACAGGGAAGTGAAGTTAAAACTGGATGAATGACCAGTCAGTTGTGATCAGCAGCAGGAAGTCAGTTCGAAGGCAAGTCATTACGATGTACCCAAGGACTGACACTGGGGCCAGTCATGTTCAAGATCTGCATTGATGACCCAGATGATGGTACAAAGAACACCCTCAGCAAGGTCACATGACACAGAAGGAGGACTGGCCTGTACACCAGATGCTGCAGTTGGGAGGGACTTCAACAGTGTGAAGAATTGGGCTAACAGGAATCTTGTGAAGTTCAACAGTTGGAAATACAGTCTGCACCTAAGGAGGAATAACCTCCGTGGCTGCTTTTCAGCTGGTTGGTCCCAGCAGCTCGTCTGAAAAGGACCACGGGTCCTGGAGGGCCCCAAGTGGAGCATTAGCCAACAATATGCTTTGGTTACATAGAAGGCCTCCTGTGCTGCATGAGAATGTTATCAGCAGGTCAAGAGAGGTGATCCTTCCCCTCTACTAAGCAAGTGTGTGTAATTCTGGGCTTGCCAGTACTGGGAAGATACAGACTTACAGGAACAAGCCTAGCACAAGGCCATGAAAATGATTTATAGAATGAAGTGCCTTTCATGTGATGATACGCTGAGGGAACTGAGACTGTTCAAGCTGGAGAAGAGAGGACTCAGGGAGGGGGCAGGGGCAATCTTATTAATGTGTATAAATATCTGATGGGAGGGAGTAAAGAAAACTGAGCAGTGCCCAGCAGAGAGATGAGATGCAATGGGCACAAACAAATTCAATCTGGAAAAAAAACCCAAACCAAACCAAACCAAACCCAACAACAAAAAACCTAAAGAAAGAAAGAAAAAAAAGGTGACCAAGCCATGTATATTTTCCTGCACTTCAGTAGAAATGAGGTATAATAGATGTCTCTCCAACAAAGTACATGCTCCTATTAGCACATTTCTTTTTCAGAGATGCAGTTAAAGTAAAGATAATATCTTAAAATTGGTGTCTCTAAAAAACCAAACCAAAACACTGCTTTCAAAAGATATTTTAAAGGTACCCTGTGTCTGGGAGAACAGCTTGTTTTTTGCAGTCACTGGTTTAACAGTTACTTGTTGCCCAGTAGATCTATAACTTTCATCTTTCTTCCCAGATTATGTTATTGTCATTATTAAGGCCACTCTTAGTGAAAATCCTGTTTTTCTAATGATTAGCTGTAGCCACCAAACACCACATTCCCATAAATGCAGTACCCCATGCATACAAACTGAATAGTTTCTGTCTCTACATTTTCACAAATTTTGGAGCATTGAGTTCTGTTTGTTTGGATTTTGGTTTTGGCTGTTTGTTGTTTTTTTGGTTTTCTTTTAAAATAGAAATAAAGCATTCAGAATCATATATGAAATGGCAGTGACCAATCGGGCTCCAAACATTCTGCTTTTCTAGTCTCTGATTAACTAGCAAGGGATGAAACCGAGATCAGTAATTTTTGACTGAAATACATATGTGGCTTACAAGTTCTACAGGATGCAGCTAGATCTTTCAAGGCTTACATTCACCTGTAAGTACTGTCAAGTCCACAGGCAAATAACATGGAATACATCCTCCTTGCTTTCAGACGTTGGCAGGCAGGAGAGCAATTCACCTTACCTTTTCAAGGAGCAGGGGAGGAATTCACCTTACCTTTTTCAGAAGTACCATTTGATGATGCTTTTAAAAAGTATTTTACACAGTTAAGTTTTTGCCATGGAATATTACTGAACACATACTTACTTTTGGTGCGTACATCCATTTCTCCATATGCATACCACAGATATGCTTCATGAATAAAAGGCACCAGGCATAGGACTTCTAACCAAAGCAGAGAAAGTACCTGAAAACTCCTTCAACAGGAATGGACAGGAACCAGCATAAAATGAGATTTATTGGGAGGCCATGCCCACAAATATCCACAGCAAAACACCTTTCTCTTGAAGGACACATTCTCCCTCATCATAAACTTCCAATTTCTCCAAGCATGGCTTACCAAAACAACCTCAGATGTTGGGAGCCTTCTTGCTTTTTTATTTAATTTTCTTTTCTTTAAAGAAGTGAGAACAAAAGAAATCCAAGCTATGTAGACATGCAAGACAAACTAATTCACAGCAGCACAAGTTGTATCACTTAGTCAAAGGAATGTTCTAAACACCTGTTTATGAGCAAAACCAGTCATAAAAACAGCTGTTAACGGCAAAGACAAGCTAACAACAACAATTTCCCATCCTTTTCCAGACACATAATGACATTTAAATCACATAGCATCACAGAAGAATTGTATAGAGCTGATGGTAATTGACGTAATTACTTGTATGCATTTCTCCACTACATAGTGTTATGCTGTAAACGCAGGAATGTAAAAAGTAAACAGAGCTCTTGAAATCCTAAAACAAGAGTATTGCAATCCCTGCTGGATCTTTTTAACCTGTAGGTAGAAAGAAAATGACTACTTGAAAGTTTTAAAACTTCAAAATACATAATTTATACCTCAGGCAGACACCGACACAATTAAAACTTCGCAAGTTCCTTTTGGTTAAATGGGTTCAGATCAGAGTGGAGATGATATATAAACAGGTAATGAATGTTTATGTGATTAAAGATGAATACAAAAAAAAAAAAAAAAAAGAAAAAGAAACCACTGGGAAAAATATGCATAGCCATATTTTTCTCTTTTTTTCAAAAAAAGTACAATCTTTCACCTGCAGATCTTTTATGAATTAGAGTAGGGGAAAAACACTTCAGTGAATCTGAATCACAGAAAATTCTCTTTCCTTGAGTATGTATTAGCATTGGCAAAAACATAAGGGAAGCAATGAATAACAACATGCTGAAGGTTTTCTCTCAGAGGGGACTGTTGTTTAGGAAGACTCCAAGAACCCTAACTGACAACAGATTTCAGTAATAAATGTCTGAATTCTACATATCAGCCACATACAAGGACCTTGAACTTCTGTTACAAATTGGGAAGAGGAAAGTAGCTCTGCAGTCAAGTGTGTCTCTAGTTACATAGAGATCTGTGGGTAAACTGTAACACCATGTGGACAAAAATCTCTTATAAATACAGTTAAAAACAATGTCTAACTAAGAACTTCAGGGAGAAAAAAACACCTGTCTTGTAAATAAATAATAAATACCTAACCCTAGATAATGAAACTGGGAAGGTTAAGTGATAAGCCTAGTTGGAGGATAGTTATCAAAGGAATATTCTATATTAATCATGAAAGAATGTACAGAAGGCACAGCATCGTCCATACACAAAGAATGAAAGTTCCAAAGCTATCACTTCTTCCACACACCTAAGCTTTGCAACAAGCAGTGCTCAAAAGATTTCTTTCTGACTCTCCATTTGAAAACTTTTTAATTCAAAATAAAATAAATAAGTGACAGCAGGAAAAAGCCTACTGGCCCACAGTGTAATAAAAAAACCCTCTAAAAAACCCAATCCTCCCCACACAACACATTTCATTTGGCACAACCTTTACCAAGACTCTTGACAAGTGGGTAAGATGCCATGGCTACTTCCAGAGCCATGACTGTTGACTGATGGGAGTTGTCTCATAAGAACTTTTTAAAGATTAAGACAAGTGTGTATTTAGTTGCCTACATAGCTCAAACCAAGCTGCTTAATGCGTCTTGCTCCCTTTTACTAATTAATCCTTCATCTTGGTTCTCTCTGTTAGCAATTTATTGGGATGACAGACAGACTGAGATAACATTTGTGTACCAGATAATATGTCAACAGATAATCAAATAACGTTCTCTCTTCATTGGTACAAACAGTCATTCTATTAAGCACAAATAGGAAGCCCAAGTGACATTCCAGCTGCACTAATGGGGCACTGATTTTTTCTCCCCAAGCACAGCACCTGGTCTTCAGAAAGAAGGGAGCCAGGCCACATGCCTCTAAAAGCCCTTGCAGGTTCTGCTCCCATGTTATGTGCATGTGGCTACAGAAATAACCTTAAGAAAATCAGGAAAGGCTGTAAACCAGTGGAGTATGAGGAATCAAGAGTGGGGAATGGGGAACATACAGAATTGATATGTTTAAACACTTACCTTAAATTGCACCTTAACTTACCTGTTATAGTGTCCCCAGAATAAATTCAGCATACATTACCAGATAAGCTAATTACAAATGACAAAATAATGAGTGTTTGTTTAAACTATGCCTTCCTCCAAAAACAGTCGGAAAAGCACACTTTCCTATGCAGGAGGATCCTAACAATGAACATGGGTTTCCCCAGATTGAAAAAATGCTTGTCCTCCAAGATAACCTCATGATCTACCTCCTAGACAAAGTATTTTTAACTCTATAGTGTAAGGATAGTTCATCTTTCCTACTTACTATTCAACCTAAGATATATGTCAGACCTCTTCTAATGTAATGTAACTTGGTGAAAATCAAGTTTATCTATCCAGTACTGGAGCAGGTGAATCCTGTTGTGGTTTATTCCCAGCCAACAACTAAGTACCACACAGCTGCTCTCTCACTCCCCTCTTCACCTCTTGAGATGAGGAGGAGAGTCAGAAAAAAGTAAAACCCATGGGTTGAGGTAAGAACAATTTAATAATTGAAATAAAGTAAAATACTCTAATAAAAGGAAAAAGAGAGAGAAATAAAATGCCAAAAACCCCAAGTTATTCACAATTGCTCACCACCCACTGACCGATGCTCAGCCAGGCCCCCAACAGTGACTGGCCCCTCCCAGCCACATCTCCCCAGTTCATATACTGAGCATTACACTCTAAGGTATGGAATATCCCTTTGGGCAATTTGGGTCAGCTGTCCTGGACAAGCTCCTTTATAGCTTCTTGTGCACTTGCTCACTGTCAGAGCATGGGAAACTGAAACATCCTTGACTTAGGATAAGTACTACTGAGCAAGAACTAAAAATGCCAGGGTGTTATCAACATTACTCTCACACTGAATCCAAAATACAGCTCTGTACCAGTTACTAGGAAGAAAATTGACTCTATCCCAGCTAAAACCAGGTCAATCATAAAAGTCAAACCCAATGCTTCTGCCTGCCTCTGTCCTACCTTCTCATGACAACTATTACGCTAGTGAAATAAGTTCATCTTCCTGCATTACAGTCCTGGTTATCAAGTGCATATTTACAGGGTAGAAGCTGTTCATTTTAACACAGAGTTAGTTTGCATATGCATTGCATCTTCTCTTCAAGAATATTAGGAAGAGATACATCAACTCCTCCAAAAATCCATTGTTCCGCAGCCAGGAAAAGTAAGACAAAGATGAATTAACTTTCTAATGCTTTGTCAAGTTTTTCATTACTTGTTTTTAAGGGCTTTGATCAAGATCTTCCTGGTGTTCAGCAGCGCCAAGCAAACCATTACTTCACAGAAGTCCACATCCTTAATGACTCTTAATGCTTTGCATGCAAAGAATTGTGACATTCAAACTCATAGATCAATTTTTACCATTTTTAAATCAAATTGTTGGTTCCAAGCAGGTGACAGGCAGAGTGAAATAAAACTGGGAAGCTATGGTTCACATTTATATGCTCTTTTAGCAGCAACTGCATGAACTAGAACTACATAAAAATGCAAGAACAATATGGGAGAACTAACTCCTACATTTTCCTCAAGTAAAAAAGAAAAAAAAAAAAAAGAAAAAACTTTTAGGAGTTTTTTTTAAGCTTTCAAAAAACACATTGGGTAGTGAGGCAGACAGATGCTGCCCACAAACTTCAGCTACCAGAAGATCTCCCATACATTCAACATTACAGTTTCCACTGTGACACTGAGATAAGAGAAATGGGCAAAGACCCCAGAAGCAGAACTATACAGGGTCTCTACAATTACAGTATACTACCGTGGAAAAGCATGTTGCCAAAGCTGACTGCTGTCTAATACAAAAGCAGTATAATTTGAAAAAAATCCAGTGGATAGGAAATTAATCTAGCCTGTGTAAGCCTGCTGCTGTCTTCTGTTACTAAGTAGAGACTTGGCTGGCCTCAGACAAAATCATAAAAGCACTACAAACAGCATTTACAAACTTTCTCAAGTAAAAGCATCACACAAGTTCAGGAAATCCTAACTCAAAATTTCTAGGCTACACCTACTTAGATGTTCATAATTTTAAACTTTTCCTAGAATTTCATGATACAGGTGAAACAGAAAGGCCGTCAGAAAAAGTAGTAAGACTATAAGTGCAGCAGACACAGATAGCCTGTTCTTCTATCACTAGTTATGACTGAATATACACAAAGGTGTGTAACACGCTCCATTTACACTGCAAATTAACTGACTGAAGCAGGAACCTTTAATTTCATGCTTTTTTCTCCAAAGCAATCCAAAACATCATAAACATAATAATCTCAAATCCCCAGGCTTTTTCTACTTTGGTGTTACAAAGTTTTCCGTAGTAACTAACTCTCTTAAAGTTCTTAGTTTACAATCAACTTCAGAGCAGATGTTGACCAACAAAGTAGTACCTCTTGCTTTCTGCATGACAAACACAACCTGACTCAATCCCTAAGCCTAGAGAAGCACTTGAACTCTTTCTCAGCAAGATGATGCATGATACTCTTCTATGCTGTTAAGAACCCATGTTGGTTTTTATAGGTCTTCACACAACCAACCAAAAATCCAGTGTCCAGCAGGGAAGCTTGCTCAGTGTCTCTACAGGAATAGGATGATCCTTTGTATCTTCTGTCTTTTCAGTGTGAAGTTACATTGCTGAAAAGGTAATCAATCCACAAAAATACACAGCAATATTCATCACAGAGTCCATCAATCATGTGTTACTGAAACACTTCAGGGAGGACTGCGTAAAAGAAAAATCAAAGTGCTTTGAAGAGAACTCTCTCCTCCCCTCCACCATGAAATCTCACATCAGTAGCATTCATCTCAGTTTCAAAATTATAAATATGCTTAGAAGCAAAGATTGGTTTCAGTTAATTTCCACTCTCACTTATTTACCAACACTCTAAACACATCAAGAATTATTTTGTAATTCTATAAATCCTTCTTTTAGAAAAATTCAAATAAACACTAAAAAAAATGTCACTGTCTTCAGTTTACAGAACAGGAAACTTGAAAGTCTTAAGGGGCATACAAATTATAAAATACTGCCTGAGCTGAACTGGACTCAGCTGTTTTGTTTTCTGACCTTTTTCCCCAACTATTCATGTGTGTATTCCTCTGAGAATGTAATTCCTGGAGGGCTCCCATAAAAACAGGGATGTGTTTATGCATCTAGGAAACAGGTTCAAGAAACAAGTGTTATTTGTGGATTGTTTAGCAGCAATGAGAATTAGTGAATTACCTGAATGTTTAGAATACATAGCACAATATGAAAGCTGTGCTCAGCCTCTGGAAGCCATTCAAAACACCATGCACATCAGCCTGCTGAGCAAAATCAACAGCCCTTCATAGGAATATACCTTGAAGAAAAGGGTCTAAGCAGGAACAAAGGAAAAATACCAATTATCAAGTATAAGAGACTATCGCTGAAGACTGAAACCATAGCCAAAAATACTTTCAGCTACAGGAGGATACATTCATTTGAATTAGAATGAAGAATTAGACAAAAGGACAGAAATTCATCAATCTCAGG
Organism: Anabacerthia variegaticeps; assembly: GCA_035583185.1. Classification (NCBI taxonomy): domain Eukaryota; kingdom Metazoa; phylum Chordata; class Aves; order Passeriformes; family Furnariidae; genus Anabacerthia; species Anabacerthia variegaticeps. The sequence goes on along the minus strand of JAWWEW010000165.1, from coordinate 42,237,811 downwards.
AAAGTGTCAGTTGAGATTAATTTTATCAATTAACAAAAGGCAGGGAGGGGCAGATAAGAGGACCTGCATGTGACATTACAGCCAAAGCTGCCACATGTTCTGTGGCACACAGGCAGTGGGTGATGGCAAGAGAAGAACAGTATCTAATTAATTGTTTCAGCATTGCTCATCAGTTGAGCTCTTTGCACGCTCAGAAGTGCCAAGTAGTGGCTAGTAAGTACTAGAAAAAGAAGGGTCAAACGTTGGATATGAACACTGCAAAACAGTCATGAGAATTACTGAGCATAAATCACTATTACAAAGAACCTCTGAGTGCCAGAAGAGGTTGTACCACAGGATAATCTAAACCCCTCCTTGGAGGAGACTGATGGAAAAAAAACAAAACAAAAACTGAAAATAACTAAAGTATAGATGAAAAGGCCAATTACCTGGCATCACTTGAGTTTCAAATTCAGACAGTCCCCATCAAGACTGCTCCTCAACCACACTTGCTAAAGTCAGTATCTTAGAAAATGTTCATTCTCACTGGCACTAGTTCTGTTCAAAAGGAAACAGACTTCAAGTATATACAGTGCCATCTAGAACACTGAATAAAAGTATTACAGGATGGCAGTGAAATAGCATCCAGTAGATCTTCTGTTGAATCTCTACTGAAACAGCAAACAATACAGAAAAATAGAAATGTGAGTGTATTGAACACCTATTTATAAAGGAGAAGTTGAGAGGTTTTACCCTCTAATAGTTTTTATTCCTCAGAAATGCAGATTCAACATCTGTAACATACTCAGTAAAGTAACATGGCTAAACTACATATTTGGTGGGAAGGGGTAGCAGAATATCAAGATTTAAATTTCCAAATAAAGCAAAACTGCTTTTAAGTACCGAATTTATTGTAGACAATGCAATAAGGTTGGGAAAAATGCTTGGACTGCATATGAGTCCATCCTACTCTTCAGTTTTTCACCTAATTGGCTTTGGGGATGCTTTGATTTTTAATTACTTTGTTCCAGTTAAAAATGATGGTTCTTTCTCTATCAGACCTGGAAAGGCTGTTTACTCCTGCAGCTTAGCAGATCTAATAGCTTCATTTACATGTCATATGGTCATTCAGACGTTCTCCTGCTGGAGAAACACATTTTTACATAAAAGCACTCATCTGGTGCCTGTTCAATTTTGCACAGTTCATCAAACCAGCAGGTTGTATCTGCATCCCCAACCTACACCAGAGATAAATGATACCTGAGAGGTATCATCTAAATTTTTTGAGAAGTTTCTGGTACCAATAGGAAGAAAAATGGCTGATCAGGCAGAGGCTTGAAGAGGCAATGCCATATCCCAGAGTACACTGAGAAGATTTGAGGACTCCTTGTACTTATAAATAACTGATTTAGATTGTCTCTCAGAGGAGGGGTACCTCAAATGAATGAGAATAGTGTGCTAGCTGCAAAAAAACAAGATGGTGTCATCACAAAGAATTGTTCAGTTACTAATTAGCAGGGTGCTGACAATAGAAATCCCCATCTGGTTTATATAAACCCCACTGAAGGGAAGCTTTGTCCAAATAATCAGACATAAAAAATTGTAAATGTCAAAAAAAGTTAAGTATAAAATAAAGCTAGCAAAGTTTTGACAACATTTTAGAGAAAGGAGAAGCTAAGTCTAACAGTAAAAGTAATAAAATGACTATATGTCAAAAACATCCATCATTCCAACCTTTACTTTCAATAAGTTCTGCACTAAAAATAAAATCCAATATGTATCACCTTTAGCCAAGTGTCCCAAAGAAAAACTGTTTAACTTTTGCTTCTGGCCACTGTTTGGTAGTAGGTAAATGTCTATGATGGATTCTTTCTCCATTGCATGAGAACAGGGTCAAGACACAAAAGTACCATGAGAGTCTCGTCCTTCTGCAAACACCCCTGCAATTCAAGAAAGAAACTAGCACAGCAATATGGAGGACTTCTGTCCTCCCTGCACACATCCAAATTGCTCTAAGAGTAAGCATAATATGAAGATACAAGCCAGTCAATCATGCACTTTCAGCACTCTCTCATTTTAAGGAATATCAATTAAAGAAAATTTAAATTAATTTGGCTCTGTACTGTGCCCTTTTGACCTCATTTTGACCACAATGCAAGTGGCAGCAGTACTGGTCTGTAAGTTTTGGACACCGGCGCCCTCCATCTGAAGCAAGTGGCAATTCTGTGAAGGGTCATGCACTGGAGAGGATGGACTACAGAAGCACTTAGGTATTGACTCCAAAATGGAAGTCAGGACTTACAGAGGCACAGGAGCAGCAAACAGATATGGGCTTCTTTTTTCAACATGCAAACCTGCCTTTCCAGGACAGCTAATTCAGTTTTTGTCTCAGGAGGGACTACATTTTGCCTTGTGGATGTAAATTGCCCTGTTTCTCAGCTGAGCAAAAGGGTTGTTTGTGCTATGTGCAATGTACAGAGAAGCAAAACAATTGCATATATTAGAAAGCTGCTACAAATCAAACCACTATGCTTTTTTCCAGCATTATTTACTGGAAATACAGAATACAGAAAGGTACTACCTAAAACCAGCTGTTACTTTCCACATCCGATATACTGTGGGTAAAATTTTAGAGAGAAAACTAGCAGCAGTTACTGAAGCTGGATGGAGCTGATGAGTTCTGTGCCAGTCTTTAAACACTCTCTGCCTTGTTAGAGTGATCTTGAACATTACAGGGTGACACAGCCTGGCTTAAAGCACTTCCTGACAAGTGAATTTGCTTCTTGCAAGACATAAGCAGTGTTTAAACACCAGAAGGGCACAGCACTCATAACCCAGGATTCGTTTATTCATTCACTGTTGCTCAAAGATCACAAATTATAGTTTAATAGCATCAGCAGAAAGAATTACAGCCTTTCCTTCTGTCAGCGAACCCTAAACCCTGACAGAACATGTCCAATTTTCAGGTGCTTACTATTACAGCTACACCACTAAAGTGATAAGAAAGTTACAAGTGACTGAACACAGGGACTCAGGTTGACCTGCCTTTTCATATCTAACTGTAAGCTTCTTGTTAAAAAACCCATAACAGTATTCACATGTATCATTAATGCTGATAAACTGTAATTAGAACTGGCAAGTATCTAGTTCAGAGAGAGCAGCAAGTACTAGGTGTCTCACCAAGTGATGCAGTGCTCCCACCTCCCCTTCAAACAGTCTTCGCTACAGAAACTCCTGGCACTGTTGGGCAGGGGCAGACAAGGAAAAAAAAATGCAGCTGTTTTCTGTAGCTTCAGGGAAGCTACACATGCAGCCATATCAGCAAAAAGACCGTGATTCCTAGTTCCATATATTTCTCCAGCCTTCACAGCCTTTATTATTAACCAAGGTCTTGTATCTTCAGAGAAGCAAATTTCGCTCATTTGTTTACACATAAAATCACCAAGTTTGAACAAGGTCAGTTCCAGAGGAGCCAGGACCAGATTAATACATTTTTCTGGGCAGAATGAGTATTATGAACATAGGCACTGACCTCATGCACAACACAGGCCACAGCACTTCAGCCAGCAATTTCAACACTGACATCATAACTCCAGTTTGAACTAGAGCTTATCTTTTAGAGAGATATTTAGTCCTGATTTAGAGACTTCAGGTGATGGAAAACCTACCATGTGACTAGAAAAATTGTTTCAGTGATTCATTACCTAGACTGTTAAAGATGGGTTCTTTATTTTAAGTCTCAATTTGCCTAGGTTTCACTTTCAGTCATCAATCCTCATTACACATTTTTGACTCAAAAAAAGATTAAGAAGCAGTCTACAATCAGAGATCTCTTCCCTGAACAAGTATCTGGAGGCTGTCTTCAATTCACCTCTTAACCTTCAATTCTATAAACTGTGTAGAGTGAGTTTCTTTAGTCTCACTATGCAAGTTACAACAGTCCTAAGGAAGTAAAATATCACATAATTTTTATGGCCTCCTTCTGAACCCTTTCCAGTTTACTAGGAAATATCCCTTCTGATGCAAAGCACAAAACTTTAAATCCTTACTTTGTTAATGGTCTCCAATGTCACATCCAAGGTAATGTCAGTGAATGAATATTCCACTGTTTGTACAGCCCAGTTTTCTCAGCTACAAAATTAGAGGGAGCATATGTTCAACTGGTTAAACAACTCCCAGCTCCTTTTTCAGTAGCACTGCTTTCAAAGTTAGCAATGGTCTTTGTTCCTAGAAAAAGGAATTTGCTCAGACATTTAAGAAATCAAGTTCACTTCACCTGTTATACAAAAAAAAATCTAGGCTGATTGATTTGCTGACATCACTATTTGTCTTCTCATTGCCTGTTTGGTAATTTTAACAGCTGCGTCCTTGATCTGCTCCTAACATTATACCCATTACCTCTTCCATGCTCTTGATCAAACAACGAAGTAGTGTGTGTATGGCATACATCATCCACCCTGCCACTTTTCCCCTTCCTCAAGGGTGTCACTGCAACAGCTGTTAACCAACATTCCAGTTTACTTTCCATTATGCAGACTTTACTAGAAATCAGAACTGATATTTTATGGATCAGTTTCACTTTTAAAACATATTTTTAAATAAATATTTACGACTCAGAGTCTAAAAAACTAAATAGACATCACACATTATACATGCAAGATATTCACTGACACTGAACTATTCTGAGATCATAATTGTCACTTTCCCATATACAGAGTAAGATATTTGCTGAATACCATTGATTTGTCTGCACTACAAGTGATCACTTTATACCTTCATCTCTCACACTCCATAGTGAAATCTTCCTTTACTTAAATGAGTCTTCCAAATTTTAAACTTACTCATTGTAGTGAAGTTTTTGGTGAGGGTTTTTTGTTTTTATTGTGTTTGTTTGGTTTTGTTGTGGTTTTTTTGTTGTTGTTTTTTTTTAACCAAATCCACATATAATTCCTATAACTTCCTTTTTCAATTGCTTGCACTGAAGCAACCAATTCAAACCAATTCCCATTATCTTCTCCCCCACCCCAAAAAAAAAGACCATACTCTCTATCACAGAACATTTAAGTGTCACATAGAAAGACACAAGGACTTCCACACATTTCACAATGGATAATTAACCTCAACGAACACTGTACTCCATCACCCTTGTATGTATGTCCCAGCCACGTAAAATGAAGGAAAATACAAATCATTCTTACCAACACACTCCTTCAATACAATACGAAAAGTTCATGGTTTTATAGCCATATACTCAAGATTTTTTCTGTTCAGAACTCAATCATTGACAAATGCAACATTACTTGTTACCTAGTTTTCTCCAGAAAAAAAAAAATTCTTCAAGCGTCCAAGTCTGAAAGAGACCTAGGAACATTGGTGGCCCAAATGTTGAATAGCTAGCTACCAATGCATATATAAAATCTTCCTCTGGGGGAAGATTTCTTCAAATATTACCAAGTTTCAACTACTTCATGCCTACTGGTTAAAAACCTTAATAACATTATAAAAAAACCCAAATCTCCAAAATAAAAATAGTAAGGATACAGATCCAATTAACAATAGATTACCAGTCTCAATATAAGAACCCAGAAACTACAAATTATTTCCTTTAAATACTCAAGAGAGGTATGTAAGATGCTTTGGTTTTGGCTTCCACATCCAAACCCATTATCATGTTTTCCACTAAGCTGTTCTAGTCACAGTAGTGCGGAAGATAAGAAACCCTTGCTCCCTGATGGCAGGGGCCCAGTTAGGCTCTCAAGGAAGAGCTCCTAGAAGAGAAGCCAACAGCCCAGTATTTGCAGTAAATAACAAAACACTGAATGAGAACAACAGCTTACCATCAGGAAAAGGTGATGAAGGTAGCTACAGTTACCCTTGGTAGCAAACTGAGTAACATTGGAGGTCACATTTAAGACATATTTTTAAACTCAAGGAGACTTTCTGAAATCAAGTTATCTTATTTTCCCCAAGACAAGCTTTAAAGCAAACAGAATGCAATTCTGCAGTGAGATGGCCTGTGATATACCAGAGTTTAAATTACAGTGTCATTAATGATTCCTGCTGGCTTTACAATTTATGAATGTAGGACCACAGCCACAAATGCTATTTATACACTGAAGAGGAGGGGCACTCCCCCAGAGAGATGGACAAAATCAGTGATTTCCCCCTTCAATTCTAATGTTTTATTTTCTCTCACTTCTAGAAATCTAAACAGATCCAGTAATATTGACCTTTTACAGGCAGCAATATTTTACATGGTTCACAGCTTACAAATTCCCTATTTCACAAGTCACATAAATCAACATACAAAGAGGGCACCTTTCTTCCAAAGCACTAACCAGTGAGATATTGTTCCTAAAATCATAGTGCAGGTTTCACATCTCAATTGCAAATATTCTTACTAGTCATACAAGCATCTAAATCTCTTTTCAATATTTCTTTGCCTCAGTATTTGTGACAGCAAGGCACACTAGCTAACTGCGCATTCATTAGAAATATTTTCCTTTATGTAGGTGCCAGAGAGCAAAAGACCAAAATTCATGTATATCTTTTTCCTTACAAGCTTCTTTTCTTATTGGATTTCAGTTTCTGTTTTCTGTTAGTTTTCCTGCCTATGCTAAAAACTGTTTTACCTGCTTCTTGATCAACTTCTCATTCATTCTCCCTCCTTGCCTTCCTGTCTTCATCCTCTTTGGATTCAACCACATTTCTGAATATCAAGAATCATTTCCTTAGACTCTTTTCACCCCCATATACACATGCTACTTAACTGAAGATGGGGACAAATGAAGAAGGAAAAACACATCTCTTCAGAAACACTGTGAGTTGGGGGTGGGGAAGGGGCATGTGGGAAAAATAAAAGATCACTTCCACTGATAACATGCCTGAGTCTCTCAGGCTACCGTCTGTCCTAATCAAATGAGTAAGGAAGGAAGAAAAGGCAGTTTAGACTTCATGCTCTCAGGTAAAGCTGCCTCTTCTTAAATGGCCCTCTGAAATATGCCATTTCAGCTGTAACACAAAGAAAAACATACAAAGCATTGCTTCAGCTGTGTGTCTCAAGTAAATCAGAAATTTCATGTGTGCTGTGACACAGCAGCTTCAGTGCTGCCAGTCTGCATCAGGAGGAGTAAGGAACACAGAGCTCTGAGCACACTTCCTATATTGCACATGTAATTGGCAAATGTCCCTTATGATTTTAAGGGACTTATAAATCCTTAGCGTAAATACAAATTTTAAGACAAATGTGCTGAAGTTGGTGATGCATTCAGATACAATGTGTTTCTAAACAGATGTTTCATAGATCAAAGGGCAGTTAAATGCAGAAATTACTGTCCTGTGTCATCCTGTGTCAGGATAGATCATAATGGTGTCTTCCAGCCTCAAAATATATTATGTAAAGCAGGTGAGAATGCCTAAAGACATACCAGTAAAGGTGAACTCCCGAAAATAGGTAATCATAGACAATTCAATGTCTATGTGGAGATGGGTGACTCAGTGGAACAGTGAAATTTGTTGTTCATGACCCCTCTGTGTTAATGTGGTTTACATGATTTCTCTGGGTCATTGTCCCAGCACTTCAGAGGGAACCTCAATTGCTTCAATACCTTGTACTGCACTGACTGCTGTTGCCATGATTTTAAAATCATGCTGAAAATAAGGCTTCAACTTATCATTTAAGACTAGCTATGAAGCACATCTCAATTTGAGATTTGGTATTAGTCACATACACCCATCAGGGCAATACTGTTAACAATTCAATCATCAAACCTGCTATGCCTCCTGCTAGAAGTGATGTTCTCAGAACTCTATTAGAAGTGATTCACGTCCTTCATAGTCCTTCTTATTTTGTGACTAACAGTGAAGTACCGAAGTATAGGCTTATGAGCAAAATTGTCTACTCAATTTGTATGCCCTTCTAGAGCAGGGACACAGTCAAATCTGAAGTGTGAGACAGTAGACTGTCCTGTGTTTTTCAGACAGGCTTAGATTATCAAAACTGGTATTTAGCTTTTGACATATATAGCCTTAGAAGTATTGAACACAGTACATCTCTTATCAAAGATGGGAGCTGGAAAACCAACCCCACAGTTTAGAAAATGTTGATTCCTTGTCAGATCCCCTCTCAAGACGGAATATTGTGGCATTTTATTTTTAATTTATTCAATGCCCTCTAGATACTGTAAATGAAAGATTACAAGGTTGTAATTTAAATATTCAATGTCAGTAGATAACAGAGAGTCAGGTTCCTGCTGAGAATAAATATATTTTAGCAGCAGTAGCTGAGCCTCTGGATTATTTTTTCAGTGTTCACATAAAAGGGAAGATGCTAATAGATAGCACAGTTTAGTGTCCAGCAAGCAACAAAGTGCCAAGAATTGTCACCAGGCAAACTGTTATAATGAGTGAATAAAGCAGTGTTAGATCTGTCAAGTGGGAAGGGGATGTTTGTGAGCTTTTGCTCTGTGGCAGGTAGCCAATTGGTAGCATGTAGTACTACTACTACCTACTCCAAGACTTTCTGTTCATAGAGTCCTTAAGAATTCTTGGCTCAGAAGAAATATCAACACAAAAACAATTAGCAGCAAAATTGTGCTTTCCCAACTGGATTCCTTTTGAAGAAAAATTCATCTAATTCATAGAATTAATCTCTGACGGCTCAAAAATTAGAAATTTGGAAGTAGAATCAAAAACATGCAGTATTTTGAGGGAACTAATTCTCACCTTTGTCTGTGGGGAGACTGGAGGGAGGTGAATAATTTTGCATGACAGAATACTTCTGTATTCTTTCTTCTTGACTTTCTAAATCCCTATGTCAAAAGTTAAATACCAGTTTTGAAAATCTAAGCCCATTGAAAAATCACCAAGGACAGTCTGCTGTCTCACACTTCAGATTTGACTTTAGAAGATCACGTGAATTGAGCAGACAATTTTACTCATAAAGGCTGCACTGTCTGCAATTAAAATTCTCCAGAACCACTCTGTAGCAAAAAAACAGTGGCCAGAACTACAACCCAGCAGGCATAGTCTTTATGGTGTTCCAGGCCCAGGGTAAAACTGCTTCATCAGTGGAACTCTCTATAGAGCATAGAAATATTGGTACATCTGAACACACAGGGTTCAGGTGGCAGTCTGAGGTCAGGTGTGAGTGCTGGCACTCTGTGGGGGCATGCCAGCCACATGACCAGGGAAGGAATAACATACAAAAATTAAATGATGGCTCAGAAAACTAAGCCAGACTCATCAGTCCCTTCTGTTAAGCAAGTGAAGTCTTTGCTTGTTAGTACTAAAAAGTCTCCTTTGAATGACTGAAAGCAAAGACATGAGGAAAGGACATTGGATACCAACAATCATTGCACTGCTGGTGTTAAATGACTGCACTGCTGGTGACAAAGCATGCAGGACAACAAAGATCCTGGATAACTTAGCTGGTGGAATCACCTCTACCCTTTTCTTTACCAGGACTCCATACCACTTGTCTTTTTAAGTGATTCAATGTACCTCTTGTGCCTGCATTTAGTTCCCTGCATCAGCATCCCAGCTTTTGTATCAAGCTCCCCAACAGCTGTAGAACTTGAACTTCACTGACACTTTCTGCCTAATTTACATATTTCCTTAACAAAGAAGCTGCAAAAAGCAACGGAAAATGCAGAGTGCCTGGGAAAAAGCAAAGTTCAATGAGCAATACTAGGCACAGGTTAAACCTGGTGTTTATTTAAAAATGAAAGGCAAAAAAAAATTCAATTCTAATGAAAATCTCTCTACATTACCACACACCTACATTTTTTGGCAGTGGTTTTGATGGAAGTAGAAACACAGTCTTAGAACTACCTTGAAAATACAGGACATGCAAGCTCAGCTGGCTTGTTCTAGCTATTTACAGAGCAATTAAAAATGGCTTCTTTCTTCTGTACACTTGGTGCAAGCAAATCAATACAAACATAAAAAGATTAGACAGACTGAAAGACCAAATGACTGACTGACTTGCAGGATACATAGATTTTGAAAAGACACAAATCATGCAGAAGCATTAAGGCCAATATGCCAATTGATAGATGCACTCAGTGAACACACACACATTGCACAAAGGAGTGTTCAGCAATTGCAGAAGAGAAATTCTAAAGACAGAATCCATCCCAAAAGGTGAAGAAAAATGGCTCCAATCTATAACAAAAATTACATGCACACACACATGCTGTGTTTTCGAGTATGATTTTTTCTTTTATATTCCAAAGCTGCTGCCTTACCAATGTGGCTTTGTATGCTCAGATCAAAGCAACAGCTGTCAGAGCCCTGCTATTGTTTGGGGTTATTTACAGAAGGGCAGAGAATAATTACTCTCAAGGTACATGAGGGCTCCAAAACAAACAGGTTAAGACCAAGCTGAGCGAATTCGGAAGCCAATTTGTCACATGTTATACAATCAGATCAGAAGTGCAAGGCCTCATTCTCTCTCTGCTCTGTCTTGAGAATACTTGTTCACCTAAAAAAAAAAACAACAACAAAAAAACCCCCACCAACTAATATTCTATACTATTCTATTCTCATGACCAGATAACTCTCCCTTCTCATATACTTCTGATGATTTCTTACAGTGAAAAAAATGATTGCTCTTTACTTTTAGACATTTAAAATTGACCTTGTCAAAATGACAATTTCTTTCTTTATTTTTAGATCTTTCACCTTCACTTGTTATTTAAAACTGACCTCTTTTCAATCTCTTTCTATTTTTTCACACATAATTTAGTCTCTTCTGATAAAAGGTATTCTTCCTCTACATTTTCTTCATACTTCTTTTACCTGGCTAAGATACCACATCTTTTCAAACCTCACACAAGAACCCATTCATTCTTTTATACAGGATGCACATTACAATACTTTTCATGATAATACTTGTCTTTGTACTTCTGACTCAGATTCAAAGAGAATATTGCCTTTTTTACTCCTGTAAGAAACAAGATCATATTCTAATTTCATGGGTAGTACTAGGTCCTACACATAACCATATCTCTCTGTAACTGTATATGGAATGAAATGCCAAGAGACACAGTTAAAACCAGAAAACTTCTGATCATACTTATATCATTGATGAACATGAACACTCATGTATAACACGAAGATGTCTATGTCATAATTACATAATTAGAAAAAAAATATCAGTAAGAATCCACTTCAATTTCATCTGAAATTCAAAGACAAGAACTTCACCAAAGCTGTGAAGTTTAATGTCAGTGGTGTTTCACTGACCTCCTGACACTTGCAAGGTAAATCACAGGAGCTACAACCCTAGACTTTTCCATGAGTGCAAAGAAGAAAGCCATCTGAATAGGTGTTCAGTCACAGTTGTAATGACAATTCCCCGTGCACAGGTCAAACAGAAACCATACTGATGTAAAACTCATCAGACCATTTCACAGGGTAAACAGATCATATTGCCATGGCAGAGGGCCAGCATCATCACTTACCTTTTATTTAAACAATTAATTATTTTTAGGACACAAGCAAATTTTAGCTTTAGTATTTGTTCCTACTTCAGCTAAGAGATTGCCATGTCTGTAAGGTGGCTATCTAGTTCTGATGTGTAGTAATGAAAGAAGCAAAACATCATAGGGAGAGTATCATAAACCGAGTAACCTGTTACCCAGTCTGCAGATATTGCAGCCATCCAGAAGAGTGAGATATGTAATGATGTGCAAGAGCAATATAATTTCTTAATGACAACCTCATCATTCTGCCTTAATTATTCTGTCATTTTTATGGAAATTATGATTGAATCTGAAATAAAGTGCATAAATACCAGGCCTACAAACCCATACACACTAAACACATTTACAGTAGTCCAGTCATTGTTGATGCAGGAGACTGAGCATTTGTTTTATTGTTGTTTAAGGAAGAGGTACATCATTTTGCACTGTTTCTGAAGATGAAGGCACTGGTATAAGAAACACAGTTATCTCTTTCAATGTGCTTTTCTCAACAAATGCAAAATCAAAAGGCAAATCAAAGCAGAGGAGAGAGACAACTGCTAATAACGCTTTCAAATGTCATGGTAAGATTTGATCATCTATGAATAGAACATTGCACACTTATCCTTGTAAATATGTCTATATCTTCCTGCTTATTTAAGTTCATTTTCTTTATTCAGTTTAATCTGGTGCGCTTTTTTCCTGTTTGGAAGTGTGGCATTTTTTTATTGAATTGAGGGTATCTGTATCTAAATAGCTACATCTAAAATTACACATATCCCATGGTTATTAATTTCTTTCAAGAAATTAATTGCCACACATGAAGGGGAAAAATTTGCTTGCTGTGACTCCACCAAATTGCACCAGCTGGGCAATCTGGCCTTTAATATTTTGAAAAACATTGCATCTTACAGCCAATTATTACTGTAATGTTGTTGGGCAACAAACAGGAATTCACTATTCTTTCATATACACTAAGTATGCTTGCACAATACCTTTGTATTGATGATATTAAAGCCATTACAGACATTCATTACTTAAGTTCCTAAAGCTTTCTGGAAAGCAGGTGACTATTGTTAGCTGCACGCAACAGGAAAGACGAAATGTAGTAAATAAATGACTTGTCCAAAGTCTTGTTACTGCAGAGTTATGTAGAGATTATTATTTGGGGACTGCTGTGGTGATGTTGGTTTGAGAAGTCTATCCAAAGCCTCAGTGAGAAATGTCACAGCAATGCTCCTGACAATTAGCCATGAGGTGCAGGTGGCTCCAAACTGCCCAGTGGAGGAGGCTGACTTAACTTGCATCTCCCTTCTTCCCTAGAAGACCTTAGTCCTTTTCACTGACTAGAGAGACACTAGTCTCAACAAACTAAATGCTGCTTAATTTAATCATTAGACTAAATGTGAATGCCCATACATTCCCTCTATGCCTTTTATCCTTGAACTCATTTGTATAGTAAAATCTTCAGAGTAGATTCTGTCTCTAAGCTGTCCTGAAAAAATATATGGCAGTTAATATATGGATACTATTCTTATCAGCAAGAACTGAAACTAGGATTTTCTGAGTACAGAACAGAATGACTATCAAAACAGAAGTAGTACTATCCTTTGCTTGAGGGTATGAAGCAAGAATAGACTAGCTGCCTACTATGTCAACATACTGGTATTTCTCCAGTGTTAGACTAGACAGTAATTATTAGGTAGTAATCAGGTTCTGGACATCAGTTGGTTTACCTACCAAAATTAACTCATCCTTTTCAAATACAAATATTCTGGTCTCTCTTGCCTATGAATATACAAGAGCTGGCCACAGTAGAAGGTTGTGAAAGTGAGATGGGACTGGGGAGCACTGTCTGGGATGCTAGACTCCAACTCTAGCCACTGCAGAGATCCTGGAAGCTATACACAGAATTCTCAGTGTTTGAAGAAAATAAGTTTGACATGTGGACCAACCAAGCAGGAACAGAATTGGGGCAGTGGACTGGTGACTAACGTGATTTAGAAACAACTACCACTACAGAGCAACAGAGTACAACACATGTAGTTCCACAGCACAATTACTCTTTATGACCTGCCCACTAACAGCATTCGTATAAACTGAAAAAATGCAAAACAATGTGCAACACTAGTCACCACCTGATTTTCCGTTATGAGAAACAAGACTGAGTAAGAATGTGTAATCTTTCTTTTTGCTCATACTTCCCTCTCTCCTGAAAATTGTATAGTGGCATCAGGACTGAATAACTGCAACACAGCTTTACATCACTGTCAGACGTGCTTGGATAATGGTGCTGTAGTAGGGCAAGGCTGAAAGCCCATAATGTCACTGCTACTGCTTCTGCACATTCTGTTCTTCAATAATTTCATGGTGATAGTAATGCCACAACTATTGCAGTCTTGTAAGTATTAAACTATCAGCACCAGTACAATACTCAAAATATGCTTAAGAACTCCTCAGAAAGCATTTTTAATTTTAGTCTCAAACCTCAACCCACTATGAAACAGGATCAAATATTCTTTCAGTGCTGTGACCAAAACAAGAGATGCCAAAATAAAGCAATGCCTTTGCCTATTTGCAGATCAAACTACTGTTCCTCCCCCAAAAAAATAAAAAGAGAAGTGTGTTAAAATGTATTACTATACATCCTTCCTTTAATTTATCATAATTGCAGCTCTAAAAGTATCTCTAAGTTCTTCTATGCTCCCAAAGATCTCAGGAAAGTGATGTTCTGTTATATTTCTGGCCCAATCAGAAAAAGCAAAAGCAAAAATCTTACCTGAAAATATATTCATGTTTGCCCATGGAGTCTCAACATGATGCGGATCTCCAAAGGTACGTCTATAACACGTTAAAACACACATTTTTGCATTCAAAGCTAAGTGATTAAGAGCTTCAGTCTTCTCAGACATAAATTATTCAGATCATGGTGTTTGAATCCAATGGGAAAACCTGATTCATGAGATACAATGCGTGACTGAGAAATTATCACCAAGACTGGCAATAAGCCCGCCAACACAAAGACAAGCCTGTACCAAGAATTTGCATCTACTTCATTTACCTCACAAAAGGAAAAAATGATACAGAACCACTCACTTGTCATACTTTATGTTCTGAGAATTTCCCCTTAGTATTTGAGAGTGAATCTCTTAAGGACCAGGACCTTAAGATTTGATTCTTCACAAATGCTGAGTATCTAAAATCCTGTAAAATTTGACAGCAGTTGACCAGGCTCAGTACCTCTGCAAATTAAAGTAGAAAAACACCTTAATAACCTCCTAATGGACTGCTGAAAACCATAGTCTCAGCAATCAGGATGACATAAAACTTGCTCTTTTCTCCTTACAACACAGAAATAATTGACAACATTTGAAACCAAAGAAAAAGGTGCAAGGAAGAGAAATAGATTTGTATTTTAACTCCATTCGAGTGAATTGAACAAAAGGGCTTTGCTTGGAAGGGCAAAGCAGAAAAATACCTCTCTCAAAATTAAGAAGAAATAGTTTCTTATGGTGCATCAAAATTTACATGAAACATAAAAGTATATTCTACATTTTTGTTTCCATAGTGAGGGAGTGGCTGGCACTCATGCATACTCACAATCCACTCCTCATACTCACACTCTGCCATTTGGTAGAAAATATTCTCCAGCCCTTTGGCTCCCTAAACAAATTTCAGAGCCCAAGTCCCTCTGTCCTGTTTTCCAACAGCTCCCTTGTCAGAGTCATTCTTTGTGCAGTGGTGAAATACAGGGATTTCCTTAAGTTTACCTTGGTTCAGCTCAGAAAATGTCAGACTGGATTCATGGTAAAGAAAAGCACAAGATCTTGTAGAGATATAAAATCCCTTTTTTTTGTTTTTTTTTGTTTGTTTGTTTGTTTGTTATAAAATGAGCATCAGATGCCATTCCAATATTAGCTTAAAATGGACTTCATATCTATTTGCTTAATTACTCCTACCTAGATTTCTCAGATAGGTTCCAGCTGCTTCAGCTGGGGGTTTGGCTTTAAAGCAATATCATTTCTTTCATGTGCTGCCCTTGCTTTCTACAACCTGTGTATTCAGATACGGCTGCTACAGTCTATTACAGTCAACACTGGACCAATGTGTTTTTAAGGCATTTCAGTACTTAATCAAAGAAACCTCTTTCTGAATTCATGCCTAGTTAAGAGTGACTGAATATCAGCTATGCCAATATCACTGATGTTTTTTTCCAATAGTTGGGTTTAATAAATGTTTTCTGTACATTTTTAGCCTATCTGCCTGTCGGCTGCCCCACATCTGCTCTAGGCTGCTTGTATTTTGAGGGATTATCCACATTTCCATATGAATTATTAGAAAATACCTCAGTTCCACATGTATTCTGTGAAATTTCCAGTCTTGGGAGGTGGTAAACATTTCTATAGGTATTCCAACCAATACATTTTATTAAGGATATTTTACACATATTTATACAAGCATACTTTTCTTATTACATCAAGCCTGATCTCAGTTATCACTGAGTTTCCTGAACCATCCTTTTGCAACCAGACGTAGGTGTCAGAAACAAATGTTTTAAATACAGTACATTATGTGGATTTCAGCCTTAGAAAGAAATCCTGAAGTTGGGATGATCTGATTTGCTGCAGCTGCCAGAGACACAGAACAGTAGCATCTGCTATGACCTGGCAGAGGCTGAGTCCCCCCAGTCTCCATTCTTGAGTTTGTAGCATTTACGGCACAAAACTTCAGCTGCATAGCATCAGCTGTTTTCATCTGAGGCAAAAAACTTCAAGGAAGCAGAGCACATGGTTGTTTGCTGTACAGTCCACACTTTGGAAAAATTACTTGCTTTCTATAGACCATAATAGATTTGGATAGCCCAGCACTACTGTCAAGAACCTGTTTACATTCGAGTCCTTTTTCTGTTCTGCCAGGGAATATAATCTTTTCTAATTTATACAAACCACCCTGAACAAACCTTCAACCTTCTCACAAGTAGAAAACAGTAACACTACAAACACAAAATAATCATAAGGCTTTGGGAATGTATTTGGGCTGCTTAGCACATGACCTGAGAAGGAATTACAAAATCTCCAGCTGCACCACGAGATGGTGCTCAGTTCCCTCTGTAAGAGGCACAACAAGTACCACCAGAGTCATGAAAGTTTGCTTGAACTGGGTACTGACATTCCCAGCCTAAGCACACACAGACAGTGGGGTTTATAAATGACTCTTGCTACACAGCATTCCCTGAAAAATATTTCTGTGCTTCTGGAAGAGTTACCCAGACAGTGAGGAACTGTAGAAAATCCCACTGACTGAGTCTGCAGAGCTAGAAACTTGAAATCTACTGCACTTACAGGGGAAAAAAAAATAAAATAAAATAATAAAAAAAATTAAGATGCTTGAAATTAATCAAAGTCTGACCAGTGAGAGAGAATTTATAAATTTTTAATACAGTGAGAACTGGTCAACTTTATTGGTGCTGCTTTCGATGGCAGTGATGATTTAGGAAGCAAGTATCCCTTACCCTAAAAATATCCTAAGCAGAAAAATATCATAATAAATTGGGAGAAACAAACTTTCATTCCTTCTACTAAAACAAAACACGGAACTAAATGAGTCTAGTCTTCTGTGCATCAGAAAAAAACCCAATCAACCAACAAACAAACAAAAAAACAGCGACATTACCCACACTTGTGTCGTCACTATTTTGGCACTTCTAGGACTACGATCAGTGTTTCCCTATCAGATCACAATGCTGTGGCAGAATAGGCAATGGTAACAATGTAATTGGGGTGTATGATTTGCCCAATTGGGAAGTGACCTCTAAAAATCTCAGGGGCCATCTCCAAATATGTTTCTTCTGTCATGTATTAAAGTCCAGTCCAAGTTGCTACATGATGTTTGATGCAATCTTCCACAGCAGAACTGGCTACATTTTAGCAGCAATGGATATTTAATCTGTAACAGCCCTCATAAACTCCATATATAGTGACTTCATTCACTATGCTGCTGAACAAGCTCACTTACCAGCCTACAAGGGAAAAGAAGAGGGGGAAAAAAAAACCTCTCACATTTCTATAGCTCTTTCGAGGGGCCTCTTTGCAACTGAAACATTTTTATATTATTTCTGCCTTTGAAAAACAATAATGGAATTCCAACACCTTTTGTACTCAGTAGTTTTTCTCTTCTCAGACGGTGCAAACCCACTTTATTCAAAATAGAACTTCTGCCATTATAAACTCTACAAGATGCACACATCTTTGCACATACCGATTGGAATGTAGGGAATCCATTCAAACTTAGAACCCTTTCTCACATGCATGCAAATAGACTTGCATTTTGAGACAATGCAATATCAAATATATGACATCTTTCCTCATCTGAGCTAAAAAAGGTTTGTGGTTTTGCATTTGCCAAAAACTGTCCTTCATCTCAAAGCTAGAAACTAAATGCCAAGAATTCATGAGGAACACCATGCTAGATGAAAGATCACAACTTTGTTTAAATGCTTAAATGCTGTAACAGAATTTTTCACTAGCAGTTCCAAAGAAGGTAGCAACAGCTTGCAACTTGAAAGATGTCATGCGAGTCAAAAGCAATACCAGCTACATTTTTTCTTTTCCCTACCAGTTCAAAACAGTGGGAACAGAAAAGACACCAATCTAAATGATGACAGCATGCTAACAGTTTATTAATACACAATTAAACCCTTAGCTGAACTTACTTTACATTAACATCTCTGTTTTAAGCTTGCTGGTGATTCTGTACTTCTATTTCACGAGGAAACAAAAATAATAAGATAGCCTTGAATGACTGAAACTCTGGTGATTTGACTTCCATTTCATGGTCAGGCCTGTATACTGTGAAATCCACTCAAACGAAGAAGTTATTTTTCTATAATGAAGTGTGCACACATGCCTGTTTAATATAGCAACCACTGAAGTGACACAAATCAGGAAGATACTTAACTGGGAAAACTTCTCTCAGACTTTCTAACTTTTCACATTCGGAATGAAAATGCTCATCATATTCCACTAGCTGGGAACTAGTTTATAATAATATAATGAATCTTCACCACTGATCAGAGACATCTGTGGCATCTTGGCCAGGTTCCCTGTGGCATCAAGTCTTCCCATGCATTGTATTCCCTTTGCATAAAAGAAGCAAGAAGTCAACAAATGTCTCTTTGGCTCTGCAAGCTCAAGAATCACCTTTTCTGGAAACGAGTAGAATATAAGACATTAGAAAAGATGACATTACGTCTGAAAGGTTTGCTAAGGGAAAGTTTCCAGGAAAGCAGCAGAAATGCAAACTTGCTATATGCATCATACACCATTATGCACCAGCTTGACCAAGTGAGATCCTCTCTGGGAGAAAAAGGGTTCTTGTTCCCTCTGACCTTTTCTCTGATCCATTCTGTCCTTGCACTAACAGTAAATACCTCTAAGGTGCTTCTTTCATAGGCCAACCACAAACCTGCAGCTCATCTGTTCCCAGCTCACATCAGAGTGGCCATTATTCAAGTACAGAAGTACCAAAGGATATTTTAAGTGAACTTTTTACTCCTGGGTGTAGCTGCAGTTCTTTGCTCCCTGAGAGAAATTTTCTAGGAGCAGTGCCTTTTGCCAGACAAGCCAGGCTTGCAGTGCAAAACATAGGCAATGTGATGGGTCACAGTTGCAGGACAGTAGCAGTCACTGCTGAAACGGATGGGTGGCATGGAAAAAAGCCTCCTTCTGTGGAGAGGCAATATTTCTCTGTCACTAACAACCCCCTCACTATTCATCCATGGAAACTGTATCCAATATTTAAGTCCTAAAGCAGTCACTATTTGATTCTAAGACAGCCAACAGACTGACATGTCTTAATTCTAGAAACAACACATCTCATACTGATACACAGTTCCCTGATACTCACTCACACATCAAGTTTCCTAAAATTCAGTGCCTTGTACAGAAAAAGAAAATCAAAGAAACGGAAAAAGAAATTACCAAATACTTGATACCTGGACACCACAGAGGACACTGTTTTAGTCTACCTTTAGCCCTTTAATTCTCTATTAAGGCAGCAAAAATCTTGCCTTTTTAAGCCCTGTATCATGCTGTCCACAAGCTTTGAAGGCTATAGTTCCCTCCTGAGTGTACTCTGTCTGGCTGGGAGGGAGTTAATTTTCTTCATAGCAACCCAAACAGTGCCATGCTTTGGGTTTGTGAGCAAAACAGTGTTGATAACACACAGGCTGGAGGAGATTGAGAGAGCAGCTGTGTGGTGCTTAACCACCTACAGGGGTTAAATCAAAACACTACAGAAAGCGCAAGTGATGACAGCTGATCTGAAAAGAACACAAATCAATTTATACAAGGAAAGTGGCCAAAATAGCAAACTGAGAAGCTTACATGTTTTTCTATCAGAGCCTTTTTTTTCCCAGGCATCCTGGCTGAGATCCTGCAAACATGGCAACAGAAAAGGAAGCAAGACATACTATTTTCCCCAGACATAAGAAAGGAAGCTCATAATAGAATAATTGGTGGATAAGAGAGAAACCACAGTCATGGACCAAATTAATTCAACAGACATCTTGGAGGGACGGCCTTCGACTACGGAAATGATACCTGTGCTTGTGTATATTTATATGTATATAGTTGGAAGGTGTAGGATCTGGGCATGACACAGATGGCAAAGCATAAGAAGTGGATAATGTCCTGGGTTTGGCCAAATACAGTTAATTTCTCACAGTAACCATGAGGGGGCAGGGCCTGGAACCACGTGAGTGTGGCCAAGACCCTACTGTTATTCAATATTATCTTACATCACTGCCAGGGGCAGGGAAAAAAGACTTTCTCTCTCACTTCCAGGAGGAAAGGGCATGCCTTTCCAGTCATGGGGAAAGAGTGGTGGGCAAAGGGTCTGTCTGCCATTGTTTTTTATTGCCCTGGGCTTAATGAATATTTTGTGTGTAAATCACCCTCTCTTTGTACATTTTTATTATTAATATTGTTCCTGTTACTTCTTATCTTGTTGCTGTTTCCAGTAAATTGTTCTTATCTCAACCCATGAACTGTGCCTTTTGTCTGCCACTGAAGTGAGGGGTGGGGAGCAGCTCCCACATTTTAGCGAGAGCACTAAATTTCAGAACACCATTCCTGAATCACAACATTAAGTCAAGAGGGTTTTTTCCCCCCCTGGAGGCTTGGAAAGGATTTGAATCAAACAAGTCTGAGACAAAAGACCTCACTTTGTAGTAGCTGCCACAGGGAAAAGGAACTTGTTATGTTAGATAACGAAGTTCATCTGCACAGCCACCAAAGGAGCTCAGAGAGAAAACAACCAGAGGGGAAGCCCAAATAATTCCTTCCTGCATTATATGCAGGCCCATCAGAGGCATATATGCACAAGTCCAGAGGAGCACAGGGGCACAGTGGCAAGTGGGAACACAAATTCTGAGCAATGAACACCTTGTCCAGGTCTGCCCCAGGGCTGTCCCAGCAGAGCCATTAGTTCCAGTGTCCAAGCATGATACTCACCACTATAAAACACGTGGAGCAGTCTCTTGGGATAACCTTTTGGATTAAGGGGGTTGCTGCATAGGGTATAATATATGTGATTGAGGGGAAAAACAGTTTGGGATCAGACAGACTTACTGTGGGATGTTTAGGGGAGGAACCAAAGGCACAAAAAGGGAACAGTTTAGGTAATTTTGAGAAGAGCAAGAGTGGGAAAATAGAGGGGTAAGGGGATAAAAAGGATTGGTCATGTGTAAAAGATTGCTGGTCAGTATGCTTTCCTGGCTGTGCCCTGTGATTGATCAGTGCAGCCTGTTTTGTCTTCTTATTAAATTCCTTTCTATGTCTTTCCTGGCTGAGGGGCCTCTATTCTCTGTGCATGAGAGTGTACAGCAGCAAGAGCTGCAACTGGAGTGACACCATGGATCAGTAAGCCCAGATGTTCATGCTGCCAGAGACTGGAAAGAGTGAAGATCTGTGAGTGTGTGATCACTAGCAATGGACATGCCACGAATACATCTTCAGCCTTGCTACTGACTGAATCTGGGAACAAGCAGTGGCAGTACCCTCATCTCTCTCAGGCTGTTGGATCCAGCATGGTAGGTTTTCCTCTAACAGAATTTTTAGTATACCATCTGACAAAATACCTGGGAAGACTGCTGTTCTAACACCTGACAGAAAGAAAAGTCTTTCAAAGACAGACTTGCTCCCTTCTCTTCACCTGCACTGCCATGCAGCAGCAGCACAAGGCCAGACCAGCACCCCAAGTCTGTGACTGTTCAAAGATGAGACCATTCTCAGCTGGGCTGTACAGATGCTACAGACACCAGCTTTGCTTTCACCACTACAATATGACATACTAAACACCTGTCACTTTTCAGGCTGGACAAGTATTCATTTCTTCCTGATTATGTTTAAAGGGAGTTAGGAGACACCAGAGTCACAAATATGATGTGTATGTTTAATCATACCACTTCGCTTTCAAAATAATGTTTTCCTGTTAGAGTACTATTAAGCTTTTATTAAAATGACAGCATTATCACAAGGAATCAGATAAGTGCACTTGGTTTTACAACATTTTGATTAGATTAGAGTTAGCGCAGCTTCCTATTTACTTGTGATGATATAGAAAAAAAGAAAACTTTAAATCTCTCCCAGAAAGTTACACATCATATATTTGTATTTTATGTTGTTACAGTGACACTTACTAAAATGAAACATTAACATTGCATTGAACAAGGCACTAAATACAGTAAACATGGCAACTGAGACAGGAGAACCAATCTCATATTCTAGTTGTCTTCTATTGTTAAAGACTAGTCCAAAATTACTGGATTTGAAACATGTTAACTGTGGGACCTCACAGAGACACCAGATCAACTGTGTAGTAATGAATGGACTGTGACTTTTCATCCTCTTTCATCTATGCTTTTAGCAACAGGTAGGAGAAGAGGATCAGAATTTTCTGAAGCCTCACAAGTGACAATAGGTGATGGCTTCTCTGGCATGCTTTAGTGAGAATATAAAGCCTCATTATGAAATAAAAAGTGATAAGACAGAAGTATTCATTGTCTCAAGCAACTACTTTTGGAAGATCAAACTTCACACAGATGTACTGTCAAAGTATGTGACTGTAACTATTGACACACCACATAAAAGGCTTGAGAGAAGGAGAGAGAGCTAGGCCAAGAAAAATAACACAAGTAGTATCCTAGAAAGAATACTGAGGGAAAACACATACAAAAGCTAACAAATGTGTAGCACACACAGTTCTGTCCTCCACACTTAACAGTGGGTAGAATGCTGAAAACTATCCCCACCTGATTTGTTATAAAGTGGGGTCACTGGAAAGGGAATAAGGAAATTAAGAACTTTGAAAAAATGAAGAAAAATCAGAGCACTGGATACAATACAAACTATAAAACTACCAGAACTTTAACTCTCTTTAAAGTGAAATATGCATTTCACAGGAGATGGACCATTTTATTTACGAAATCCTATTTTAAAATCCAAAATATATTTAGGCAAAATATAAGGGTATTTAGACTATATCTATTTTCCCCACAAATCCAACCAACAAAATTGTGCTATCAATTATGTTTGCATTGTGCTGAAGAATCATTCAATATGCCTTCACACAGTCTCTTTGGAGATCCTGATCCTGTTTTTAGTTGTGCTAATTTCACACTCAAAGGAAAAAATAGTAATTATACAGTTACATATGTGTGAGCAACAGCACTGTTGTGTCCTTTTCAATTCAAACTCTGTCAGTGTGCAGAGACAGATAAGATCAGTTTAGGTATCTTCACGGTGAAAGGAAAGGATGAGTATTAAAATAAATACAGAGACAAAAAAAAAGTTCCTATACTAGGAAACTATATCAGTCTGCCATTTCAGAACTGTGAAATACAACAGTGATGAGACAGAAGTGTAAGAGGAAATTCTGAAAAACAGTATCTTGCATCAGATATATGACAACCCAAGATATGCAAGACAAAAATCGTCAATCCTTCCAATGAAAATAAAGAGCAAGTACCTTGAAAATTAAATGCTTACCTGGAACAGTATGTTAGACTCCTCACAAATAGCATGAGCTTTAGTGCTTGAAGTGATACACTCTTAACCTACATGTTCCATGAAACCTCAAAAGTACAGGTCTGTTTACCTTTAAAACCATGCAGAGTGGCCCTTCTACCCCATTAGCAGTGGTGACTGCTTGATCTGAAACTCTTTAAATGATTAGGAATCCCATTTATCAAGTTGCTTTAAAACACTTCTGCTCTTTTCAACAGACCCTGGCAGACCCATCTGTATGTGGATAACTCCCTCTGCACAAGTAAATGTCAGTGTGCCTGCAGGAATGGTTTCAGTGATATAAGGTCTGCTTCTGCCTAACTTTATTTTATTCATGCAGGAGTAAAGTTTTTCACCAATCCCCAGTAGGTTCCCTTCTCAAAAGCAGGACAGCTGACCTGAGTTATTGCAACAGGCAGCAAAACCACGAAGTGTTGAAAGAACTACAAGTAGGGTTGCTATTTTCAGCAAACCATCATAAAAATAAATTAGGAAGATCCAGAGTGGTTCAAATAAATAAATAAAAAAATGAAAACCTTCAGGGAAAGACTATTTAAAAATGCAACACACTCAAATATTAAAAATGCATGGTAGCAAAATGATTCAAGATGTTCTCATGCTTATGGGGAAACCAACAAAAGCACTGAATTCAGACTGTCTTCCCTCTGCTCTGATTATAGGATTCTCTTTTTCCTCCCCCTGCCTTTTTTTTTTTTTTTTAATGTTTCTTCCAATTAGTGTTAGATTTTTATTTATATGAAAACCAGATCATTGCTACTTGCTACTCAAGCTGATTTCCCACCCGAAGACAGTCTTCTATAACTAAGCTTTTAATGGCCAGCTGTCATCAAAAGTTGAAAATGTTAACAAAAACATCAGATTGTTGTCCAGTACCAGAGGAACTGATATGGATCCTCAGATGACATGCATCAAGAAAAACGATGGTATGAGTGTTTTGATAGAGTTACAGGTGGCTAAGCAGCAAGAGCATATGAACCCTTAGGAAGCAAAAGATCCTATTTTCATGTAAATGTTCCCAGCACTGCCGGGTAAAATCTGGCAATCTCAGCTACTAGATTCAAGACGCTTTTCCTTATTGCACATTCTATCTGGAAATACAGTGCAAAAACTTCAAAGAGCAAAAGAAATTCAACAAGACCTGTCAATATTTGAGTCATACACAGGCTGCTCCCACTTGTAGCAGTTTAATCCCATACAACAATTAAGTACCATGCAGCTGCTTGCTTACGCCTCTCCTCCCCTCAGTGGGATGAGAAAGAAAATCAGAAAAAGGTAAAACCCATGGGTTAAGATAACAATTTAATAATTGAAATAAAGTAAATGGTCATGAAAAGGTCCTATGGTACCTCCGGGCTTGTCCCTGGCTACAGGCTTCCAGGGACCATTTCCCAAGACCAAAACGACTAATTGCTTGTGCTTCCCTGCAAAGTAAGATTTCAATCAACTGGCATTGAGTAGAAGGGAAACCTGATCTATTATCTGATTATGTGTGTATTTTTTTCCTCCTATTTGCAACCATAGATAACCTTTTAAATTCTACAAATACTATACGTGTAGGAAAAAAATCCCAAAGAAATGCTGTCTGCTGTCTAGCACTACAAACCTATTCTTAATTCCAAACTATGGCAATACTGTTAAGAAACTGCTTTAAAGTAAGATTCTCTTGGTGTTGCTGCAATTGGCTTTGGTACTTGAAAGTTCTGTGTTTGCTTTTGGATGTGCAACACACTTCTGCTAGCTTGGATGCAGCTCAACAATAAGCGAAA
The DNA here is from genome assembly GCA_035583185.1 of Anabacerthia variegaticeps. Taxonomy (NCBI): domain Eukaryota; kingdom Metazoa; phylum Chordata; class Aves; order Passeriformes; family Furnariidae; genus Anabacerthia; species Anabacerthia variegaticeps. The sequence goes on along the minus strand of JAWWEW010000165.1, from coordinate 42,212,515 downwards.
AGACCAAAACCTCTAGAAAACACAAGGACCGTTCTTGCTTTTTAATCCCTCATAGCATTTCCACAGTGATGTTTAGCCTCCAATAAATACTTCCACATAAAATCTAATACTGAGAGAATCTGCCAGTGCAGGAATCTGGTTTCAAGTAAGATAAGCCTCAAAGCACACTTGAGAGCTAAACAGCTTCATTTTTTGGGAAGTGCTTTTCACTTTGAGGCCTACATCAACTTTCATCAGCTCTTTGAAGTAAAATAGAAAAGATTTGGCTTGCTCAGTCAGTCTAGAATGGGATATGATCTTTCATTATTATTTTTCACAGAGATTTTTTAATCCTTCCTCCCTTCTTCTACTGACTGAAATGAATCTTTAGTGACCCAAAGATTCAGATGGAATTTATTACAGAAGCCTAGGAGTGGCAAATTACACATATAGATAGCAATAGCATATATAATATACTCAAAATATAAGATCTAATTTGTCCTTATTCTATACCCAAATAAAAATTACTTTCAATAAATATCAGGTTAAATTGTTGCCATTCTGTCATAAAGTGAGAGTTTGAAGTTTGCTTTGTTCTGGTTTTAAATATGCATGTCTTTTTGTAGTGGAGAAGTGCATACAGTACCTGTTGTTGTTATTATCTGGTTCTTTAAAAGTTTTCATAAAGACAACAGGTTACCAGTGAAATAAAATATCAGCTCATCAGGTTCCTCAGGTGCTCTTCTGCAAAGCTATGAAATAACAATTCATCTCCTCTTTGGAGAAACCTAATATAAAATTTTCAGATACAATCACCTTAAGGTCTTCCCTCCTCCCCCTCCAGCTTCATATCCCACCCAACCCTTCAATTTCAGAATATTTTTTTTCAAGAAAAGAAAAATAAAAAGAAAATAAAAACAGCTTATAAAACAGCAAAGAAAATAAAGTTATTTTAATATATATAGAAAGAGAACAAAATGAAACTTGAGGGGGAACTTACTGGCGTTACAGTTTATCCTGATACAGTCTAGATGGGGAAAAATAAATGAAAGATGAAATTGCATCCTTCAAGGTAACAGCTGCAGACATCCAAAAACAATCAGTCCACCCTTCCGGGGACAGACACACGCAAAGAGATGTGGCCATTTTATACTTATATACAGTCTGTACAAGTTCAGGAGTGGGTGTATATGTACAGTATATTCTATGTAAATATCCGTTACATAAATATATATATACACACACATATATATATACATATGTATAGAGAAATATACCAATATACATATATATCCACATGTTGACACAAAGTTCTTTCCATTTTATAGAAACCTACACATCTAAGAGTATCTTCCACTCCAGACCATGAACTGATGTTAATTACAATAAAAAAATTTATAATTAAGGCGTAAAAATCTCCCTCAAAACACAAGTCATTCTCCAGTGTCATTTTGCTTTTTTAGAAACCTTTAGTAATTTCTCTAAAAAGCTTGAAGCTCAAAGTCAACCTTTACACTTGGTTTCTTTTGAATTAATTTGTACTGTTATTGCTTAAATACACCATCTGTCAACACAGAATACCTGCAAAATCAGCCTATGAGATTTGTTGGTGCAATATTTAACCCTTTCCAGCTCTCCCAAAGACAGACCCTCTTCTTGTTCCCCCAGTGCCAGCCCAGAACACTTTTTAATATGTGCACAGACACATTTGACACTGTCCGCTCAGGTGAGGAAAGGGTTAATATACTGCCCAGTTGTGTCCTATCATAAAATGGCCACTTGCAAACAGCTAACCGCACGAACGCCCAGCCCAGATTTCAGCTAGTTCTGGAGGTTGGGAACACTTTTTTGGGGGCTTGGCAGGGAGAACAGGGATTTCTTTCAAAGGTCCTCAGTCCTGCCAGTTCCTCAGAGCCCAATCTCATCTTCCTGTCTGAGCGCTAAGACTGAATGGGACGTTTGTAGCATTCAGGGAGAAGATGAAGTGGGCAGTGAAGTGGCAGATCTGGGAACCTTTGCTGGCCCTGCTTTGTTCAGAGGTTACAGGTAAGGGAGGGGCAAAGAGAGGTACATGAAAGAAAAACAGAATTATGTTTGTAGAACCTAATAAATGGTAATTGAAGAGTCTGCACAGAGAAAGCAAGTTGAGGTAGGAGAGCCTGAGCTAAGAGGGTTTCTGAGCATTGCTTCTCTCATTTAACACAATAATGCTCAGCATATCTTGGGTTGCTATCCATAAGAGGATCTTTAATTTATAAATGCTTGCTTACAGCCATGTGAACATCCATTGCTGTGGTGTCTAAACTGTGCAAGAGCTATTGTATCTGTGCTATTACATATCTTGGGCTATGCTGACCTTCTCTCAGGAAATTGAGGCCATGAATAATAGCACCATGCTAGTGAACATGCTATCTGGACAACTAAAGCTTTAACCAGCAGAAATTATCAATGTTATTACAGAGATATGGCCCAGAAAGTGAGATTATACAGAATGGCAGAGAAATATAATACAGTTTGCTTCTTAACTAGACTGATTTTATATTTATTCATACAGATGTAGGCAAATTATTTCAGTAGCAGAGGAGGGGAAATAATAAGAGTCTATAAAAAATAAATAAAGTGCTGTAATGAGCAGGGACACACCAATCAGGAGTGACATAGCCAGAGCAAGTCTGTTTTCAAGCAGAACTTCTCCTAAGAAAATCTGGGTTTGGTTTTGTGCGATTAGGTTTGTCATGTGTCGTCAACCGCAACAGAAAAGTGGGAGCAAACAGCCCTGGAGCAACTGCTACGGTCACCATACAGTGGTGGCTATATCCCATATAGGAGTTGGGTGGGGTAAGGGGAGCTCTGAAGTACATGCAAGGGACCTTCCTTCTATGACCTGATAGAGAGTGACAGCAAGAGAGACTTCCAAGTCTCTTGGCAATAAAGCGAGGTCAAGAGAGTTGCTACAGTTGGAACAACATGGGAATTTCTCATGGGCTAAAGAGTAATTGTGCTGGAAAGGGAAACTTGGCTGGTCCACAGGAACATTCGTCCATTTTAGAGACTAAAAGCACTGTTCTGTTATTGACTTCTGCAGAGAAGTTTTGCACCTTTGTTTTTTTTTTTTTTTTTCTTTTCAGCACTACCAAAATATCCTAGGGTTTACCCACAGGTTGTTACTACTCCAGGTGAAAGGATAGATGTTTCAAACTACAAAACAGTGTAGCCCTTACCCTGGCTGCATGCATAGGCTTTTTGTTAATTTCCTTAATTCTGAGTCTTGCCCAAAGCAACCCAAAAATGTCCAACCATTAATACATGAAGTTGTGCTTTCCCTCTTAAATCAGTTTTTAAAAGGGTAGAAAACATCTATTTTCCTCTAAACTAGTACAACTGTACAAATCCAAAGCAGAAGAGATTTTTTTTTCTTGGCAGTAAGGGTGCAGGTTGAGTCTGGTCTTTGTGCCCAAAACAGCAGCATCTGGTTAGTTCTGGAATAATTAAAAAAACTGCTTGGGATTCCTCATGCACAGCACCAGGGCAGTAAGACTTCTGGTAAGTGTCATCTGGAGCACTCAGCCTTGTTATCAATTTCTACTGCTGAGATAGGTTTTGAACATGAGTATGCCTAAACTGCTGTAAACCCAGTCACCTGCCAGTTCGGCAATTGGATGAGGAATATGGAGGATAGCAGTGAAGGGAAAACAGTCTGTAACTGCAAGGGGAGCAGGACGAGCTGGGAAGACTTTCTGAAACTACTTTCTTGGATTATTTTTCTAATATAAACCAGAAGCTTCTTCCCTAGTGCTCACACGCAAGGTTTTCCAGAGCATATCACCTTGAAAATGGGCCAAAGACCCTCTCCTTGCAAAAGTTTAAACAGCTCCACTGCAATTAGCCAACACATATTTATTATTTGGATGGAGGTATCTTTAGTAGCAAACAGAAATATCTGTGAATTAGGCCTATGTTTCTTATCATTTATATCTTCCTGTCTCAAAATAGTGATATTTATTTGATGCTGTTCAGGCTTCAGGCCATTTTATCCTTGAATCAAGGAAAAAAGTCACCTTTGCTGCGTGAGGACAGAATGTTTTTCCTTTGAATAAGCAGCGATGTGTGGCTATGGAAGAGTACTTTAAGGGAAGAATATCACAAAAAAGGTAATTGGGACCCGACTCTTCCTAGGCTGAGTCTAGGTTATCTCCTATGGGGAAACCAGGTAAAGTCCCGTGCACACTCTTAACCCACCTTATATTGAGGCTTCTTGCCTCTCTTCTACTTGCACTATGTGTATGTAGAAATGACAAAGATACGTTTCATTTTGGAGGTGCAAAGGGGTCTCTGACACCCTTGAGGATATGTCTCAAGGAAAGACATGTGAGAGGGATTATTACACTTCCTTATATCAGAGGAGGCAGGAAATATTTATCCTAGTTACCAGTGACCTGAGGATACGCCAGGGCAGGAATGAAAAGACCAGAAATATTCTTTAATAGAAGTCACTATAACCCTCCCACTTACCAGTGGGAAGAAAAATATGAAGGTGGATCTCCCTATCAGACCAGCCATTTCTTTCCATTTCTGCACATCATCTCTGCATCAGAAATTATTCCCAAGTGTGTTCCAAGCCATGTTTTGTTTAATTTCTCTCTTTCTCCTTCTACTTCATACCCATTGCTTCAAAGTCCTTCTCAAGAGAAGTGAGATAAGTATCACATTTGGATTTCTGTTCTTCACACAACAAACAAACTACTGAGAGACATGCTGTCAACATGCACATTTGCAGTGCCTTGGGCACTCACACTGGAGAGGTCTGATACAACTTTCTTGTCCCCTTCCTTCGAGAGTTATTCATTGTTGCTCTTCCTTTCCCTCCCCCCTTCCGCAGCAAGCACCCAGCTGCCCCTGCCCACCCATGCCTGCTGTATTATCTATCCCTCCCCCGGTTTGGTTTGGGCACTGAGTGTTGAGGGGGTGAGTGGGATATGCCAGCCCCTGCAGGCTGCTCCATATGCTCTGTTCTCAGGGCTGTTTGCTGTGCGGGCCGCAGGCTTCAGGCCTTTGAAGGGTCGAATACCATCTTTTGATTTACTATGGCTGATGGGGTGTGGGAAAGCTTTACAACTGAAATACACAGAAGAGTTGAAAAAAAAATTAAAAAAGGGGGGAGAAAAAAGAAATAAAAGAAAAAACAATATAGGAAAACCTTAATAAACACACAAATGATAATAAGTAATCAAATGGAATAGATCAATCAAAGAAGAGAGAAAAAAGACAGTTCTTAGTAATAGTATTAAATGACTTATAAGAAAACCACAATTAAATAAGTCACCACTCAAAACAGTCTTGTTTACGCACATTTGTCATGCATTAGATGCTCAGGGAATGCTGACACACAGCTAGTCAGCACCAACCATACTCAGGTCTTCAGGGGTGGTGCTGATGATTGTTTTTTATCAGTAAGGGGATTTTGGCAAGGTCAGATAAAGACTTAGTTCTCGTTTGTGACATTTGGGCAATGAAAAGTCTCCTTACAGAGTTAGATGTGACTTAGATAAACAACTGGAAATGAATGGCTCTGGTAAGATCATTCCTTCTCAAATTCTGTTTCTTCAACAGCAAGGTAACTTTGCTGTTTTGATAGAAGAAAAGTCCTGTTTCAAGGAAATTATCTGCTTTATAAATCTGAAGAGAGGAGAGGTGAAGCTGAATCTTGTTTTCAACAGTCGAAACTACCCTACTGTTGAGTGCTCACAGGTTTCAACTGATGCAGCCTGTAGTCATTCTGGGGGAAGATACAACCTCACAAAAGTTACCAGCTGAAAAGCTGGCAAATCTGACATACACGTTGCTTTGGTCCCTTCAACTACACAAAAACAGCCTTCAGTTAACACGGGGGTTTGTTTGCAGATTTTGTCCCTGGATTAAACTGTCAATAACACATCTCATTCCAAACATGTAGACCATCTGTCAAATCTTTAACTGCATCTTTTAGATGCCAGACAGTAAGAGTTGAACAGGCTACCTCTAGGCTAGGTGATGGTGTAACAGACTCCAGCGATTGTTAAAAGTGACCAGTGCCAATCAGGCACACAATGTTGTGTGCATGATATAATGCATGATATAATGAAAACTGGAAAGGAAGGAGTAAGGTCTAAAAAATAGGTATATTCAGGGTAAACTAAATCTACCCTCCTCATATTTACATAGAGTCTATGTCTAGGAGGCCCTGAAAACTCAAAATTCCCCTTAGTCTCATTAATTTTTAAGATAGAATCAAACAAGGGGTACCTTTCTCAGAAGAAAAAGTGGCAATTTTTGATGAAGTCTGGCACTTATCATGTGGGAGTATCAAAGGTCATAAAAGCAGCTCTTATTAAAATACTAGCACATCCCTTGCAGACTGCAAACAATTCTCTTCTCAAGAAAGAGAGAAACTAAGGCACAAAAAGTAAAAGAACTGGTTCTAGGTTACAAGACAATAGTGTAGAGCTAAACAAGTACTTAGCTGCCCCATTGCTTCCCCAACAGAAGCAGGCCACTAACAATCTCTCAGTAACTAATTTTATTTGCTGAGAATAAAATAGTTAGCAATAACTTTCAAGAAAGGAAACAGTGGGGAAAAATAATCTCATTTTTCCTTTTTATTAGTAACAGCTGATTAGATCAGAAGAAAATGCAGACATACATAGAGATGCACACATGCTCTGGAGCTTTGTGAAAGATTCACTTTGTACAGGTAAGAATGCTCAAAAGCAATCCTTATGAGCTGTTCTCCAGAGAAACCATGCAAATCTATGAAATTTTCCTTCACTTAAAGTTAATATAGGCCAAGCTGGCTTTCGTCAGAGTGTTGCTTCTCTTTGAGAAGTTACTGTCATAGCTGAAGTTCATCTATTCCATTTGTCCTCTGGCCAGTCTGGATAGCAAAGCAACTGATCTTATGCTTGCTAAACACTCACTAATGCTTTACACTTCTTCAGTCAAGCAAAGCAAAGCAAATATGCACTTTTTTTAACCTAAAACCCAAGAGTTTCTATAGACTTCTATATAGACATTCTGGTTTTAAGAGATATGAACTTGTTTGATACATCTTCTTCTCTTACTGTCTTATTCCTAAAGCAAACGTTAATGGTCTGGCTTCCAACTGCACAGCCCAAAAAAAAGACACCAGAAGCAATTTTAGAAAAACAAGTTAGTTCCAGAAACAACTGCTGGACAACATACTCCAGAAACAAAGGAACTACATGGTTTGCTCCTGGTAACACCACAGCAAGGCTCTGAAGATGCTGCTACTGTTAGGCCAAAAAATGCAAAAGTTTGTTCCAGTGGGGCTTAGAACTTTGAAAGTCAACACAAGCTTTCATCGACCATACACACATCTTCATATAAGATACCCTACACATTAGAAGAGGTCTAACATTACACACTATCATGTCAATTTTGTGTCTTGGAGTCAGAAGCTCTTCTTATTTATATTCCTAAATTCACATAAAGCAACAAGTTGTATCACTGAAAAGTGAAAGAAAGCTTCAACTCATGGATTTACATTCTTCAAAAAGGCTATTTTTCATTCAGTAGAATACTTAAAGACTGTCAAGAAAATGAATTGAGGCTAATCTAATAACACATTCACTTCCAACTGTTTTTTCATTGTTGTTATTGTTGGACTTGTTTCCAACCGTCTTTTTAAACTACTTTCTGTGAAAGTGTAACTCCGAGGAGACAGAACAGAACCCTTTGGGATGAGGAGATGCACTTCTGTTACTGTTGCCTTCTTTTTAATAAAGACACAATAAAAAAAACCAACATCCGGTTTTCATACTAGATATGTAAAATATGCCAAGCTGTATCAAATGGTGCCAAATTACGTAAAGGGCAGGGGATTCACAGGACTTGTGCTTGCCACCATATCCAGTTAACTTCCTTTCCACATTTACCTTTGACTGTTTTGAGTGATGCTGGATGAATGAGGGATGTAACTGATCAAAAGATGGACCAAGCAGCATGTCTCACACAGAGCTCACCAGTCCCAGACCAAGAAAGGAAACTTATAAACTTAAAGACTTAAAAACCAACACTGTCCATAACGAAGAACTAACAGCAAATCTTCATGCAGCAATGCAGAAGAAAATTTCTTTCCGCAAGAGAATATCATTATGAAGGTCTCAGCATTTATTTTAGAAATCAATCCAATCCAATCAAACCAACAAAAACTAAATTAAATTATTAAAGAAAAAAAACACTAATCACAAGCCCAAACTAATAGTGAAAAGAGCAATAGAAGGTTTTTATACGATACCTAAATTGACCATAAGTTTGACACGGCCTCCATCCAGCTCCAGGCGCAGAGTGTCAGCAGAGTCTCGTGAGGTGGTTGCCATCAACAGTCCGTAAGCACGCTGGGACATGAAACGAAAGGACACATCTTCTGCTTCTGTGTGCATAACCATAGGCATGATGATCTTCATGTACATGCTGCCATCATAGCTCAAGATAGAGGCCTCTGCAAGGAATCAGCAAACAATTGCAAAAATTGAAAAGAAGTTACACCACTGTGTCATCTTCACACCTGAAGAACCCTGACATCTATCAGAGAGCACGGTGTCTACAGAAATCATACCACTTGCCACAGAAAGATACATAACTGGGGAAAAATGCGACAACTGTTTAACTGCACCTAGAAACCCTACCTGGCAAGTATTAGCAGAGCAAAGATATGGTATTCGCCACAACTGGAGACAGCAGTACCCATAGACACATAATTCCCAAGGAAAAGTGTATTAGGACAGGGCCCTTTTGCAAGTATGAGGTAGCAAAGCCTCTGTTTTTCACATCTTCCAGAAAATGCAAGCGTGCTGAAGTCCAGCCTTCCATAGGACTAGCTGTAACGATTAGAGTTCCAATTTCTGGTACTCTTCCTGTTGCTTATTTAGAGAGGAATTTAATTTCATTGCTCTCACTTTAAAGAAAAACAACTGTATAAAGTGAGTTTCCTAACAGGCCGTTTCTACATCAGCTTTGTTCTGCTTTGGGATTTTATATTTTTCCATTCCTTTACTAAAAAGCGACATTAGTAGAACTCTGCTGATACAACTGATGCAAATGAAGAAAGGAACAAACCAAACTCCATTGCAAGTTGAAGTGTCATTCAAACACAGGAAAAGTTAGGAGATGGAGGCACAATGAAAACCAGGAGGAGGGACAAGAAAAAAAAAAACAGCCAAGAAAGAGTATTTTTCTATCATCTCTGAGGATGTCAGAGAAAATAGGAAGCTCAGCTGAGGAAAGGAGTTACCATACTTAGCATTCTCAGTTCATTCAGGATCTTGCTTACAGAAAGTGATATTCTCCTCTAAGGGGGGGCAGAATTAAAGCCTTGTGAGAGAACTGCGGCAAGCACTACAGCATGGCAATCATTGTTTCAATCCTATGCTCAGAAGCGTATTTATTTGCAAAATTTACAAATCTACATACGTATATGAATGTATTAATCAGAGCACTCCTTTTCACCACAGCAAACTCCTAGCAAAGACAGAGCTATGGAGACTACTCCATGTAGGGCTTCTGCCATAAAACTACATATAAAAATCCCAGAGGTTTAAAAAAATGGACCAGTTCAGCTCCCTAGGCACAGGGAAGGTTTGCTCCATGAAGCACTCTTACCAGTGTCTCACCTAGCTCAATTCAGCTAAAGTTTTCTCAAATAATTGATTAGGATTTTCACCAGGCACCTCACACACCCCCCCAGAAAGTTAACAGCCCGTCTAATTTAATCAACTGCGACAACAGGTACTTGGAATGTAGAAGTTCTCCTTATGTTTCACCCCATTGTCCCATATTTCCCAGTTGATAGGAGCAGAACTTCTAACAGGAAACAGCAAGCCTGGCAGAGCCAAACCTTACATCCTCTCTATGTCTTAATGTCAGATACTAGAATAGGGTAGATAGATGAGAAACTGAGGAACAGCCAAATGTCCATGCTGTAAAGGACCCATGGCTGGCTCCACAATGGCCAGTAACAGAACTGCAATGCAATAAATATGCAAATGAGGTGATAAATAAAGATATAAATATCAACCTGCTAAAGTGACAGAGGAGACGTGCATATGGTTCCAAAACATTTGGTGGGGATCACTATGGTTTTGCTGGTGCAGCACCCCCACCACACTAGCAGCTGGTATGCAGCACCTCTCCAGTCACAGGAGATACAAACACATTAAGAAGAAAACTTGTCTGGGACCATCATTAAGATGTCTGTGAACAGCATCCCTATTCACCAGTTTTCTTAGCTGCACTCCCCACACACTGTCATGGTCTGTACACAGAAAGCTCTCTATGCATATCACCCACTCAGCCATTACATACACCTTCTGGGTACCAGCTGTCAGTGCTGCCCTAGGGACTCACATCTTCCTTTGGCCAAGAAACAGAAGGAAAGAAAACTTCTTTTTCAAGGTGGGAGAATAGTTTCTTCTTTTCAAAGTGCAATTCTCTTCCCCCTCACGTATGCACCTTTTACTTGCCACCCACAGCTGCAAGCTGGAACTAAATGTACTGTATATTATACATACATTCAAAGGCAATGCCTATGTACACACAAACCTTCTTTGCACTCTTCGCTCTCTCTCTCTCTGCAGATTGTATTAGAAAATCCAGTCAAGCATGAAATGGCTCTTTTGACGCCTTCAGCTCAGATGTGCCTTGCATGAAACAGTTGCTTCCCCTAGCACATGAATAGCTGAGAGAAGGGGGTTGGAGGATACCAGGACTATGAGTGGGAGTAGCTGACACAAGTGTCCCAGCTCTCCTGCTTCCTTCTCCACAGTGCCATACCTTAGGTGCTTTGAAAACATGAATTTTTCTGTAGATGTTAGAACAAACCAGAAGTGTGGCAATAATGACTCTCTTTGCTTCAATAAGAATTTGTGTCCTTCAGCTTCAATGATTCCATTGTCAGATAATTACTGTCCTTAGACAAGAGATTCCAACCCTAACTATTATACTTATGTAAGGAGGACCTGAAGAACACTCAGAATTGCTGAAGTTGACACAAAAGTCTGGACAATGTTTCAGCTGACACCCCACAGTAGCCTAAATCAGATATTACTGTCCCTTCTCTGGTCAGTCAGCTACAAACAATGAAACCTCATAATAATTAAACAGATAAAATTAAATAAATTGAAATAGTTGAAACAGCCTCCACACAACCACAGGAGACAACGTTCTATCCTTGTGCATGCTCTATACCTATCTGAGCCTGGCCCAGCACAGCCCAGCTATGCACTTGACGTTTTTCAAAAATAACAAGATTTCATTCTCACTTTGCAAGTCTTCACTATCTGGAGTATCTGGGAGCCTTTTCAGCACATCTTGCAAGCAGACCATTCCCTCCAGATATGAAAACACCCCTTCAGAGGAGGGTATTGCCTAATAGTAGTCACACAAATAAAACCTATCTCCTTGTCTTGACAGTCAGTCCCCAAAGGTCAAAGAAGGCATGTTACAGCTGAGCAACACATACAGCAAATCTGCTCAGGGTTGAATGCAACCTGGCAGCAAATACATCACCTCAGCCTCCCAGGCACCTGTGCTGGCAATTTCTGCCTGAATACAAACATCCTTTTGACTGTCCTCAGCTATCTGCAGCAATGGGATTGTAATGCTTCATTCAGCACCATAATACAGGCAACAACACAGTTATCCAGGCTTAAAATACATGCACATTTCTTCCACCTTTCTACTTTTAGGGGTAGTTCTTGTATGTCTCACACAGACATGCCTAGGAGCAATGTGTGAAACCATGTTTGAGATCCCCACAGATTTGTATGGACAAAAAGATTGAGTGGCATTTATTTGTGATCTCAATGTCAGAAGCTTCACTGTAATTAGTTTAGAGATGGGAAGAGGAAGAAACCAGGTGATGGTTCAAAACTGCCCTGATACAATGCCAGAAAACTGTGAAAATCAATATGTTATTAGGAGCGATTAGCTTCCCAGTTTTGTCCTCTCAGATCCTGCCAGTTTTAATTTCGCACTTAGCATCCAAAGGACCAATTCACTGCTGCTTCCCCACAAGGCTCTGCATAAACCTCCTGGAGAGACAGAGCAGGCGTATTCTTAGCATATAAACAGGAAAATATTCAAGCCTTCTTCATGCTTTTTCACCTTCTTTCTAACTTCTCTCCTGTATTAATTTCCATTCTTTGCCCCTTTCCTTTCTTCTCCATTTTATTTTTCTGTAGTCTCCTGTTCTTCCCTGTGTAGTTTCTGCCTGAAATTTTCAGAAGGGTAACAGTGCAAAAAAAAAAAGGAAAAATATTTACCCCTCAAGAAAGCTGAAGTCACTAGTGACAGCAGTTCAGGGCACATGACTCTTTCCCCATCTACATTTGTGAGACCAAAATGCCTAGACCAAATATTTCCACATTCTTGCAAATTCAAACGTCCTTAAAGTTTTGTATCTGCAAACCAGACAACTTTCCTGCAGGCATTACACAGCTCACCTCTTTCCCTCACATATTCACTAGCAGACACATAGATCCCAAACAAAAGTAGTTTTTCTGAAAACCAAAATTACACTTTAAAACAAAAAACAAACACAAACTTGATACCTAAAACAAAAAAGAAAAACAAATCCTCATTTCTGTCCAAGTGGAGTCCATATACATTTGGTCAACAACAGGAGCCCGTGAGTTGATTTGGGGAGCCTGAATGTAATCACTCAGACTGAATATGACTAGGACCCAGGAGATAATGGTGCTCTTTTGGTGGAAAAGATGTCATGGGAATTTTAAGTGCTCATAAGCAGTTCAGAGCTTGCACATCATCCAGGAGGATGGGGGCTGGGAGCTGCAGGGTTCCCTGTGTTGGGCCCTTGGCGCTCAGGCTTGGCCCACATACCCACAGAGGTGAGTGGGACAGATCTATAGATGGGGGCTGGGTCCAACCAAGGATCCAGAGAACCTCATGGTGACAATCCAGGTCTGTGGTCAGGCCAGAAAGTCAATCTGCTGGACAGGGTTAAGAGCAGGTGCTGCTATTGCCAGGCAGGGCCACGGTGACAGGGGTGGGACATGGCCCTGGTTTAGAAGCACCCATGGCTGAGCAGGCTGTGGGAACCTGGAGGCTGGCCCTGCCACAGCAGCACTGGGACAGGGGCTGATGGCCATGGAGCTGCGATGGGGTCCTGGGTCATGAGCAGGGCGGGGGAGTCGCAGGGGCCAGGCAACACCTGTCAGTGCCCTGACGGTGCTGGTGGGGCCCTGCTCTGGCACTGCTTCTTGTTGGCCCATAAGTCCATGTTTACTAAATGTACCATAACACCTTTTGCAGTAAATTGCAATTTCCCTCAATGTCTCCCATGTAGATGTCATTGGACCTCACCTTACTTAGCCTGCCAAACACAAAAGACCAATTTGAAGGGATATAAATGTAATTCACTAGCACTGAGAGGGACAACAACAGAGGAACAAAACCATCTTTAAATACCTGCCTAAAGAGAAACATTACATTAGAAATAAGAATGAGTTTTATTACTCTAGAAAAATAGCCTGCAAATAATAAATACCAGTAATAAACCACCACTGAGAGGTTGACTGTGGTAGTAAGAAGAAAGCTATTTAACTTTAAAGATTTCAGCCTGACAAGGTGTCAATAGTATTATTATCAGTTGTTATGCACTGAAAACTCATGAGGATAAAACAGGCAAAATCTTGGACACATACAGCTATAGACTGGTACAGAAACTGGACTGGTTTTCCTGGTACTTAATCTCTCGTACAGACCAAGGTGTTATTTTAACATCAATCCAAGTTTTTCTTTGCTTCGAATTAAGGCGACACCTTCCTTCCCTACTCCCAAGTGGGTGTACAGCGCCTTTACAAAAGGACCTTCATGCCCTGAAGCTCAGCATATCATTATTCCAGCTCCCTCACTCTGTTTTAGACTAAGTAAAGCCCTTTCATGCAGCTTCTAGATTTTATTTTCTAAAACGTGCATCTCCTGCTTCTCATATCTAGCTTCTTTCTGATTTGTACACTACTTTCTTAAGTTCAAATTTTCCAATTTGAATAGCATATGTCAGTTAAGACCAAACGAGCACTAAAAGTAGAGTAATTACATAAGACACCCTTATCAGTGCAATGCGCACAAAATATTTCCAAATGAGCAGCAAATGAGAGAGATAATAGAGCTGGCTCCAAGGCATTCATCACATTTTCAGGGACACAAGAATACTGGTAGAGCAGTAATAATAATTGTCACTTATAAGACCTCTGCTATAAACAAAAATTGCTAGCAGATGTTTACATAGGCCAGATGACATCCAGATGAATATTTTTTTATCACATACATTTTTTCAAAACCTTGCAAAATTTATTTCATAACATTGTTTAAAACATTTAATTTCCAGGCCTGAAAATAGCCCAGAAGTGCGAGTTGCTTCATATAAAATAAAAAATTCCTGAAAAAACTTATAGTGCAAATCACACCTATATATTTATCTAGAAAGTCAGAAGAGAATAAATACTCTATTTATCAATTCTGTTTCTATACCACTGCCTCCATCCTGTTCCAGTATCTTATCTTTCCTATCCCTTTGAGATCCTTCCAAACACAAACAGAAACATTGAAGTACTGCAGAAAATATTATTGACTAAGAATCCACAAAATGGAAGACAAAAAAAAAACAAAAACAAACTAGGTACAAAGGCAAACAAAGAGCCCCAAGCAACACATCAGTATGAAAGTGCAGGGTTCGGTTTATGTACTATAATGTCCTACCTCAGACAGAAAAAGGAAAAAATTACCTTGATTCATAAGTTTAGACACTGAAACAATTTTTCATATGAACAAAAGCAATTTGATTTTTTTTAGAACACACAATTTTTGTTTTCTGAATCCAAAATTAACACCTTCCTTTTTTTACTTCAATATTATAAAGAGGGTATGTTATACCAAGACCCTGTAAAGCTGTCCTGAGAATTTTCAGCTCAAAATGGACTATATCTCAAGGAACTAGTTAAAATTGTGAGGCTTCCACCACAGTAAGGTAAATTCTCAGAAGATTTTTGACTGTTTTTAACAAAATCCTCAATGGAGACCTTACAAACTTTAAACTGACCTAGGAAAGACATATTAAGGATTCCAAATAGATTCCAAAACTCCCTCCATTAATAAACCTCACTAGCCTTTGCACTCTGAATTCTAGTTTTGCTTAACCTCTGTATCAAACAACTCTCCAACTCCCCAGGCTAACCAATGGCTACACTAAAAAGTATTATGTACCAGTTTCCATCAGCGTCAGGCTTGGTATGTCCTTCCTCCACTCCTGTCATCACCATACACAAAACCCAGTAAGTTAACTTAAAAAAAAAGCCTGTACTTCACAATGAAAGGAAAATAAACCTTCTTCAGGCTGCAATCATAAAGAACTGAGCAAGGGAGGAGCTGTAAGAGCAACGAATACCACAGTGGAATTATTTGCAGAGGAAATTGTAGCTTGTAAATGTTACAAGCCCTGGGAGGTGAAGAGGGAGGCTATATTGCCATACTGAAGCTTGGCAGAGCTGCAGGGGAACCAAGAAGGAGCATAAAGGCTTTTCAAATTTACTCCAAATGTCACTCTAACATTTGCAGAGCTGTGTACAGCTATTTGGGAAGAAATCTCTGGCAAGAAGGCTAAGGGTAGAAGAATTGCTCCTCAAAGTCAAGTAGCGTAATGGGAAAAGCATGGAGAAATCTCCTACTAAAATGATAGTCTGAGTTTGCATTACATGCATGGTACGGTTTAGAAAGCGATGCAACTTCTGTTTAGTTCGAACATGTCTGAGTCCTCTTCATGGCATTGTCGAGTTGCATGAAACATCTGATCCCTATCTCCTGAGTAGTGTTCACTGAGAAAGGGGGATTACAACAGATATTAAGTTTGACTTACCTAGGAGGTATATAGTGAAAAAAAGAGGCAGCAGATAAAATTTGCAGCAAGGAAAAATACAGAAAACACAGAAAATTATAAGTGGTTGGAGAACTGCTCAGCAGCAAGGGATTTGGGGATGCTGGTCGAGGGCCTACTGAATATGAGCCAACAGTATGACCAGGTGGCCAGCAGGACCGGGGCAGAGATTTTTCCTCTATACTTGACACAGGTGAGGCTGCACCTTAAGTACTGTTCGGGGGCCCTCACTTCAAAATGGACATTGAGGTACTGGAGCGTGTCCAGAGAAGGGCAACAGAGCTGTTGAAGCATCTGGTGCATAAGTCCTATGATGATCATCTAAGGGAACTGGGGTTGCTTAGTCTGGAGAAAAGGAGGCTCAGGGGAGCCCTCATTGCTCTCTACAACTACCTGAAAGAAGGTTCTGGTGAGGTGGGGGGTGGTCTCTTCTGCCATGTCTCAAGTGAAAGGATGAGAAGAGATGGCATTAAATTGTGCCAGGAGAGGTTCGGATTAGATACTAGAAGTTTGTGGTTTTTTTGCACTGGAAGAATGGTTAAGCATTGGAATAAGTTGCCACGGTGGAGTCACCATCTCTGGAAGTGTTCAAGAGGCATCTGGATGTGACACCTGGGCATATGGTTTAGGGGTAATTATGGTGGTGCTTGGTTGACAGTTGGACTAGATGATTCTGAAGGTCTTTTCCAATATTGATAATTCTTTGATTCTGTGATTACCAGCCTACCATATTTGAAAAGCAAGGCTGTAACATGAACTACATTCATAACCTTGTTTAAATCCATAAACAACTTCTCAGTTCTGTTTTTCCAACACTGGAAAGAAAAACTAACTATTGCCTCTTGTTTTTGGTTTAAGAAAGGTTCACAGAATGGACTACACAATCCTCAATTTTCTTTTCTTACTTTCTTCATCTGACAACCCCAAATCCATGACCTTTGTAAACTCCTGGAAGAAGTGCGAAAATGGAGAACATGGGTCTACAAACTGTAGGGTAAAACTCCTCCACAAAAAATCACAGGTATATGCCATAGTGTTTTTGAAAAAGCAAAAATTCTTCAACCCAGGTAATCACTGATTTAGGAGGTGCCAGAAGTGAGACACTGCCATTCTGAAAATAAGTAGGCAGAGGAAACAGATAACTGTGACTCATGTAAGGCAAGCAGCTTCATTGAAACAGGAGTGTAACAACACTCACGAAGGCTGGAAATTAGGTCATCTTTGGGAGAAGCCAAATACCTCAGAGCTGACAGCAATGAGGAGGGTAAGAACAGCACACATGCTGTGGAAAAATATAGGATAACACGTAATTTGGGGTTTCAGGCTAGAACTTCCAAACTTAAAATACAAGATAAACTAAGCTGAGTTTATACTACTAGGATCTGGAGGAAGGTCCCTTCAGAGCCTTTTTGTCTATTACAGATCTGCTGTCTTCCCTAAAAATATTCACAAAATCCTTAATCCCAGGGTGGTAACTGTCTGAGAGCAACGCTCAGTCAGTGCAGCACAGACAGTCCAGAAATGATGACACTGATTTCCAGGCACCCCACAGACACTGTCCATTCCTAATGAAGTCATCAGCAGAGATGCAACAGCCAGAGCTGCTTACCCAGCTAATTGCAACAACTATCCAATTATTGGAATCATGATAAAGAGGAAAAGAGAAGCAGAAACTAGTAGCTGGCATGGAATGGTAGTTGATACTGCCAAGATCATGATGGCTGAAGCAAGAGGTACACGTTCAAGCCTCTAAATGTCACTAGTGGATAAAAGAAATTTAGTCCTACTTTCAAGTAACAGACACCAGCTTTTGAAAACTTGATTGTACCTCAGACCAAATTCCACTCTACAATTCTGGTACCTGCAGATAAATGCTTTTATAATAAAAGGAATTTCAGATAAAAAAAGAATTACAGGAATGTCCATGAGCAGTCCCTCTTCGACTCCAAAGTACAGTTTCTGTCTTACAAAATCTGTATCTCTAGGTAAAGACACAGATAGAGATTCACAGTCCATAACACTGGTTATAATTATGCAAAGTCACACAGCTATTAAACTCCTACAAGCCTATCTTGATTGCCAAAGGTTGTTATGGAGGACCTACAGTGCAGGACTATACAGTGGTCTAAGTGTCTAGACTGGCATTCAATGAATGGGTTTACATGTAACAGTAGCCAGTCCAAACCCTCAGTCAAAACTCAAAAATTTGTATGCATGGAAAAGAGAGTTCCATTAATCTTTTTCTTCTTCTCTGAGCATCAAGTGACTCCAATGATGGAAGCCTTCCTGACGCAAATTGTAAAAGATAAAAAATCTGACTTCTTGTGCAAGCTGTGAAAGTTCAGTCAGCACTGGCAGCTTCCATGAGATTTGCCAGTCAAAAGAACTGTAGATGCATAAATTATGACAGCAGTTGTGACCCTAAAACTTTCACATTCACCACTGTGCAGCCCATTTTATTCACTCTGAAGTTCAAGGCAGCAGTCACAATGCAATGAAAAGTGTCATATCCCAAACGCATCAGCCTGATGTCATCGTTAAGCAAAGCTGACTTTTCTTCAGCTGCTTCTACCCTAGATTTACTGAGACAGCCCCAAAGGCCTGAGACTATTCCTATGCAAAGCAAGACCGAATCTTGAAATAACCAGGAACCCTAGACTGAAAATGTCATTCATGCGCAGAAGATTTTCACATACCTTATACAGTGGCTGTGACTTTACTGAAACCCTTGGATCAATTTTGCTCCTAATTGAAATTGGAAAACAGTCACATTGTCACCCCATATCAAGACATTTGCATCCACTTACAGATAAAATGTAAGAATGTACCACATCCTGTACTGTTCTCTTTACACTAGACATAATGACAAACCCCAAGTTAAGAGAGCTTTGATGGTGAATAGCCTCCGTTTATCCTGTCTCAAGCACTTTTTCCCACTATAACGCAGTCCAGAAGGACAATTACTCTCCAGATTGCTAGCAAGAAATTAGACGTGATGTATTTTGTTACAACATTTCTGATCCATTACATCAAATTATGCCAGATTAAATGCAGCCTATCAGGGAAGAGGGTCTTCTCAAATCTGTAAACTGCCCCAAACATAAAATTCAATGTCTGCTTATCAGTGACTGCAACTCCTCCATGACATCACTTTCCATACACCTTCTTCACTCAACACTAGGCCACACATCTGCAGAATTAACTGCCTAGGAAAGAACTCCACAATCAGTGGGTAGATAATAAAAAGCTTCACGTCACTGTGGTCTTCTCTGGTTCTCTAGATTTCGGAAAAATTTCTTTCTGTGTTAACCCTGAAATACTCACAGAGCAATAACAAGGAAGAATTGGCTCCCCTACCACATCAGTGTTAGCCCTCATACTGTTAGGAAGAGTATTAAGCATGGTACAGTTGATATCGCTGTCACACGGGTGGGGTGATGAATCCAAACATCAATCACTCATTCCTAAAGATCAAAGTTCAGAAATATTTTAGACAGAAAACAATGGGAATTTTGTAGTCTCAGTCTAAGACAGGTTTTTACACATCTTAAAACTGGTGTTTAGAATGACCTATAAGGCTGCCTGTGCTCTGAGGAAGTCCAGGGCAGGGGCAGAAATAAAGCTACCCCTCACAAGTATGACACGTTTGCTAATCTGGATGGCAGACAGGAAGTGCAATCTCTAAAAATAGATTCTGAACCCTAATAAATATTTAGGTGTTTGATAAAAACATCAAAAGCCACAGCCTTAATGCTCTGTATGGTGGAAAGAACAGTTTGCTTTCACCTAAAATATCTCCCAGACTCTTAAGCGCAGGAGAACATGGCACTAGGAGACTAAATTGAAAAAGCCATCCCATTTAACTAAGTGGGATCACAGGTAAGGTCAGTGCAGTTAATCACTATTTGCTGAATATTACCCATAAAGGAAATTAGATGCACAATTCTTTTACAGCAATTAGCTTTTGTTGATATGAATATGAAATAAGTACCTAGTAAGAGTTACCTCTGTAAAAAAAGGAAAGGAATTAATCAGAACAAAGAGAATATTCAAAGATGGAAGCCAAGGTAACTTTTGGGAGGTGGTCAGATGTTTAGGTGTATGTTTGCAGGATTGGAGAATGCTTTCAAATGTACTATTTGGTCAAATCTCTGAAGTATATCAGAGAAAGTGAGATTATTAGAAGATAGCCCAACACAATTTAACAAAGCATGGCAAAAGCAGATGGGAGCATGGATATCAGATTAACTTTGTATAAAGGCTGTGGCAAATCCATCATGAGGTTTTCCAGGCTCTGAGAAAGCCTGACTAGAACTGGACCCACCAGCAAATTGTGTTTACTTCAAGGATGAAAATTTTTCTCTTCCCTCATTATACAAGCCTGAAGAAGTGTGTGGGGGGAGAGAGTCTGACATTTCCTACTTTTTCAAAGGGTATTTCTCTATAGTGAAAAAAGCCATTAATCATTACCAATTAAAACTGTGGGGAAAGAAAAAAAATAATTTACCATCTGAAGGCATTCTTTCAGTTTTTCTGCTACTTGTTGCTACCCTTTTTCTTATGCTGTCTGCAGTCTACATCCCTACTGTTTCTGTACCCATAGGAAAGGGATGAGAAAGCCAGGCTGCAACTCTGAAACAACAGCCTTCAACTGCAGGGAGAACAGTCTGGCTGTTGCACAGGCAAGCAGGAGCAGCCCCACAAATGTGCCCCTCACATCTGCCCACATTTCAAAGGAGTCACATAACCAAGCACAGTGGATAACAAGCACTGAAAGCTCTGCAATGACAGAGCAGTGGGGGAAGTCAACAGCTGTTATTTGTGGCTGAAGCATGGTTGTGCAACCTCATGCAAAATGGATATCAAACCTTAGTGTCCCACATAGCCTTCAGTTTGGAAAATATTTGTGATCCCACCCAGAGGCCTTCCCACAAAAGATGCAAAGTTAAATCAAAGCCAATATAAAAAACCAGAAGAACTCATAGTCTGGAAGTTTCTACATTTTAGAGGATCCTGTACAATTGCAGAAATTATTTAGACAAAAATTATTTCATAACAACAGGAATTGTTTGAGCCTGAGTGTAACAGCTGCCTATTGAGACAACTTCAGTTTGAAATTAAGTACATTGCACAAAATAACCTAAAACTAGCTACCTGTATGTACTTCACCTGTCATATTTACCCCTCCTACTGTGTGTGGCATCAGAATATGGTATTTCTTTTTTTCATATCTTTCATATTTTTTTCTCCTGTTAGTGTGCAAAATGCCTACACAAGGAACAGTAAAACCAGCCAACTACCTAGACCACGCAATAAACAAAGCACATCAGAAAATTCCTTCCTGTAAAAGAGAAATCAAATTTCATTTGATTTTCCGATTTCCAACAAACTTTGGAAAACAACAAATCAGAATATGCACAGTGCTGCCAAATACACAATATGATAACTTTTAATGATAGTTTAGGAGCCAACTTATCCTTAACAGCAACTTTTTCAAGTCAGAACAACATTCTGCATGATATTAAGGCAACAAGGATTGTATCTAGTCACATTGCACCCTTTGTCCTCTGAAACACAAGTTACGCCTACAGCTACTTGGTCTTACAGAGCATGTTGCTTCTTTACCCTGCATAAAGACTCCTCCTGTGTTGGAGGGAGGAACACAATAGGAAAAAAAAAAAAAAACACACCACAACCAAAGGAAGACAGGCAAAGCTCTCACTCTTCCAAACAGAAAGTCAAGCTCTGAGCAACAAGATTTCAAGATGATTTGGACAACTCTCTCAGACACATGGTGTGATTTTTGGGGCTGCCCATGGCAGGGCTAGGAGTTGGACTCAATGATCCTTGAGAGTACCTTCCAACTCAGGACATTCTATGACTCTGTGATCTATGGAGTTTAAACTGCCATCTAATGGTGAAAATAACTTTGAAGCAAGTAGAGCAGACAGCACACAAAGAAAGAAATGCTGCTTTGACCTGCAAGTCTTGGACTCGGATTGACAATCAGCTTCTTCAGCAATATTTACTTATATGCTGCTTCCTACAGCACTGGCTGCTGGTGAAGCAAAAGTGTATGTTTTAAGTGACAAATCATATCTTCATCAGGGATGTGATTACTGTCTCAAAATGTCAGATTTGATTCCCAAGTTTTATGCCACAGATAAGAGATTGCACGACAAAGAATATAATAATGCCAAAGGTCAGGCTTGGATTTTTTGAGGACTGATTACATCATTTTAACTTCTATTGAAAACTACCAGCACTGAATGAGAACAGAAATGCTGAGTTAAACCACCTAAATTATTCCACTGATAAATGTCCACTGGACATTTCAGCCATTCCAAAACCAAATCACTTTCCTTTCAGTCACTTATTGTTTACCTCATGATCTGGCAGGTACAGGTTCCCTAGGTCAATATTTCCTTTTCCACTTCACTTAAACTATATTTAATAGTACCTCTTTATTATATTTCACTGAACCCGCCAATAATCACAGAATGGTTTGGGTTGGAAGGAGCCTTAAAGACCACCTAGTTCTAACCTGCTACCATGGGCAGGGACACCTTGCACTAGAACAGGTTACTCAAAGCCCCACCCAACCTGGCCTAATAACATTGGCCTTCTATCTAAAGCAGGACAAAAATTAGGATTCCTGAGATCTATTCAACAAGGCACTTTCAGATTTTCTTTTATTTGAACAGAAAGTAGGAAAGAATGTAATTTACCTCTCTTCAATAACACATTTTAGCTGTTCACTTAAGAAATAATTACAAAACTAAACCAAATATATTAAAAGGAGGTTGCAAACAGAAAAATAAAATCTAATGAACTTTTGTATTGACAATAAGTGTCAGGCACAGACACATTAGGGATCCACTTCTGAAAGTCATTGGCATCTAACTCCACATTATCACCAAAGACAGCTCAATTTACTCCCCCTTTTAATGTGAAAGTAAGGACCAGTGAAAGCTGTCAGACTGATGTGATGAAAGGTGAGTACCTATGATACATATAGAAAGAATGCTTCCATCATATCACTCTCTCTGGAAGTTGCTATTATCTTCAACTAACAAAATCACTCAAGAGCTTAGAAACTCATAGCGTAATACATGAGCCATCACTCCCCATATCGCTGGAGAAAAGGGATGTTTAGCTCTTCACTCGCTGAAGCAGGCATGCAGCCTCTCTTGCACACAGAGAGAGCCACTTCTCTCTATTTTCAATATAAAGTGAATCACAGGCTCTTACACCAGGCTTAACCACAATCCTGAGAGTTCAGTACAACATCTGTATGGAACAGCATGCTCTGCTTTCTCCCAAGGGTGCTTGGAGAGGCTGCAAGGGTACAGGGTGGGAGCCGGAGGGAGGAAAAGCTGTGTGCATTCAGGTGTATTCAGGAAATATATACTTCAGTCAAGCTTTTTCCCAAAGCAGGTGCTAATAGGAATTTAGCAAATCAAGTGAGCCAGCAGCTGTTGGGTGAGCAGAGCAGGCAAGGGGGATGCAGAGGCCAGGGGCCCCAGGGACTGGTGCACTTGGCTCAGACACTTCGAGGGCACAGTGAGGAGCAGATGGCAGTGCTGCCTGAGACCATTAGATGGCAAAGGAGACTACAATTGCCTCATCATTTGTGTCACTAGTGCTGAGAAGTGCTTGTTAAGTGTTTTTTTCAAGGAACAACAGTGTGGCTCCTCCTGGGGTAGAAGAGAAAGCAGAGGCACACAGCAAATCACAGTCAGTTTTCTGTACAGTGTCACTACCACCAGCTCTCACTGTCACTTGCTGGACAAGGCCTCAAGTTTCCATTCATGGCTGCAAAAGGTTGGATCAGCAAGGGCTGTTTAAAAAGAAGCTTTCCTAATTTACACCTGGAAAGGATTATGCCAGGGAATCAGCTAATAATTTTAGATCCTGGAAGGACTTAAACGTAGAAAAAACTGAGCCTACTCACCAGCTATGAGCAGGGTGGATCAGAAGAGGAGCCCTAGTTTCAAGTTTCAAAATCTATTACTGTTCTGGCAGTTGTTCGGTTAAGTTGTAATAAGTTCTAATCCAGTTGTACTTATTCAATTGTCCCCATTGGTCCTGGTTTCCCGCTCCTAATTTTGTCATCAGTTGTTGCTACCCCAGTTACCCCCTGTTCATTGGTCCCTGTTCCCTCAACTCCATTGGCTAGCCTGTAGTGCATTGCACCTGTGTCATACAAGGCTAGCCACTCCCCAGTTATCCCTTATTTGTAGTGCCCCCTCCCAACCCTTCCTTTTGTGTCGCGTTCCGCCCCCGACTCCGCCCAGGTTCCGGACCCTTCCATTCCCCACCTTATAAAAGTCTGATGCACTCCCCAATAAACGGTTCACTGCTGTTCTCACTCTCACCCTGCGTGGATCCGATCCTTTTTTCCCGGCTGAACGCGGCAGGATTAGACACAGCTCTACACCACAACACAAAGAACTTTCTGTTTTCTAAAATAAGCAGTAACCAAAGAGGAAAATGAATAGGTCTTCTAATAGAATGGCTTTCCTGTCCTTGATTCCCATTATTGGAAGTCCTCCACATGATTTCAAAGCATTAAGGTGCCCTCAGGAATGTCTTTTGAACTGGTTTACTTTCACAGCAGAAACTGAGACAGAAATAGGAGCCAGTTCATCCAGTGTCACACTGCAAAGCCAGGACAGTGCAGGGACACAACCCACTGTCCACGACAACTGGGCTGTTGCCCCATCTTTTTGGATGATCCAAGAGCCACTTTGTTTTACTCTTCATCAGACAGACACTGAAAAATTCTCAGAATATAAAAAAAGTCAAAATAATGAAGAGGTCAATAATTTCCTTGGAAACTGGAAAATAATCCACAAGCCTAAAAATAATTTAAATCTGTAACGGAAAAGGGACTGCTCTTGACATCACTTGAAATATAGATGGTAAGACTCTATAGATACAACACCTGTTTCTCTTTCAAATTCTGCAGATAGAGACTCAAAAGGGGAAGAATTGAGGCACAAGACAGTTTTTTAAGATTTCAATTAGTCTTTTTTTTTTTTTTGACTAGGATTTATTTACTGCAGAGTTAAGCATCTCTCATAGTTACAGATTCTCTATTTATATCTGCTAACTGTGCAAATTTCCTGGTTCCCTGATTCCAGACCAGCTGCTGGGCACAGCTGTGTTCCAACAAAGGCACCAAAACCAGCAGGATTGCTGTGGGACTGTCATACTTCCCTAATTTCATCTGCATCTGGAAGAGGAAATCACAGTGCTTTTCTCACCCACTCCTGACACAGCTCAACAGAACACCACCAATGTAATTAAAAAACCCCCCTCAAAGATAGATGGCCAGTCTGAGAAGCTCCCAAGCTTCCAAAGCTTTTAAACATGGCACTAAAACTTCCTGCACAATGTAAAAGGCTGCCAACACAAAGAATAAAAGGATTCTATGTGCACAGTCACTGGCAAAACTCTTGGACAGAGCAGAGGACGTCCTGTGAGCAAACAGACATGCAAGGCACAGAATTGCAAGCAATATAGAATCTGACAACAAAGGAACTTGTGTTCAATGGAAAGAGGGGGATGTAAAAGCCATGCAACTAGGGAGAGCAGCAAAGTGCCTCATCAACACACTGCAGCTGTATGACCACATACAGTGCTATGCGGCATCTAACTCTTGAAGTGGGTTTTATGACTTTCGTATTCACGTGGGTATCAGGCTCAAGGATGCAGCATGATCAAGGCTGCACCCAACAGAGACTGGTACATCCTCTTCCTGGCATGTACTACTGGTTACTTGAACATTGCCCTGGCTTCCCCAAGCCACGGCTCTCCTGAACCCCATCCTTACTGAATGGACACTTCACACCCTGAGCATGTTACTTATGTATTAGGATTTAACTCTAAGAGTCGGTGGGCCCCTGAGCACTACAGTGGGCAACCCTGAGGGTTTGTCAGTATTTACTGACTTTATTCATTATCACCTAATTCATTTGCCAAAGATCAAAGTCCATGACAGAGAAAAACTAAATGCAAGTCAACTAAATGGTAGACTATGCTTTTGTTGTTGGTTCTGGTTTGTAAGTTGATGAACAATATTTGGGATAACAGCTTGTCAGTCAGAAAAAGCCTCTGTCCTCCATCTGCCACAATGATGAACAATTAGCAGCATGCTTGTTTCTTGTGCTCATACACCGGCTAGAGAGAATGAGCCTTACACTAGGCTTTCCTTTACCACAACCTGAAAACAACACATGCTCTGCTTTCCTATACTTCTCTTTCTCATATGAGTCTGTGAATACCTCTTCTAATTGAGATTTGAGTTTGGGATTTGAAGGTTTTTTGGCAACAGCTTTTCCCTACAGTGCATTTGAAAATACCTTCCTTAACGCCATTCTTTTCTCATCTGATACTGTAAGACGTCACATAATAGTGTTTCTAATTTGCCTAAGCATGGAGTTTGTTCCACAATTCTTTAAGATCTAGCAAAGAGGCTAAGGTATCAAAGTGTTGTTATTTTTACACCCTTAACTATTAACTATTCTACCCTTCCTAATTCAGTATGAGTTATTATAACAAGTAATTAAAATAACAATCAAACAAAACCTACTTTGGGAATCAGTGTCTTGCATGTCTTATAAATTTACTCACTTACTAATGAGGAAAACATATCCAGTCATTAACAGGATTTAGAAAGGAAAATAGGTCTTTTGAAACTGGAAGACATTTCCAGGCTATCATTCTGAGACATACATTTCACAGATCAATATAAGCTAGAAACAGAAGAGCTAGCTAGATCCTGGAGCTCTCTTCCTTCCCTCTTACAAAGCATATTTGTTTAAAGTGTACAGCAGCCTGGCCTTACTCTGATGTTTTAGCCATCCTAATTTCCAGTGTCTAAGTGATGGGATTTCCACCCCTTTTCTAATATTCTTGCTATAGCAAAACAAAGCAAAAATAAACCAAGCTCATTGGTGCAATATTACGATATTCACAATTTTTCTTCCATAATTTAACCCAATATTTCACAATTAGTGTCCTATGAACATCCTTAAATAATTTCCCTTCCTTGGAAAGGCAGTCCTCCCATCAGAGCTGATTCATCATCCTCCCCTCAGGTTATTTTACCAAGCAACATGCACTTAACTCTTCTAATCTTTCTCCACAATTCTTCCATCCAGCCTCCTGATTATATTTCAACTTTTTGAGACAATTTTCTTCATATTGTTGGATTTCAGTCTAAGCTGCTCAACAGCACGCTCTTTACACTTTTCACACTCGTATTTCTTAAATATACAGTTCTATTCATGTGACTAGAAGTACTTCTCACTAGCACACATGTAGCTGAGTATCCAACATCACTTCATTAAGACACAATTTAACTGGTGAGGAGTTGATATTCAGGCTTATTATCTTGGCAAAGGTCAATGGGTAACTATTTAAGGACCATTTCTTGTGTGCTCTGTAAATCTCATATCACTATTGAGTCAAATATATCCAGCCAATGACACACCATACAAAATTTCATCATTTCTTTAGTGCTTTAGAAAGGGCAATGAATAATTTTGCCTTTTCAATGCCAAAGAAACTAAGAAGTTTTTTCCCCTTGAGTGTCTCAACTACTACAGTATTTTAATCTGCAAATGGTTGTTCATGTGCCTAAAAAAAAAAATACAGCACTGTGTCTCAACAACAACACAAGGATTGCATTAGCATTGCAAGTATAGAAAAGTAGCACAAGACAGAAAGTCACTGGTATTTTAAAAGAAAATCTCTGACCTTTAAGGATTTTTATTACACATGGTGAATCTAGGCAATGTTCACAGAATCACAGAATACGCTGAGCTGGAAGGGATCCACAAGGATCACCAACTCTTAGCCCTGCACAGAACCATCCCCAGGAGTTACACCATGTGCCTGAGGGTATTGTCCAAACACTTCTTGAACTCAGGCTTGGTGCTGTGATCTCATCACCGGGGAGCCTGTTCCAGTGCCCAACCACACTCTGGGACAAGAATCTCTTTCTAATATCCAACCTAAACACCACCACCCCCACCCCCACCCCCCCCCGACACAACTGCAGGCCATTCCCTTGGGTCCTGTCACTGGTCATCACAGAGAAGAGATCAGGATGTGCCTGCCCCTCCTCTTCCCCTCACAAGGAAGTTGTAACTGCAATGAGGTCTCCCCCTCAGTCTTCTCCTCTCCAGGCTGAACAGACCAAGTGACTTCAGCCACTCCTCATACAGCTTCCCCTCAAGGCCCTTCAACATCTTCATTGCCCTCCTCTGGATGCTCTCCAATAACTTAATATC
This sequence comes from Anabacerthia variegaticeps, assembly GCA_035583185.1. Classification (NCBI taxonomy): domain Eukaryota; kingdom Metazoa; phylum Chordata; class Aves; order Passeriformes; family Furnariidae; genus Anabacerthia; species Anabacerthia variegaticeps. Next base: position 42,184,288 of record JAWWEW010000165.1, on the reverse strand, counting down.
CTTCTTATACTGCAGTGCCCAAAACTGCACACAATATTCAAGGTGAGGCCACCCCAGCGCAGAGCAGGACAATCCCCTCCCTTGACTGGCTGGTGATGCTTTACATGTTGTTCTTATAGGGATATGAACTCAAATTATTAATACACAGAACCAAGAGCTGCCTCACTTCTGCACTGAAAACACTATGTGTCAAGTAGCAATAATAGGAAAATGAGTTAGATAACATAAAAATAGGCATCATTCACTATGTCAGGTTTTCTACCTGTTCTCATGGCAGGAGGTCCATTAAGCTTAAGAAAAACTATAAAACAGAAGGTCAAAGATTAGCAAAAATAGCATTTTGCTAGTCTTCAGCTCTTCTCATCCTACAGTCTGAAGTGCTTAATGATTTAGGAATTTTTCATACTGCAACCCTTCTATGGTTTTGCAAAGTCTTAAGTATCTGGGATTTTTTTGCAGCTAGGGAAAGCACAGAAAAATGTAGTTGTCTATAGTAATATAATCCAGAAATAGGATCCCAAGACATGTCTTTATTGTATACTTTTGTGAAGCACTGAATTAGTGATGTCCTATATCTGTCAAGGCTTGTTTTGTGAGAAGCCCTGTTAAGACTTTCTCACTCATTAGCCCGGCAGTAATGCTGAATTGACATGACACAACTGCCCATGCTCACAGTTCACCTGCAGGTACTACCACTGTAGCAGTCAGCAGCCAGCCTTGCAAAGGAAAGAGGACTATACACATTGGAGCACAGGATGCTCTGTGCCCAACACACTGCAACACACCTGAACAGCACCTGTAAGGCAGCTTTGAAAAGATTTCCAAGTAATAGCACTCACTGTGCTTTTACTCCTCGTCCAGGGGAAATCACTGTGTCTTTTAGCTCTCACTGTCAGATAACATTTTCTTAGTGTTCGTTTGTTCCTTAAGTCTTGTACAATTTCAGTTTCTCTTAGAAGCACGTTTACTAACTTCCTCCATGTAAGAAATGATAACTGAGACAGTGGAATGCTGGGTAAGAGAGAGGCTGACCCATGGGGAGCTGTAGGGTAATCAGCTTTTCATTACTGCATGCTGAAAGGTCAAAGTGATTCAAGAGTGCTCTACTGAGTGAGAAAACAGGAGAGGAGGAGATGAAGGAACTCTGATTCTGATATGAATTATCTCTATCCTATCAGAGTACATAAGTATTTATCTCTAGGAACTTCTAACCAAATATCCCAGGACTATATCACCATGTCTGCAGAGATCTGCAAGTATTAGTTTAGAAACATCAGATAGCATTTTCAAGGTGGAAAAAAAGTAGCTTAGTGACCTAAGAATCAAACAACTAAATTAGCTGATACCTTAGATTCAGAGATTTAAGTCCCAGGAAAGTAAATGAAAACCCCTCAGAGTCAGGGTCTGTGGTTAATTACTTTTGTAATCTTGAATCTTACTGTAGGTGCCTTAATAGTTCCATATCACGGTTTCTCAAAATGTAAAATTATAATTAAATCAATTTCCTTTTGTAAATGTTCTGCATATGAGAAAAAAATGGCACTTGTTTGCATAGGATTATCAATTTGCACCCTTATAAACAGTTTAATGTGGGTTTATTTAGTATATTCTTACAGCCCAAAGACAGGTAGGAAGGTCAGCAAATTCCTGGCTTTCTCCCAGCTATAACCTTGTCTGTTTCTTTTAAGTTTGAAGGCTCCCACACAGAGTTATCTGTGTGGAAAGTACAAAAATTCACTCAAGCCCCCACCTCTGGCTTCTACAGAGGGGTAATACTGTGAGATTTGTCAGGCTCCACAACACTATGGCAAAGAACAGCCTCAAGTCTCTTGCCAACCCATCAACAGTGTCAGATGGGCTACAGTTCATTGTCTGAGTATTTATTTCTCACCTCAGTACTGAAAACATCTCAGTCCCAAACACAAACAAGCCGAATGCCAGGACCCTGACTCCCAGTTGTATCTGAGTGGTTCTCCTTCCTGCCCTGGAGCTCTTCTAGGTAGCGTTCACCAGGAAGTTGCTCAAGCATGTAATCCAGGAGCAATGCTGAAGCAGGAAAAAACATAATATACAGCTACCTGCAGGCACCCAAACAGATGCTGCTACAGTTCTTGATATGCACCATCTCACCAGTGCCTAACAGGATAGTGCCTTTCAAGGGATCAACATGGGAAAAGAAAGATATGGGTGCCATCCAGTTTAATAGGATTTTATTGATCAACACTTTGACGCAGCACATTGATCAAGTATCTCTCTGACCAACTCACAGTAAAAGGGACATGGCAGCTATTTTAAAGCTGCTTCTCATGGAAGACTTACTGACTGAGCCTTTGCTGGTGGCACAGACTAGGGTATGACCTGTAGGCGACACACACATGGACACACAAAGAAAGGTAAATGACCTGCATTTTAACTTTTACAGCTTCTTCAGAAAAAAAAAACCAGACAAAAAAAACCCACAACAGCGTAAGAGAGAATAGATGTGCTCAGCAAATTGTCTCCAGCCAGGAGAAAAAGACAAAAGAAAAAAGAAATCACAGTAGCATAAATCAGCCTGGGGACAAATGCCTAAATGAGGATGCTGATTGCTAATCTACATCCTGTCACTCTGACTTTATAAGCAGGTGAGCTCAAGAGGCCACATGTGCAAAAGCAGCCCCATAAAAGCACTGTTTTTCAGTGCTTTTTTCACTCTCATCTGTATTCACAGCAGACAAGGTTTTCGCTTTATGGCTGCAATGTCTTGTTTCTTCTGCAGGTCCATTAGCACTGTGCACAGTGCACAGTCAATATCAATTCTAGCCTGCACTTTTCTTCCTTTTTTATTTGGACACAAGTCCTTCTGTCTGCTGGATTCAGAATTACTCTTTGACATGGCTATTTGTAGTGTCCCTTTATGTTTCGATTATTTTTTAAAGCTGACCAAGTGCCTTTGACTTTAAACACAAAAATTAAAAGATACAGCAAAAACAAAGGGAGCTGTTTAAAAAATAGCATGATAAATAATTTCTGGTTTTCCTTAATCCATTTTGTTTTGCATAATTACTTTATCCAAAAAGCTTGCAGGCTAGAAAATGGCACACAAACAAAAAAATACCAAAGATATGAACCTTCCCCCCCGCCCCGCCCCCCCCCCGCAAGAAATCTTCCAGGACATTCCTTGCTCTTCTGTGCCAAAGAGGAAAGTGAAATTTGATCAAACTGAAAGGTGGCAGAAGGAATCCAGCAGGCTTAGGGGAAGAGCATACAAGCATTTGAATGAGATACAGAACTGTGATGTTGCCTCACTAAAAGGGAGGGCAACAGACCAGGACAGGAGTGAAACTCCATCCCGTCAAACTCTGGATCATCCCCACCTCCTTCACCAAGGTGGCTAATGGTCCTTCACACCACAGTGGTGCTCCCAGCATCAGACTGGGACTGAGGAAAAGTGAACTGCCAAATATTACCTGTGCCTTACTTTATCCACACCCTCAGATGACCAGCTCTGTGTTTAACAAGAAGAAAAGCTGGAATTATTAAAAACACAGCTTTAAGGCGAGCACCTTGGCTGCAGTGCTAAATCATCCTCCAGTCACCTGACAGGGAGAGAAAGGCTAAAATTCAGCACTGGTCAGTCCTCCAAGGGGACAGAACAATCAAACACAAATGCAGAATAAAGGAAATGTTTACAAATTGGACATGAAAGCTGATCAGCAGAAGTGGGGTAGCAGTGACTTTTGGGGTTTGCACCAAAAGGTCAGACTGTAACAGAAGAGAACTTCACTGGGGTGATGGCAACAAAATGGTGACATCTTGGATGTTTCCATAATGGGCACTGAGCTCTTAGGCTTCCACCTCTGGGAACCAGAACCTGTAGACTGAGACTAGTGTAGGGACTCTAGATATTTTAAAATTTTTTATTATGTCAAGAGTCTTTCCTTTGGCCTAATTTTTCTCTTCACTCACACACATTCACAACAGAGAGATCAAATAAATAAATAACAGAACTTTAAAATATTTGAGATGGTTTCTGTATTCTTGCCTCCTTCCCACTATTTAGCAAGCACAGGCTTTTTGCCAATCACTTGCCTAGGGAGAGATCTTTTCCTGCAGCATAAACTCCATTTTGTTCCACTCAGCTCAAACTCCCTTGCTCTGCTCCCTGGGCTGGGTGCCCTAAACTGCCTCATAGCTCTTTCTGTCTCCAGCAGTCTCACACACAACAGAGAGGAAATCAGAGCCATAGAAGAGGAGCTCCTCCTTCCACCATTCTGCTTTGTAGCTCTACCAAAGACCACGCAAGTCAGGAAGACTGACCCATCTTCTAATCTCTAATGTAAAAACTCCTCCAAGCAAGGAATTAGGTATGTAAAGGAGAGCTACTCTCCATATTTCTCATTCTCAGCACAAGCCTAGGGCTCCCAGAGCTGTCAATCTAACATGCTTTTCAAATGAAGGCTGAATTGTCACTTTCAATTCAACTCATTTAATGAAAGGTAAAGAATAAAAAAATCACTATTTAAAATACCATATATTTTCTTTCTCAGCAGTTTGAAATGGGACCTGTGGGTATTGGGTGAGTCAGACTTAAAAGTCTAATTCCATATGACTTCATTTGAATCCTAAACTCTGGTGCTTTGACACCACTTATAACAGTAATCTCCTTCAACACGCCCTGTCCTTTTGCTCCCTTTAGCAGCATCGCAACATGAAAGATTACAATTCCTCCTTGTTCAGAAACAGAGAACTGCTAAGATCAAAAGAACACAAGATTAGGGTGGTAGGTATCCCCTACCCAAAAAGTCCAGGCTGACCACAGGAGGACCTTGCTTTAACAGGCAGAACTTCAGAAGTCAACAGCTGCAGGACATAAAAACTGACAGCACTTATTATAAAGCTGCTTTTCTTGTACATTCCCCCTGATGCTGTGTCCCTTCAGTGGGACGACTTTTACATTAATGTGATGGATATCTCCCAAGTTTTATGTTTTATCTATCCACCTACTCACGACCTTTAATCATCAGAAAGCAGGAAGTCACTGTGAAACTCATATTAAGATTTGACAATCAGGATACAGTTTTACTCTTCTGCACTTTACTTCCCAATTTTAACCTCATTGTTATCAAATACCAAGGAAAAAAGTGAGGATGCTGGTAAGAAATAAAATAAAGATGATGAAAATTATCTTTTCTCTATACATTCTCAGACCCTTTAGCTTAGAGAGTGTGAGGGTGGTTTCCCTCTGGAGAGCCATACCTTGGAGTCTGGTACCTAGTGCTGGTGGATTTACCAGGACCACGCTGTGGGCTGTTCTGTGCAATAACTGCATATGAGAGAAGGCAGAAAAACCAAGCAGATTGGGGTGAGCCAATATATGCCACCAAATAGGAACTTTCCATGCTGGTAGTGATGGCTGTGCTTTTGCATATCCTTTCCCTATCACATAATAGCTTCATCTAATCAATCAAAGTGTCCAAGAGGTGACTGCCTATCTCCACATGGAGAAAGAGTCAATTAAGAGAGCATCATGAATGCCAAGTCTTTCCTCTCCCCCCTGAGATGAATAGAGAAAAAGAAATTAGAGAGAAAATGCACTGTGCCAGTGCCTGCCTTTCAGCTTGATGGCTTCGACCAGGCAAAGCAGAGAGATAGAGAAAGCTAATTTCACAGATAACATCTCCAAGGTCTATACAGTAATTTTAAATACTGAAAATAATTTTTCATGACAAATGAATCTACTTCATCCTGGCCTCTTCCATCAAGATATTCCCTTTAATTGTAAGGACAATTGGCAGTCTCAGCAGAAACACAAACTGGTCTGACTGGGGGTATGGAAAGGAAGCAGGGTATGGAGCTACAGAGAAGGTATGATAAGAAAGTAAAAATATATTTCCTTCCCTCATGATGACTTACCACTGCAGAAGATTCAAGTTAAGTAAATTCTACCTTGCCCCATGTGCTGGTTTTGGCTGGGGCAGAGTTATTTTTTTTCACTGTGGCTAGTATGGGACTATGTTTTGGAATTGTGCTGAAAACAGTGTTGATAGTGTAGAGATTTTTTTGTTACTGCTGAGCAGTGCTTGCACAGAGCCAAGGCCTTTTCTGTTTCTCAGAGGGTCCCACTAATGAGGGGGCTGGGCATGCACAAGAAGTTGTGAGGGGACACAGCCATGACAGCTGCCCCTAACTGATCGAAGGGATATCCCATGCCATAGGGCATTGACCTCAATATATACAGGAGGGGAAGGAGGGAGGAAAGGGGAGTCATTTGGAGTGGTGACATTTACCTTCCTAACTAACTATTACATGTAATAGAGCCATACTTTCCTGGAGATTCTGCCTGTCCATGGGGAGTGGTGAATGAATTCCTTGTTTTGCTTCACTTTTATGCATGGCTTTTGTATTCCAAATCAAACTGTCTTTATCTCAACTCACAAGTTATCTCACTTTTACTCTTCCAGTTCTCTCACTGATCCCACTGGTGGGGGAGTGAGCGAGCACCAGCATGGTATGTAGTTGCTGGCTGGGGGTAAACCATAACACCATGATATTCAGGCAAGCTGACCAGCTATGACAAGCTGTCCTTAATCTGAATCTGAACAACACTGTGCCTTGATTTAGGGTATATTTTGTGGCTTACATTAAGGAGAAGCTGTCATTTAAAAACCAGCAGATAAACAAAAATACCATCACAATATTGTTCCTGTAGAAGAAGCCTATGCTAATGTAAGATTCTATCAAGCACTAACCAAATGTTCTTAGTAATATACGCATCATCATCTCTTTTTTTTGTTGTTCTAGTGCTCTTTTCAGGAGCTGACAGTACACAAAATCTAACACAGTTTTGGATAATCATATTTCTTGAACTGGGAGGACCTTGTGAAAGTTACAGTCAGCAATAAACAGCCAGAAATATGGCATTTTAGAGAAACCCAGCAGAAATTATCTTCTGCAGCATCAACTGACATATTCAGATGAGATAAAGAGCACCTGGAGTAGTAACCAATTCACATGCAGCATGAAAGACAAGAGTGGCCTTAAATATCAAGAGCTTATGATGATGGAGTCGGGATGAAGAAACGTGAAGCACACACAGATAACAACATCACACCCATAACATTATACAGTATAAGAGAGACAACAGTTGGTTTTTCTGTGGTCTCAGATTTTCCAGCCACTCAGCAAATGTTGTTGGAGATTATCACATCAATGAGAGTCTTCAAAGATAAAGTTCAAGAGCATAAAGACCAAAAATGGTCTTCTCCCAAACAGATATAGTCACCCTGACTTCAGAATTAACTGCACACTTTTCTGTACTGAGGATATCACGAAGGCATTACAAGGCAACAAATGCAGTTACTTGTTCTGAAAGCATACATATTCAGAGTGGCTTGGACAAGTTATAATGAGTGGTAAGGATATCAATACAAATCCACAGAAGTGAGAGACAGTGACATTGTTCCTTAATATTTTTTCTCTTCCCTTACAAGCCCCACCTTGGTTGCACTGTTCTTACTGGAGCTAGAACAACATCTCATGAGCATCTTGGGAATTGTTAGGATGTTAGAAGTTATCCCATGGAAGATAACTAAAGAATTATAAAACAGAGGATACATACAAGCTTTATAAACTAGAATAATCCAGTACCTATGCAACTGACAATAGCCTTCTGCTCTGACACCCAGTCAGTAGGGAGAGATAGAAAAAAGCTAATCACATAAAGCCCAAGCCTGTCTTTCTTGAGCAGGACCGTGAACAGCATCTCCTACAGCTGTAGCTGCCTGGGCCAGCCTTAAAGGAAATAGCCAGATGTGCTACAAATGGATTGATGGCAAGTGAGAAAATGCACTTTTCACACTTTTCCCACCCCTCCTGCGTGTCTGCAACAGCCCTGCAGCCCTTCTTGCTGTCAAGACTTGCAACTCACCATAATTTCTATTGGAGTCAGTTTGGGAAGGCAGTTCGCATGCAACAGAAGGAAGCATGATACCCATTGCATTGTAGGAATCTTTTTGTCAATTATCTCAAAGCTTGCCCTACATCTGATGATCAGAAAGCATTTGGGAAGCATTCCCAGGGGATTTCAGATATTTTCAGTCCTCTATTTCAAACTAACTAGCAACACAGCAGACCTGTTGAAACAAAGTACTTCAGAACAGAGACACTGCACTGCAGACACTGTTCTCTGGTACTCTATTATTTCTCAAACCCTAGGATGCAAGAATGATTAATTAGTACCAACAGAGCAGGCACCAAGATTTCTTTCCCTAATGCCCAGCACACCACAACCCAATACTAGCAAACTCAGTACAAAGTCTCAGTATGTACTTTCAATGATAACTTCCACACTACTGTGCCTGCCCTTCCTTTAAGAGACATCCAAAAACAGCCTTTCAGTTTAGGAGTCTTTCTTCCATGACTAAATCTTTCTCTTCACCATACATAACAGGAGTCCAAGGGAGCTCAGGGAGGTGAGATCTTTACCACATTGCAAGGCAGTCAGAGCATCACTTGAGGAAGACTTGAGTTGTATTAGCTTCTTTCTGTGTATTTGCTTTGTGGCCCCACCCCAAACAAAACATCCTCTGTTTTGTCAGTCCAGTAGGCTCAGAGTTTGGCACTGTCAATTCCTCTGCAGGACACAGAATTAACTTCCAGAGTGCAGCAATACTGAATTATCAGACCAGAATCTCCACATGAGCAATAAAAGAAGACGGGCAAATCAACAAAAGGAGGTAAGCAGGTCGTATTATTGCTTTGGATTTCTCATGAGAAGCAACTGCCTCCCTTCACTGACTGCATGGGGAACAGAGACATTTAGTACAAGTTGTCATTGACAGGCTTCTACTTTTTTATCTTAAGAGTATTTATCCAAGACATCAAAAGAAGCAGGCCATGATAATTGAACTCATTCTACTTGCAAAGCCAACAGTGTTATTTCCTGTTGGACAGCCAGACCACTGCTTTGTTCCAACAGCTGTTCTGGAATCTCTCGTTTCAGAAACTCATCCAAATGCTGCTATGTTTACAGCATCTCCTTAATTTTAAAAGTGGCTTAGAAAGACTCTTCTCACGTATGATTTCCAACATTGGCACAGTGAGTCAGACTGGTTAGTAGAAAACCATTATGGAAATATAGCAGAGGATAGAAAGCAAGGATTTATGAAAATAAATAACTAACAGTGTTACCTGGTCAGCACAGCCTGTGGTGGAAGGTGTGAAATGGGAATTTGCTGCTGCCTTTGCTTAGCCTCACAGCCTGGCACTGAACATGTCTGGCCCATAAACCCCACTGCACTTTCATATCCTCTCAGCACAATCCGGTCTTTTCCATGTCTCGCCCCATCTCTTCTATGAAATTTCAATTACCTCAAGAAAAAACTACATTACTACTAGAAATTATGACACTTTAAGACAGATAACACCTTTGTCTGCTTACATCATGACCAATACCAAATGAATGATTAGATACTGGAATTGTAAGAATTAATTTGAGGCCTCAGCAGCAGTTCTCTGTTCTGTGCCCTATGAAATTCCAGTCACAGCCAGGTTGCTTTATCTGCATTGCCTGAGGAGACCACTGCAAGCAAAGTCCATGTTGCATCCAGTGTAACTGGCTGAATATACAGAGGTGTTACTTCACTGACAAGACAAACTCCCACAAGCTTTAGATAGAGGTGACTTACTGAATACTGTGTACTTGTATTGTTTCACCATTAATAAAAGGAACCCAAACCTCTTTTCTGACACAATCAACTTCCTTTTTGAGTCCCTTTTAAATGTATAATGCTCCTTCATACGGCAAAGTATAAAATGTATGAGAAATACAGCATTATAAATGTTGAAATCCTATATCGGGAAAGTGGGAGATAGACTTTACCATCAATAACAAATGAATCAACGGCTTCTCTTCATAAAGTTGTATATATGTCTTTTCTATTTTTAGTACTTTAACTAAATGTTAACTATATGCTTTGCTTTGTGATAAAGAGTGAATATCCTGATAGTCACCAAGCAAAAAAGATTCTTTATTCTGGGCTCTCCTGCCCCTTAAACCCTTATCCTACATTTTGGGCTGCAGGAGTTACACTCCTCTTTTAACAGGACAGAAGTCAAAGAACCAAATAAAATGAGAGAGACAGATAACAGATGGCAGACTGGAAAAGTGTGTCAGTAGCTGTCCTATATTAGAAGATCTAGCCTGCTCTTTCTTCACTCTTCCCCTTACTGCTGGCTGCCCCTCGGTCCTGTGGCAGCTCATTAGTCACTATGCTGTGATGCCACTGTGGCATGGCAGCATCTCTCACTTTTATTCCCTTCTCAGTCTCCATCTCAACTTTTCTCCTTCCAACAGTATTTGGATCACAGACCAGCTGAAGTCAGGACTTGCAATAATCCTTGGGTGTCAGACCAGGAGAATGAAAAGTATCATTGGTAGAGTGCAATGTTTCTGTTTGTGGAGGCAAAATCACTGGGCACTAATGCAGTTGTCTCACATCAAGAAGTTGTATCAGAGCAGTACAAGGCTGCTATGAAACACCACAATAAATTTTCTGGAGTCAAATCCACTTCAATTTGTACAACTTTTTTTGTGTATCCAGTCTCAAGTATTTATTCCTTCTGAACTGCTTCTTGTGTTGCCAAGGAACATAAGGCATTACAGCCACATTTCGCCTGACACTGGGACTAAACAAGTGATGGTTCTATACTTTCTAGTTATAAAATTAATTTCTCAGGATTAGGACCTTTGCATACATCTTTTTTGTTATCCTGAACTACATTATCACAGTTTTAAATACACTCTGATTCTGAAACATATGTATTATGACCTCAAGTTCCCACACTAAACATAAATGTATCTTTCTAATTCAGACTGATGCTCATCGCAGCACAGCCAAGTTGTGGATCTCAGGCCTCATGTGAGAGTCATTTCTCCCAAACTAAAATGCTTACATGCTTTTAACCTACTGATTCTTTTCACTGACAATACAAGAAGTTAACACCATAGATATCTAAAGGTATATGAGAGGAATCCTGTTCCTTATGTCACTGTTTAGCTTTGGATTTTCTTCTGCGAGCCAGGTCCAGGAGATGGATGAGATGGAGTTCAGAAAGTCCTGAATCACAGAGCTAGTCGCTCCAATACTAAATACAGACAATAGGCAAGTAAAAATGTAGTTTTGTGGGGTAATTATGCATTTATGGTAGGACTTCTTTTTATTATGTCTATACAAAACCTAATCAACAACAACTGGCCAAAATAATTCCCAAAGCTGTGTTTAAGAAAACTTTTGTTCAATGTTTTCCAGAATTTTCTAATCCCATGTAGTCTCTAAGAGAACTGCTGAGCTGACATTGGCATAGTCAAGGCCCAGGAATCTTACATTTTCACCCACATTCCCCCAGCACAGATGGCAGCGTTGATGCATCAGCTGTCTGAAGGCCCACTGGCAACTCAGGGCAGCATGCTACGAATTGCTGGCTGTGAGCAGCTTTATGAATAGTCTTATGCTGTAAAACCTAAAAATCCCCTCCAGTCTATAGAAGAATCTTGGTCATTAACAAACACTTTCTGCAATGCAGAAAATCATCTGGACAGTGAATGAATTACAAATCTCAATTCTGCCTAAAATTTTATACACTGTACCTAACTTTCACATTTTTTCTCATAAGTGGCATGGTACTATGATCAATATTAAAAAATGCATAAGGAGGACACTGAGTGGGAACGGAGGTGCTCAAATATTTACAGCAGAGGCTCAAAAATATCTGAATTTCCAATTCTAAGATGTGTTATAACCATGGTGCCAAGTGAGGTGATAAAAAGAAGGGGCTGAAAGCTTTAAGACTCCACTAATGGTTTACAGTTAATTCTTGGGTGTACTGTGAATGCAATTCAGCAGTGCTAGTCATAAATATTAACAGAAAGATTGGTTTCAATATAAATAAACGCCCTTTATGGACTGTTTTCTTTTCTAAGTGATCTTAGCTCCATCTTTTTCTTTAAAACCACCTACCTCATTCTGATGGTGGCACCAGCACAATAAGGATAACAATTAATGGAACCATCTATATATTTTGAGAAATATAGAGGTCGGCTCTCTTACATTAGTAAATTCCTTTCCATGTGTTCTGAAATACCTAGAAAGTTTTACCTGCCTACCAGCATTACTTGGGCTTCGTATCTCCAATTGTATGTTTTTAAATCACCATTCAGGATGAGTACAAATATGATGCAGAGAACCTTCCATCAATCTCCTACATATTTACCTTATTAGAGGTGAACTCAGAAACATGCTGTTGTTAACACTATCTCATTAACTAGCTTTACCCATAAACAGCCACCAAGAAAATCCTACAACACACAAAAAAAGAGGAAGACTAGATAGAACTGGGATTCATCATCTGTCCCATGCAAGAAAAGTCTCCATAACTGAAGTTAACACTTGGTATTGTTTCCAGTAATTTGTTTGAGATTTCCTGTGTGCATCTGCATTTTATGCCTCAGGACCACAAGCCATACTTAGCCAAACAAACTCTGGAACTTGAAGATGAGGTCTTCAGAAGGCTTAGTGAGTGAAGAGTCAAAGTAACCTCATGAAAGAAAGGTGGGAAAACTGGAAGGAAATTATCAGAGAAGAAGATTTTCTGTGGGGGGGGACTGGAATTTAGCATTGACAAGACCAACAAGGGCAGGGGAAAGTCTCATGGGAACACTGGATTTTGTTCTTGTTCTCATGCACACCTTCAGCTTTGTGCAAGTGAGGTCAAAAAACTCAACTTACCTCGCTCACATGTTCTACCCCAATAGCCGGTGCCAGTGCAGTCACAGATGAAGCGGTTCCAGCCATCCTTGCACACTGCATTATTCTTACATGGGTAGCTGTCGCACTGTTTGGTGCTGAGGCGGGAACAGGAGGACTTGACTCCTGCGGCATTCTGCGCCTCTGCCAGCTGCCGGATGTTCTTGCTTCGTCCATCAATGAACAAGTCTCGGATACAGCCAACATATCCATAGTTCAGCATTGCTGTCCAGAGCTCTGTGGGAAGGATGAGTCCTGCTCGGTTCTCAGGCAGCCCACCAAGGTACATGTCGCCTTCCAGATCTAGGATCTCACTCTCCCCACTAGCGGTGAACGGAGTGCGTCTGCTGTTCACTGATATAGTACCTGAATGAGAAGGACAAGGACACTTTCAATTACAGTCTCACTTTAGCTCGCTTTTTTTCAATAACCGAGTGAGATTTAAGGTTCAGCAGAAGTGAGTGAAGATTCCTCCCTACTCAGATGCAATTCTAACAGATACAGTGTCTCTCACACAGCTCTCTCTCCTCTTCAACCACAGGTCCTAAGTACTTCCACACAGTGACTGATCATCATGTGTCTGCATCTTAAACTGCATTATAAAGTCAGAAGCATAACAATTGCAAAGGTTAAATAATATGTAAAAACTGAGCATTACTCAATGGTATTCATCCAGCAAAGCAAAGACTTACTGAGAACACACAGAAGTTTGATGGTATAAGGACTGAAGAGAAAAGAAGCAGAAGCATGACAAGAAGATAAGCAAGAGCATACTAATTCACATTAAATAGCTCTTTCAGAAAACATTTCATCAGGACCTCCAAACTGAAACTGGATGACGGAACTAAATAGACCTCATCAGGTTTGTAGATGACATCAACGTGGGGAGAATGGTTGCTGTATTGGAGAAAGCAGTGGGTTACCATACAGAGAAACCTGTATAAGCTGGATCAAAGGACTAATAGCAATATTTGATGTACAACAAAAACAATAAATACAAAGTCCTACACCTGGGTCAGAATAGCCTCATACACAAGTACATGCTGCAGACTAGCTGGCTAAGGAGCAACTCTGCAGAAAAGGACTTGGAGATATGGCAGGCAACAAGTGGAATATGAGTCAGCACTGTGCACCTGCGGTGACAAGAGGCACTGATCACAAGTTGCAGTAAAGTGTCCTGGTTCCAGCCAGGAGAAGGTTAATTTTTGCAGTAGCCAGGAGAAGGCACAGCTAGGACCCAGAGTTTATTTTATACTACTACCTCACGTCACTGCTGGGGCTTGGGGAAAGGGACTGTCTTGCCAGGAGAAGGCGGTCCTTCCAGTCAAGCAAGTGTGTTCCTTCTGGTCAAGTGGACAGAGCAGTGGGGCAACACTGGTTCGGAGCCAGAGGGAACAGTGGTATGGTGCCGGTCCCGAGCCAGTGGGAGCAGTTGGGTTGACATGGCTGTGCTCGGGTCGGGCTCCACAGTGAGCATTTGTGCATATGAATCACTCTTTTGTACACTTTTGTTATTAATATTGTTGCTGTTATTGTTCGTTTTCTCATCTCATTGCTGTTTTCAGTAAATTGTTCTTATCCCACCCAGTGATCTTCATCTTTTGTGTCCCCAGTTCTCCTCTCCAGCCCTCCAGAGGGGAGAAGGGGAGGGGAAGTGAGAGAACGGCAGCATGGTTTGGAGAGTCTGAGTGGGAGCACTAAACTGGGTAGTACCATTCCTAAATGACCACCTAAGGGAATCCCCAGCTCCATAGAAAAGGACATTTTTCACTGCAGGAGCAGTCAAACATGGGAAGAGAAACTTCAGAGAGATTGTGGAATCACCATCCTGATGCAACCCTTAAAGTCTAGATTGAACTAGAAATCTCCAGAAGTTTCTTCCAAACTAAAATATTCTATAGTTTTATAAAGAAAGTTTTCTAATTTTCATTTTATGAACAGGAAAATTGAGGTAGAGAGAGACAAAGATCATCTCTGAAGAACAGTTGTTATTAAAACTGTGATAGCTTCCACATGCTCCAAGCAAGATGTAGGTATAATGCACTGAGGCCACTCCTATAGATTTCAAGACATTGTCCCAGCATATAAAATAATCAGAACATATAATACAGAAATATAATCAAAATACATAAAACAGATATAGAAAAGCAAAGGGACTTGTTTAAGGTCAGACTGACCTTGTTTAAGGTCAGTCAACCCTGCACCCAAAGTAAAACGGGGAGCATAATGCAGATCCCTCACATCCAAGAGCAATGTACCCTTCTGAGGAACATTCAGCAGCTTTTGTGATAGGGACATCGGTCCATCTAAAAATCAGCAATTCACACTCCCTAGCTATAAATCATCACATCCAGCTGATTTGTCATTAAGACAGTCTGTCTTCAGAGACACTATCCAAGCTTTAAGATTAATTCCACATAATTGCATTTTTATCATACACCCCTAAAATAAGGTGGGACAATTAATAGAATTAGCTCTATTTGTGTCTCTCTGAGAAAGTACTGACATGCACACACACTTTTTATTCAGTTGTAATCAGTGTCTTCTTAGAGAACAGTACATGTGACACAGACACAAGGTATTTCATATGTGTGATGTTCAGTAATTGAGGAATAATGTCAGAGGCAACAGAGTTTCAGAAGCAACACAGGCATTACAAATTAAAGGTTCAAAGAGAACCACAGTCATTTAATGAATCATTTTGCAAAAACAAGCTGCAGCACCACAGGCAATTTCTCTATTACAAAGTAAGAAAAGAGAACATGTGACAATATACAGTCACACAGAGTGTCACAGAGGCACAAAACTGGAGCCCCCCTTCTAGCATCTCCACTGTTACTTCTCAAAAGCAGCCTGTAGAGTAATTATTAATATAAAGCCTAAATATTGGAGGGCTGAGCTCTAGACAGCTCCTACTATGGAGAGAACAAATATCACCTGCAAAAGCCATAAAGGTATGGAAACACCCTAAAAGACAAGAAATGTGGGATGTGAAGTAGTATAAAACCTGGAGAGAGATGGTGAGATGACCAACACAAATAGGCTATATGGCAGCCTAGACATTCTGCTAGTGTTTTGTACCCTGCAACAATTCCTGTAAGGACATAGTACTAGTTTGGATGCACAGCACTTTCAAGACCAAGCTGCTAAGACGGAGAGTCTGAATTGACCCTAGGCAGGAGCACTCGCATGAGCTGACGTTCTTCCCCCCCCACCCCCTCCCTCCAAATCCCATGTTTGCAACTCTGTTTAGAGTAGACCCAAGTAGATCCAAGTCCATCTAGAGAAATCAGACGCATCCAAGCATTTCCTTTCCAGTGCCTTAGGCACTTTGTGCAGGTTTAAAGAACTGAGAGACCAAAACACCCCAGTTACTGAGGACAGAGCTGGCACACAAAGTGGTGCACTGATGCAACTGTAAACTAAACCTTCCAGTAAGATTTTTAGTGTCTGAGTGGGCGAGACACCGTGTATGTTTTGTAGCTGATGACCAGCTGAAAACATTGTCTTGTGTAACATGCTCACTGTTCCCCAGCTAGAAACTGTGAAACAGTTTCTAGTTGCAGGAGCTTTCCCCAAGGACAGAAAGGTTACAGGATGCAAGGTGTCTGTGTCCACCCTACCAGCTATTGTCAGAATAGAGAGAGGAAAACAGCTTTTGTTGCTCTGGCAGCCAACACAGACCAAAGCATACACAAGGCCTAAGGGGACTAGAGGTATCAGAGGTTATCTGAGCATGACTGCCAAGCTTCTCCAGCACTAGTGCTCCTGCCTTAGTGCATTGCAATAGGGAATATTTGGATTTTTAGGCTATTTTACTAAGACCAGCAGAACTTGAAATTTTGGACTATTAGAGAAATGGGAAAAAGAAGGGCAGAGATGACACCTAATAAAGGTGTAGCTGCTTTAGCAGTGAGAATCAGAAGCTCTAGGTCACTAGCTCATTAAATCCAAACAGCTGGGTTTAGCCTCCATTAAATAAATTCATTATTTCAGTTTCTAGATGACAGGCATCCACATTGGGGAAAAAAAATAAATCTTCAAGGTGTAACTGTTCTCCAGTCCACATATGGGAGAAAAGCCAAGGACCAAACAAGAACAGATCCTGAACTCCTTTCTCATACCTACCAAGAGTGTCATTGGGTAAAAGTGACTGATGCTTGCTAAAGGGTATGATGTAAAGAAATCAATGCTGATATCCTGGTTTTCTTGGGACACAAGACATCAGTCACTAGGGTCATTAAGAAAGTATTCATTGTCAGCAGAAAACACAATTTAAAACAAACAAAAAAAACGAACATATAAATGTGTTCCTTCTTGTTGAGAGAAGTGTTTCTAATTCTAAATTTGTTACCTTAATCAGTGTCCAGAACATCACAAATCTCCCTACGAAGTGACAAACAAGGCAGTCCTACAGTTTCATTCATCAAGTATCAATGCCATCTGTCATACCTTCCTAGTTCAAATGAACATGTGTCCCACTTCCTAGGGTTTTACAAACATTCTTTGCAGAGTCCCTAGTGTCATTTCTGTTTCTTCTCCCTCTGCAAGTTGCCTCTTCAGGAATGAGACAGTCCCCAAGTGAGCAAGCAAAACTGAAGTCAGTACTGAATGCAACTAATTGAGTTTATCCTTGGAAGTTAATTAAATTTTAGCAAGTCTAAAGAAATCAAAGCTCCATTTATTTATTTATGGCTTCCTTTGTAAAATGTTCCTCTCGATGTCTTTAGGAGATAGCAACATATAACCACACATATTAAGTCCTAGTAGAGCACCATCCCAAATACAAAGAAACTGCTCACATCATCAAAGAAAAAAATAGCTTCAGGCAAAGACCTGTTCAAACAGCTAGGCCTTGCATGGTATCTAAAAGTCAGTTCTTTTTAAAACTCAAGGGAAGAAAATTCTAGCACTATTTTCTCTGTACTGATGCTATTCAGCAACTGGAAGCATCAAGTTAGGGACCTAAAACTATCATCTGGAGATCACCAGACAAATCCCAGATCCACTTGCAAATGTAAGCAAAATTTCTTTTGAAGAGAAGGCTTTGACATCCCAATGGCTCAGAAAAAAAATTCAACCACAATTGTGCACATATTCTCAAGATGAAGTTGCAGTATTTGATCATTTTTGTTTTCCTCCACAATTTCAAAGTACAACATGAATATGTTAGCTTGATATTCAGCGTAAGAAACCAACAAAATACATCTTGGTAATTGCAAGGTAGGTGCATTTTTAGAAATAAACTAAACCACATAATTGAAAATGAGAAGCTGCAAGGAAAAAAAAAAAAAAAAAACAACAAAAAAAAAGGAACATACACTGAATGCTGACTCAGATTTTAAGACTAGAATTTGGCATCCAAGAAAGTAAAGAAACCTAACTGAAAACTACAGGATACTAAAGGAAACAGAATGCAATAAAAATGTTGATTTGGTGTCATAATTTTGTCTCTGGTTGTGCCCATTATTTTTATCTTCCTCATGACAAGATTCTAGCCCCAGAAACCCAAAGGAAATCAGTGAAATTTCTCCAACTGAGAACAATGGTTCTGAAGGACCTTAAACCTTAGCATGGCTTCTAAAGAATTCATCCCGATAACTATACATGCAATTGCAAAGACAGGTCCAGAATATCTGAGGATTGTGAATAAAATATTAATAGGTTGCCTCTGTGATTTGCAAAGTTCACACTAAACCTAGCCATTCACATCTTTGCTTTGCTGGATAAACATCACTGGAGTAGCACTAAGCTTTTTTAAGGTGACTCATATCTAACAGGTTTTGAAAGTTCTGAAAATTAATACACAGCCCTAGATTTAAATCTGAAACACAAATCTACTTAAGAAAAAATCATCACCCTACCTGATCTTCCATCTCGTTGAATGTCCACATGATACCACTCTCCGTCATTGGCTTTCTTCTGGGTGGCCTTGACTTTAATGGTCCCAGAGCCCATGTCCAAAAGCAAGTAGAGGTTTCCATCTAGAAGCTCAACTGCAAAGAAGTCTACCTTTGTATTTTTCTGGCTTCTGGCATCTTTCCTCTCCTGAGGCTTGCCATGGGTGAAAAGGATCAGTCCATTAGGTTCAGTGGTTCGGAAATCAAATGAGATAGAGCCCATCCTTTTGGTATTCCATTTAGGCAGACTAATATAGGCCTCAGGTGTCTCAAAGCTGATGGGATCCAGTGTAGCCACATTTTCACATACGAATTTCACCTCCCCATAGATCTTCATCTTAGTATCACCAATCCGTGCCAAGCGAGACAGCTCCAGACGAATGTCATTATTCTTATAAACAACCTGCCAGATGCAAGGAAAAGTATCATACATCAATCCTGCATACAATACAAATACCCCAATTACTTTCAGCCATGGGAGATAAACTTCTCCCAAAACGCAGTGGGGAGCAGAAAGGAGACAGTGCAAGAGTCTGACATCATGTCAGAGGGAGAGAGCTGAACCAGGAGCGTGTATAGAAATGACAGAAATCGGTAGTTTGCAATAAATGTAGATCAGATAAGCAGTCAGAAGGCAGTGAGAACGATTAACTCTACCACAGGCCCACTTGGCTGTAAAAGCTTTTGTACAAAAAATCCAGTGTGTGTCTGGTATCATGCTGTTATATTTGCATAAATCCCATACAAAATACATAACAAAGTGTAACCTCCATGTACATCTCTACTAGCCACAGCAGGGAACTCAGTACCACCACTGTCATTTTGCTATTATTCCTATAAGCCCACTTAACTACTAGGAGAGAGTTGTGAAAATACTTCAGCAAGTTGCTGTGAACTGACAGTGATTACCCTGTGCCTTCTAAAGGAAAAAAATAAAGACTTAAAATTTCTCTGACCAAGAACTCTTCGATCACTACATGCACAAACTTACCATGAAGATATCTGCATTGCTTACCTTCACTTCAAGAAACCTACAGTCTTTGATCTGACACATGAAAACCTGTGTACATATTCAGTGCCTGGACTCTCACTCTCTCCAGCTTAAAGACCAGAACTCTGGCCTTTAAATTCCTACAAGGATTGAAAATAGCCAAGAGAAGACTCCCAAACAGGAAAGAACTCCTGAGCATGCTTGACTTACTCAGGAGTCCAGACCTCCTACTCTTCTCTGTCTTTCAGGTACAAAATTAATTCCTGGAAAGCAGACTCCTCTCTGACCTGTGCCATTCTCACAGAGGCAGAAACTGGAGATGGCACAAAACTGAAATATTTGTAAACTGTACTTCTCATCCACCTTCCATGCTTCCTAAACCCAGAGCTGGCACATACAGCATTTTCCTGTTGCAAAGGCAAAACACAGAGTGAAAGGAGAAGCCAGCTGTTAAATTTCATTTGGAGACATGGCACAAAGATGTAGTTCCTCCCAGCAGAGGACAGCATTGACCCACAGTAGCTTGTTTTGCTTCAAATCCCAATACTCTGCCCTCACACAGGCTTCGAAACATCAAGTCTACTAATAGCTGAAACAGGAATAAAATACGTTTTCAAATTGTGGGACTGTGCTAGTTTAATTGTATGGATTAACCATGTCAAATGCTCTCATTAGACAGACCATACACTTGCTTCCATTGACACAGCAAGGGTGTGCTTTACAGCCTCCCCTCTTGCCAGACAGTAAAGTGCACCTCAGTCAGACTTTAGTTTTGAGCACTGCATGAAGTCCTGTCTCTTCTTCTCAAAGAAAAAGAGGAAAATAAATAGAAAAACTAAAAGGATGGCACAGGAGACTTTATGAAGACTGCCTGAAAAGGCCAGGGCTTATATTTTGGAAAGGACTGAGAAAAATAGGTTTGAAGTTTACAGAAGACAGAGAAGGTTAATGTAGAATTGCTCTTTGCCAAACCCAGCAATAACAGAACCAGAGGCTCTCACTGAAACTTGTATGAAGTCAGTTTAAAATGGATTTTTAGAAGTACTTATTTACACAGAAGGTAGTGAACTTCTGGAACTTGCTGCCACAGGAGGTCATGGAAGTAGGGTCAAAAAGAACCAGAAAGAAAAATGGACACCAAGTCCACAAATTGATAGTAAAGAAAAAAGGAAGGAATGGATCTTCTAACAATCATAATCAGTGGATGCTGTGGGAACATAGGGGAATGCACCACTGATAGTAGCCATGCTCACGTGTTCTCCATAAACAGGACATGCACTCGCCACTATTAGAGACAGTATACTGTAATGCAGGGTTCATACACTGACCATTCTTTAGTCCCATTAGAGCTTATGACTTTGGTGCAACATTGCATTTTTGGTTTCAACCCAGTATAGAGCTATTCCGGGGAGAAAGAAAATGCCTGGCCTGCATGAATTGTGGCTTTAATGATCCTAGCATAGGAGAACTGCCCTTAAAGGATACTACAGTTGCTCAAACCAAGACTCCTCTATACTGTTATCTTGACCAAATCTTTCCATACATGAGGAGCAGAGAGAAAGCACAATACCCAAGATATGATTGATAGATGGTGCTGGGTTGTACCCAGGTAGGACTCAGTGATATGTTTTCTGCAACCCCTGCAGTTGCTGGTAGAAGGAATATCACATTCATGTAGGCAGTTTCCACATATAGCTGAGCCACATAAAGACAACATCTCCCTGTTTGATGTATTTGATACTTGAGCAACAGCTCCCCTCACTCCTGAAGAAATCCAGAGGGTCTGTCTCTGGGTTTATTTGAGGTTTAATGCTGACTGCCTTGTATTTCATTAGTCATACCAGTACCACAGCTGGAGAATCCTTGAGACAGGAGACTTTCAGAGGAACTGGAGAAAATCACATGAACTTAGTTGTAAACCAGAAAGTCACTAATAATGAAGAATCTGACAGCAAGTTTGAAAGAAAAAAACCAAGCACAAAAGAAAACATGAGGAACAGAGGATAAAGGGTGTTGAATAGATACAGGATTTCTGAATTCAATCTTTTCAAAATAACGTACCCACCCCAGCTCAAATCTCAATTATTCAAGTGTTTGTTCTAAATTATTTTCTTAAGAAAAAAACCCCAAGCAAACAGCTTAAGAAATCTAAAAAGCACCAGTGTGTAAGGAAAAAAGCACAAGTATTTCCATAGCTAACATGAGATATTATTGACAGGTACATTTGGACATTAATATCTTGAGGTATAATCAGGTACACCAGAACTCTCAGCACAATTAAAAAAAAAGGACAAAAATAATCCTTGGGTGTAAAACCAAGGTGAATTGGCAAGAACAGAGAAATGCTAAGGTAACTTCTGATAACAACAGTTCAATTGTTAAACCAAAGGTTCAAGAATGAGGAAAGGGAATATAATTAAATGACTGGAATGTGTGTCCCATTGTGAAGAACATTCAAATTCAGTCTGCTTAATAGGTAGAGGTTAAAAGGTGATTCGATTGCAATCTACGAGTATCTGTGCAGAAAATGGAATGTGGCAATAGAGGGCTCTTCAATTCATGTGACAAAGGAACGGTGGAATCTGGGAGCTAAAAACTGAAGTTAAAGAAATTCACATTTTAAAATATTATGACTTATTTTTACATGAGGGTAATTTTCTCCTGAAATAATATACTACGGGTTATGGTGTGTTCTCTTCTACTGGTGAATTTTAAATTAAAACAGTATCTTGTTTTCTCTAAAAGATACAGTGAGACAGGAATTAATTATATAGCAAATCAGCCTAGATTATCATAATGGCTCTTTTTGACCTCATAACCTATGAATCTTTGTATTTTAACGAAATCAACAGATGCTTCAGTGCAGTTTCCAGGACAGATGAAACACATCCTTCCCAACTGTTAAAACTGCCTGGTAAAGGAGTAGATGTTGCTATCAGATCTGGTCTGACTTGTTACCACTGCTTTCAGTGAAGCTTTTTTATATTTTTATGTGCTTGTGATCCTTCCTTGCTACATGCAATTAAAACGAAGGCAAGTAAAAATTCCTGGACCAAAAACTTGATTCTATAGTTCAAATATATAAGCTTCAGGAACTAGTTTCTTAGAGTTACCTGCTGCAAGCCAGAGAAGAAACATTTTCATGTTTCACCATGGAAGCTTTTTGCCAGCAGAAGAATCTACCATCTGCATAGCACTTCCTACCTGGTAGTGCCACAAGTAACCACTGAACTAATTTGAAGGCTTTTCAGTATATGCCAAAATACTGACTGAAATACACACCTCTAACTCAGAATGAGGCCATGAATGACTCAGTGCTGATCCTCCCTTGGGCACAGTCTTCTAGTGCCGCTCTGGGACATGGCTTCCATAGCAACTGAGTAGTAACAAAGCAATGAAAGCAGTGCCCATACATTTGTCCATTTCTATCAGATGCTTCCTAAACAAAGCTGACCTCGCCTGTTTAAACAGAGACAAGCTTGAGTTCGTCCCATGTCCAATACACGTATCAGAGGGGGTCTGAGGGAGTAAAGGACATGATTCCTGATACAGATATACATACCTACCTCATAGTTCTTTTAGGAAGGAAGGTGAAAAAGAGAAAGGGGAAAGAGATTACTAGCAAAAGCTATGCACAGAGCATTTGAAAAGTAACCGCCATTCTTCCAATCTTAAAATTGCTTTCTTTTCCAAAAATTAAACAAGAATAATGAAAAATGTGTTTTTTCCTTTTCCATGAGGACTGCTTCTAAACACTTTCTAAAAAAGGAACATTAACTGTTCAGTGCCTTTGTTTAGTGAATTTGACCAGTATAAATGGATGGTCAGGGATGGGATGGAATAGTTCAGATACACATGGACCTGATAATCAGAGTAGAATTTCATGACATCTAAAACATTGTGAGGGGAGAAAAATATATACATTTAATTTTGTTTCCTATAAATCTGCTGGGAAAGAAGAGTTTGTTTTAGGCAGAGCAAAAAGAAATAGGCAATCTAGTTTTGAGGTTTCTTAAAAATGGCAGCTTTGCAGTTCTGAAGCATTCAAGGAATTTCTCCAGCTCAACTTGTAAGGAGTTTCACTCACGGGTTAATGAGAGCTCTAATCAGATGGCTTTTCACAATGATGAAAAGCATCTCTCTGCAATCAAGTGAAGTTGCAGATAGAGAGGGAGTGACAAAAAGTGAGGAAAAAAAACTTGGTCAGTAGCCAATATAAAAATTCCTCTCCAAGTTGGTACTATTAAGCAGGAAACATGATTCCCAGTGCAGGCTATGTATCACCAATTGCTTTTTTCTGTCACAGGCTGCCCCCTTCACCAACTGTCCACATCAGTTCTCAGAAGGGATAACTGCAAGACATTCAGACTAGAGCCTTACTACGGCTTTCTTAAAGACAACTGCACTGAACCAGACAAGTTCCTGCAGCTTAAAAAATTATAGTTTACGCACTGGTTTATTAGAACTGTGCTTTTCCAGCCTGACCTGACCAGTAAGTAGAAAGAAACATACCAGTTAACAGCGCTTTACATTATGTTTGGGGAAGACTATGAAGCAATCCAAGGCTTCCAGTGATGGGTAACTAGAGTTGCTACACTTATTTAAGGAATTGTATGTGGACTGTGGACAGCTGGTCTAAACATATTTGATGGTTCACTGGGGTAACAACTGTATTCAGGTAATAAACAAACACAATCACCATTCACCACACTGAAAGAGTTAATTTACCTGTCATGAAAAACCATATATCAAACATTGGTGAAAAGTAACTGAAACCAAATCAAATATGACTTGTGCTATGCTGACTAAAGTAATGCAACCCTCCATTTCACCTGATTTATGTTTAACAAAGACTATGTGTTCACCAAGTGCTGAGGAATACATTCAGTGCAGGCAGCTCAGTGTGTAGCTGCAGTGCAAGCTGCAGGTTTAGCTCTGGGTGGTGGAAACCTGAGGCAAAAGGTCATGAACTGCCAACCCTTTGCACAACAAAGGTCACAGGAACATGTGGCACCAGCCAGGGGACTGGATACTCAGAGACACAGCAGGAGCCAATGACCCTAAACTTTCTGGCACTTAGACTGTGAGGGTATAAAAGCCCAGAGATTCCTTTGTTCAGAATCCCTCCTCAGAGGTACCAAGCTGGTTTTCATTATTTAGTTATTGCACCAACATTAAACTATTTTAAGGATCCAGAAGTTTAAGACTCTGCTATGGGAAACCCAGGGTCAAGCTGGTAAGGAAACTTTGACCCTGTGAGAGTGGTGTGTGTAGCTGGGAGAGGGCCTCCACCTAGCTTAAATGCTGCAAAGGTGACTGCCAGAGTGGGTCCTGGACGATTAGACAGGAAAGCTTTCTTTACACCCAACTGAAAAGAGGAGCAGGGTGAGTAAAACACCTAAACAATAAGGCAGAATCATTTCAAGCTTCGCTATAAATTTTTTTCTACCTTATGGACCAATTACAGGTTCTGAATAACTGCCAGTTTTATGCAAAACTCCAGGAAAGAAAAAAGATAGATTTAGTTTCAGAAAACTTGTAGGAAGATACAGAGAAACACTCCCTGAAGTACCCAGCTAGGACTCAGTGATGTTTTCTCTTGTGTTATATTCGACCTCCATTTTGGCCTAGTACCAGAAAAGAATAAAAGCTGCAGAACAGGGAAGCCAAGATGGCCAGCTGTGCCGCTCCTCACCTGTGCCACAGGCCACTGACAGTCATACCTCATGCTATCCCTGAAAAGCAACGTGTACTTTGGATGTGTTACTGGATATAAGAAGGACAGAGAAGATATGTCTGTAGTTTACAAATCTGTATACAATGATGAGGAAATCCTATGTTCTACACTGAGCATATGCAGTTCAGAGGTGAAACAAGACAGAAGAAATAAACACAACAGCTACACACAGAAAATCATTCATTGGGTGGATTGAAAGGTGCATCCTAGAATGTATGGAGACATAGAAGGGAATACTGCTGTACTCTGCTGGAGATCATGCCCAGTTTGGAGACTTGCACTTTAAGAAAGGAGTGGAACTACTGGAAAGAGTCCTGACAAGAACAATGAGAATAACCAGGGCTCTAGAAAAGAAAGTTCCAAAGGAGACATTATAATAGTGTTCAAACAGAAAAGGTCTGCTACAAAGCAGAATGGAACAATCTCTTCTGTTTATCTATGCTGAAAAGGACAAGAAATAATTGGCAAATATTACAGCAAAAAAGTATTGGAATTGATGTTAGGAAAAGCTTTTTTTAATTTAAGAACAGCAGACCACTGGAAGAGATTGCCTGAGGAGCAAACATCACTGGAGACCTTTAATTACAAGCTAATAAAATTGTTGTCAAAACTCACATAGATGCCATTGATTTTGTTTCAGGACAGTGGAAGCATAAAGGATTAGATAACCTCTCACGGTCCATTCCAGTTTTATATGATTATGTGTTGGAGGGTCAGAGGAACATGTGAAAGGGCAAATGATTATGTAGCCGAAGACCTTCCTAGTTCCCAGTGCACAGAAAGGAACAATAAACCTCATATTAACACAATTCTGACATCTCATAAATTTGAAGAGCTTAAATTTACAAATGACCTTCTTAGCTAATGAAGGCATGAGAGCTAAAAAAAAAAAAAAAATTATCACAGCAGCTTATTTACCAGAACACAGTAGTTGACTTCAATTACATTCAGTTCTGTATTAAGCTTAAGTAGACATCCACCAGTTACAGAATACTCTGCTCCTCCCAAGTGCATCCTGAAATCTCAGATTTGTCTAGCAAGCACAAGCTAAATCTGTCTAGCTTGGTTCAGTGATGAGGAAGTGAGGAAATGATTACTGTCAAGTGTCTTAAGGATTTCATCTGAAAGGCAGAGAGGAATTATTTTAGGATGGCCCCATTGATCATTTAAGGCTTGAACATTATTACACAAGACATCAAAAACTGTATCAGGCAATGACTTAGCAAATAACACTCCACTTAGTGATTGCATTGTATTTCAAATCCACCTAAGGGGGTACAGAAGGTCTATCTCAGAAAACAGATCTGTTTAGTATGGACGGGTGAATGTTTCCATCAGGATGGCTTTCTAACACAGAATTCCATTTCCCTAACAGAAAATTAGCAATGAAATGCTCCACTTCAAGCCATAATAACCCAAAATGGCAAGTTTAGTGTCATCAAACTTTACGGAAAACTTTTGAATGAACTTGCCATAAAAGAAACGAGTATTTTCCAGGCATTGAATTTACTTTCAATAGTAGTCCCGATTTTTACTTCTGGTCTGCATTCCCTAGGGAAATACTTTTACATGACAGAATGTTAGTGTCCTACTTGACCTCGGAAGAGACACATGACTACTTTTGCCACAAAGCAGCTTAACCATATACTCTGGTCCCTATGGGAGAATGGACACAAGGGCCCTACAGTACAGCTACCACATGGAACTGTACAGGAAAACACAGTTCTTGTTAAACTGGCTCCAGAGTATTTGGGGTCAGCTCAATAATAATATGAAATAATTTGATTCAGAAAATACCAGAATATTACATATTAATTCAGTTTTGAAAATCTGATGGATTTCCATTAAAAAAAAATAAATCTCAACAGCAGCAATGAAAACAAATGCTGGCTGGAGGAACTCCTTTGTGACAGAAACTCTTAATTTCACTCAGCTTTACACTTCAGTGATAAAATGCACTTTAATGAGAACACTAATGTTTTCAGTCTTCTGTGAAAATACTGAATAGATATTGCTCTCACACGTATGCAGTTTTTCTCCACTCCTTATCTTTCCTGGCCAGTATGTCTTGATCCTGCTTCACCAGAATATCCCTGGCAGGTACAAGAAGGAATTTTAGTCACCATATGCCAGGCAAGCATTAGTCTCATTGCTGAGGGAAATTGTGCCAACCGCAGTGGTGTTTTCTATGTTCTTGTCATTTGTCCAGCAAAAAAAAAATTGAAAACATTTACCATTACATATGGGAGAGAACATGCTTAAAAGTGAGCACTGCTCAAATAACAATGTGATTAGAGCAAGAGGGGAAGTATTCTTATTTAGTATTGGGTAGCCTAAGTCTATAAACTTAGAGTGGTGCCACTGCAGCAGGATGATGCCACTGTAGCTGAATGCTATCAGCTGAGGGTGCTGCATCCCAGCATGTGTCTCCCTCAGCCATAGTACAAAGGTCTCAAGGGCACTGGTATCTCCTTCCAACTGCAATGTCAGCCAAAGAAAGAGGCATGCCTTCAGTTAGGCTCCCGTGGGGGAGCAAAGACACTCTGGGCATGCTGGAGAAGTGCCATTGGCAGAACAGCACTATCCCACAGCTGACACCATCTGTCACAGTGCACTTCACAGGTCCAGATGGACCAGTGAGGAGGAAGAGGACCTGCCCCCATCTGCCTAGACCAAAATACTACGTATTTCTAAACTTTTTTTTAATGCCTCTCTTGTTGTCCTGTGGAAAAACCTGCCAACACTAACATCTCTGCAGCATCTCTTTGCTCACCTCTCTTACAATTCTATGGCATGAAACAAAGTTCAAACCCTCCACAGGCAGGATTTCCCAAACATTTATCTGCACTGGGCCTTATGTTGTGTGAAAACAGGGAGGTGACTAGCTAAGTATTTGCTTGAATAATTGCTGTAGAGGGCAGGGAACTTGATTAGCTCCCTACCTGCAAGAGACATCAGAAGAAAAATATTGTCATCTTATAACCCCCACCTGAATGTGAGAAAAAGAACCATGAGCTCATTTAGATCTTTCTCCTATTTGTATCTAAAATATTTCTCATCTTAGACCTCCAGCTCTACAGTTTGCAGCGCTAATAAAAGGCGGGGGGGGGGGGGGGGGGGGAATTGAAAAATTTAATATCTCCCTTCTGTCAGAAGCCATACAGCTGCACCAGTCACTTTAGTACACAATGTAACACTGTCTGAGACCAATAAAGGAAGGTTGGGAATGGGACAGCTCCCCCTCACCAGCTCATGTGGTTTCATCTGGCCTTCAGAGAAACCCCGACTGACAAGACCCTCTTCCTTACCCCCACTGTCTTAACAGGTTTCTAGCAGAAGAGTATTAATACATGCAAAGAGCCCAGTGGCACTACCAGTGTCCACCATGGCTGTTGAGTAAACTTCACTTTCATCCCTTGCTTTGATTTGGAAGCTGCATGCGTGGAGTGTAAGTCCAGCAGCTCCTGGGGGACAGGAGGGGATAGGGAAGCAGCCAGTGCAGCCAGAACTGCCATCACAGTGAGAGAGCATTAAGGCGCACGTGAAAGGAGAAAGAAACAAACACAAACAAGGGTGACATTTTCCAGTGGAAGCACTGAAGTGAGAAGCAGAAACAGGAGACAGAGAAGGGCCTGAGCACCCAATTCAGCACCAGATTACATTTCCTTCTCAAAGTAGGTGGGCTGCTGCAATCAGGAGTAGGGAGAGCCTTTTGCTAAGGAGAAAGGTCAGGACTGGAGGTAGCACTGAGCCCCAGACAAAACAGGTACTTGATTAGCTGGTTCCCCAGCACACTGGGCCTGATTCTGCAAAATGCAGAGGGCTTTTAAAGCTCTCTGTACTGTTCTGTCTCTAGAGTCCACCTATCACTAAGTAATTTTTCTTTTCTAAAAATTAAAAAAAAAGGAAAAGAAAAACAAACAAACAAACAAAAAATCCAGGCTTTTTGCAAAGGGAGCTGGGAAAAAACCCCGTATCATTCCATTATAGAAACATTTTCTATAAGAAATTCCTACAGAGCATTGTAAGTTACTCTGTGAATATTAGTGTCTTGGCATTAATTTACTTACTGTTGCATTATCTCCCACTCTCCCAGATTTACAGATGATAAAATAAAACAGAAGGAACTGAATTTATACAAGTCAATAGATGGTAAGAAAGAGTGTCCCTTCCTCATAATTACTACCCTGTACCTAAGGAATAGCTAGAGGAAATATTTTGGTTACACAGATTCATCTCTTCCAGCTTTGAAATTCTATAATGTAAATATTGAATGGCAATAAACCTTTCCCTCCACTTGTTTATTTTTACTGCAATGCCATTGTAATGCACCCAGGCATGAGGTTCCCATCCCCACTGTGTGGAGCTCAGTTTTACATTTAAGAGACATGGATCTCACATCTAAGAAAGCTTATTTGACACAAGCCTAATTTACAAAACTTACATTTTCTGTTTTGCTCAGTACTATCTTACCGCTTAAGAATGAACTATAGCTGCTCTTAAGCTTACACTGTTCAAACACTAACAGGAAGAAAACAAAATATGCCTTAACTACAGTTTGGTTGGTGTTAATTTTCTTCCCAGTGGCTAGTAGGGGGCTATGTTTTGGATTTGTGCTGAACACAGGATTGATAAGAGACAGATGATTTTGTTATTGCTGAGCAGGGCTTGCACAGAGACAAAGCCTTTTCTGCTTTTTGTACTGCCACTCTGATGAGGGGACACAGCTGGGACAGGTGACCCAGAGTGACCAAAAAGATATTCCATACCATATGACATCATGCTTAGCCTATAAAACTGGGGGGAAGAAGGAGGAAAGGGAAGATGTCCAAACAGTGATGGCATTTGTCTTCCAAGGTCACCATTATGTGTGATTGGGCCCCAGTCTCCTAGAAATGGCTGAACATCAGCCGGCCCATGGGAAGCAATGAATTGATTCCTTGTTTTGCTTTGCTTGCATGTGTGCTTTTGATTTTCCTATTAAACTTCAACTCAACCCACAAGTGTTCTCAGTTTTACCCTTCTGATTCTCTCCTTGACCCCACTGGCTGCGTGGCCCTTGGCTGCTGGTTGGGGTTAAACCATGACAAACACTTTACATGAGGATGGGGTTACCATTTCCTACAGAAAAGATTGATGGAGGTGAGATTATACCAGAATTCTTTTGACTGAAAATTCAGCCTTTCTACACCCTCCAGTATATCTAGAAGTAAGATTTCAGTTCAAAAGATACAACTAACAGGTTGCAGACATCTGTCCAAGAGCCTGTTAGTCTCTCACAAAGCCACAGAGAAGACAGAAGTTCTGAACTGTTGTTTCTGCACTGTGCTACAAACTAATTTTGTCCTACATGGACTAACATGCCTCTGAAAGGCAGATCATCAACCTCTTTCTGTGTTTTTCCTTGCTTATGTAGAAGTATTAGACCCCGAAGGTTAAACATTTAAATTAGCTCAAAGCAAGAAAATAAACCCCCTCCTATTAATCACATCCTGCAATGTTTGCTTGCATGTTCCTGTAGGAGGTATAAGATACATAGTCACTGCCTTCTAAAAATAAGTTTCATTTTCTCAGACGGAACAGAAAATCTATGCCACTAATGGAACATTACTGTTACATTATTACTACTATCAATTTGATTACCTGATTATTACATGTTGAAGACACTGGTGTGGACACCAGTGTGTGAGTAGGTAGCAAGTGGCAGGTAGCAAACTGCAAGTGGCAGTTTCCACTGACACAGAAAAACATAAGGATAATCCTGTACCACCACTTACCAAAAACTTAAAACTGCTGGCTCGTTTCAATGTCCTAGGATCCCTTGCATGAAAAAAAATTAAGGGCAATAAGAGAAAATATGCAAACAGGTATATTTTGCTTTAAGGTTTCTTCTAACTTATGACAGAAATGTTATTAATGAAGCTTTCCAGGTGCCAGAGACAGACAAGATACCACACTGGAGAAAAGGCCACTGTCAAAAAGCTTCCCGTCACAGCATGACCAAACTAAAACCACTGAGAAACTTCCAGATACTGCAAAGCAGTCGTGACACCCAAGGTGGTTTCTGGAAAAGAACAATAAGATAGCTAAAATTCAGTTTACTTATCTCTTTGACAGGCATATAATAATATATACTCAGACGCACTATTTCAGTTCAGCCCAGTGCTAGACTATAGATTTGGGTTCAAAGACTGTAAGCAACTCTCACACAATGGGAACCGTATCTAAGCTCTCCAAACAGTGACTATGGAAAGAGCATGCATGCCTTGGTGCATAACCAATTGAACATGAAATGCCTTTGTAAAGCAGTTGTGAAGAGGTCTAATTGTGACTCTTCAGTGTCTAAGTAGGAAACTATCAAGAAAGTGCAGAGAAAAGACGCTGAGTACCTATATAGTACCAGTGAAACCATCTAATGATATTGTAGCCTGTTATCTTGCCTATGTTTTTTAAAATGTTTAAAAACTTCAAAGAGCACAAAAAAAAGTACTGCAGTGACTTGAAACCTCAATTGTATACTATACCTGGATAGCTATCCAACAAACTACATCTATTTCACACAAAGGTAGGTTACAAGCAGATCCAAATCTACATGCTACAGGAATCTCCATCTGACAGAGATGTGCTTTAGTTTAGAAGATGAAGACATAAATTATACAGCCAAATCACAACTATTCAGTTTGGAAGTAACATGCAATGTTTCCTAGTGATCCAATGACCCAATGAAGTCTTCAAATCACTACAGGATGCACCAGTAGTTAGAATAAAAAGTTGTATCCTGATACAGAAGTCCATCATAACACCAAGAATGCAATGGTTTGTTTAAAGGGTTCAGATTACAAAATTTATGAAGTATGCAACATTTTTCCTCTGTCGGATATAAATACATGAAGAACCTAAGTGCTTATATCACAAGATGACAAAGTATTTTGCAATCCATGAGATTAATAGAGGATGTTGATCAGCTACCAGGAATAAATATGCTTTATTTTTAATTTCACAGGCTTGGGTCACTTGCTCCAAAATCTTAAAAGAGCTGAATGAGAAGATTTCTGATCCACTGAGGTTTATTTTTAATCTTGAATAACA
This sequence comes from Anabacerthia variegaticeps, assembly GCA_035583185.1. Classification (NCBI taxonomy): domain Eukaryota; kingdom Metazoa; phylum Chordata; class Aves; order Passeriformes; family Furnariidae; genus Anabacerthia; species Anabacerthia variegaticeps. The sequence continues at coordinate 42,151,786 of JAWWEW010000165.1, read as the reverse complement.
GAAAGATAAAATGAATAAAAGAATTATAATGTTGTGTGAATGTTTTAAAAAGCCAAACAGGACAAGATGTATAACTGCAGAAGGGTTTAGCCTGCAGGAAGCTTCAACCCTGGAGGAAATAGCACAACAATTTCTATTTGAAGTGCTTAAGAAAAACATTAAAGGAAAGGAATACAATACTTAATGTCATTAGACTATCCTGTGTAAAAGGAGTTTCTGTCAAATAAACCCGATATAATTTGAATGACAATGGTAAAAGCACAGATGAAACATTTTTTTAAGGCATTTGACTGAATACCAGAAGACAGCTCTGCTTAAATAAACAGCATACAAGAACTAAACAGGACATAATATTAGATAGATAGTCCTCAGCTGACAAATCTCAAGAAGTATTTGTCAGTGGGGTACCATTACTGAAAAGAGGCATTTCTAATGCATCATAGGAATCCATGTTTGATGCAATAGTGTTAAATATTTTTACCAAACACCTAGAAGTAAATATAAAAAGCACTGAAGCTGATACTTGAAGCTAACACCTAGTTTGGCAGAGCACTAAATAACCTCAATGACAGATCAGTCATACAGAGCAATTCCATTGAGCATAGAAGTCCAGGTCCTTCCAATCCAAGCACTAGATTTCTGAAGGATCTTTGTTCCAGTTGAAAGCTGTCTCACAAGAAGCAACGTTTAGGAGCCATTGTCAGACAAATTCAAAACAGATAAAAGGCCCAATTTCTCTTGTAGTAGGGAGCAGTTAAACATCTCAACAACTTACCAAGGAAAGTAATAGATTGTCTTTTAATGCCTTCATGCCAAGGATGGTTAAAACACAACACCCCAAACGAGGCCCAAAATTATCAGATTTAACAAGGGGGAGTTGGAGAAAGAAAGGCTTGATTTTCCTTACTCATGAACACTCTGAAACCACATATAAGTGGGGGTAATTAGATAATCACCTGAAGGCTGAGCTAGCTGGGTATGGGGCCTTAAAATACTCCAACATTTTGAAACCTTTACAAGCCACAGATCACTCTGTTAGGAAGAGGACATATGACTGCAGACTCACTCTGAGTAGCAGGCATTTGTGTTCCACTAAGTTTAGTAACCAATCAGGTGTTATGCTTCCTGACTTTTATTCCTGATCCTGCCACTTGTCTGTTGGATAATTTTTGACAGTTTTTCCTCAAGATTTCTTAGTTGAAAAAGTCTCTAATTAATCAATCTCCTTCTCCAAATAATAATTCTTTGCAATTTAGTTGCTTTTATTTTTATATATGTTTACCGTTAAGTTCCCAGTACCCCAAAATGCAAAGAAACCAAGGTGCAAGGAGAAGCCTTACTTGTCCTTAATACATCTTTAGCAGCAGCAAACTGAGTACAGAAAATGACAGTCACATTCCCACAGTGAACAACTCTTTGTAGAAACACTTCCATGTTAATACACCGAAGGGAACAATGGCACTCCTGGCAGGAGAAGAGGGACAAGGTGACCTGATAGATGTTTACTATTTCTAATATCTGTTATTCTCTGGGGTTTGTCCCAGTAGGGTAGACATTTTTCATCCCTTTTTTACACAGCACCACTCCATCTTTTTGACGAAGTAAAAAAATGCTCCTTGGTTTTAAAGTCTCCTGCAAAAGACAACTCCACGCAGATTCAGGGCTCAGAAAAAGGGCCCAGTTGGGCAGTAATAAACCTTCTTAACAGTTACTTCCATGGTTACAGCCACAGGGAAAATATTACAAATAATCATTGTGTGAATATTAGTCATGGATGGAAAGATCCCCAAATCCCAGTTAAGTCCTGAGAGCCATCTGCTGCTACCACAGCCCATACTGATCTGGAGAGATTTTCCTACTGGAAGTCTCCCTCCACACCTTTACAGAATTCCCAATTCCTTACATGGAAATACCATTCTGTACTGAAACAAATCCTTTTGCAATGCAGTTCAACATACAGAGCTGTAAAACTGTTTCAAATATCCTCATTTTTGATCAATTGTTTTTGGGGCCTTAGTAATTATAAATGGTGAGAGAAGCCAACCGGTTTTGCACTTCTTTGCAAGCATCTTGGATTCATCTTTTCACTTAAAGCAACTTCCTGAAATGTAGGCTGCCTACACACGTCAACACTTGTTTTCATTCGAACAGACATCATTGTTACACCTCCTGCCAACACGGGGCACTCCAGCCTTTTCTGACCTTCTATCTCTGTTCCTCCAGCTCTTCCTAACACATCTCACTTCCATATCTACACATCACTGCATAAATCTGTATGTCAAACTTCATACTAAATTGATTCTCTGCTGCCTTCCCCCTCAGCTGTGTACAAATCTTCAGGAACATGACCTTGCTATGCAATACTTGCAATGAAGGGATTATGTGTATCATGGCCTCCGATGGGTTGTGGCACACTGTGTTTAATAGAAGGCAAAGCAAATTGAATATCTACTTGGAAATATTACAGAGAGCCTAGAAATAGTGTAGCTACACCAGAAAATATTTGAACATAAAATCTTCTATTTTACATTGGATCAGCCTGAAAACCACTTCCTCAAATACCATACAAGTGTAACAGAGCAGCTCTGTTGCAATATTCCTGTAAAACCATTTCACAGACTCCACTTATTTCAGGCTGTGAGAGTCTGCATGCAGGAACTGATGTCTTGGTATTTTATATACCACCAAAAGTTTTTCTTCTGTGAGTTTTTCCAGTCACAATAATATCCCATGGCAAGGATTTCCATGACTTTAATTGCTGTCATACTTTATTGATTTTTCTGAAGCTTGCACTGCCTTTGTCTTTTGATGCCACTTACTCCCTATATTTGAAAATAAACTGAATGACAGTACACTGATTCCTCTCCCATAACATACATGATTTTAGGCTCCACTGTCATATCCTTTTTCCATCAATTCAAAGACCCATAGTCTGTTTGCCATTCCTTGTACAGAAGTTGCTCTCACAACCTTTAATGATCTTTGTTGCCTTTCTCCCCTTTCTGAGATTATAAGGACAGGATGACAATGCCAAGTGTGGTTTCATTTAACGGCATCATTGTATTTTCTGTTTTGTTCTCAGTCTCTTCCTTAAAAATGTATAAACATTAGACGCACTTACTTGCCCAATATTGACCAGTGAGAAAATATTTTCAAATAATTACTTAATAAAATAGCAGAATCAACTCAAAGGCCATCATTACATATGCATAATTTGGATTATTTTCCCTCCCTCTCAATATATACACCACAATTTAGTTTACACTCATTTAATTTAATCTGCCATTTATTTGTCCAGACATTCAGCATTAATAGGTCATCCTCTGCAGTTCTGCAGGCAGTTCTCACCTGAATACTTTCATAATCTCAGCAACAAGTATGCTTTCTCTATCCACATCCCTTTCCATTCGTAACTCCACTAATGAAACTTCAGACCTCAGCATGGATCCCAGAGGTCTTCTCCACTGGGATCCTCCCAGGGGAACTATTTAGTCCTATATTCTGTTTTTTATCTTCCAACCCATCCTTCCTCTGTGCAAGGACTTCCTTTCTTTGCCATTGCTTTTTCAGTTCTTGAAGATCCTTTTCATGGGACGAATCTCTGAAAGACTTTTGAGAGGCAGACTCCATTTACCAAAACTCTCCTGTCTATGCACTTACTGAGGCCTCAGTGAAACCAAGGAAGCTCCTGACTGCGACAGTTCAAATACAATACCAATATTGTTCTTAAGTCCTTGGTACCACCACCAAGGCTTGTCTGCTGCACTCCAAATAAATGAAGTACATGGAATGGTTTTAGGGGAGTATTGCTATATAGCTGATCTGTTAGACTTGCCTGGGTATTTGAGTAGGTGGTTTTCAGATCTAGGCCTTTGATAAGGCTCCCCACAACATCCTTCTTTCTAAATTGGAGAGATATGGATTTGATGGATTGACTGTTCAGTGGATGAGGAATTGGTTGGATGGTCACATTCACAGGCCTGTGGTCAATGGCTCGATGGAGATGAATGACAAGTGGTGTCCCTCAGAGGTCTGTAGTGGGACTGGGACTGTTCAGTATACCCATGAATAACACAGACAGTGGCACCAAATGTACCTTCAGCAACTCTGCAGACACTAAGATAAGTGGTGCAGCTGACACTCCTGAAGGATTGGAGGCCATCCAGAAGGACCCAGACAAGCTCAAGAAGTGGGCCCATGGGAACCTCATGACATTTAACAAGGCCATTTTAAAGGCCCTGGAGCAGGTCCAGAGGAGGGCCACCAAAATGATCAGAGGGCAGAAGCACCTCTCCTATGAGGATGGGCTGAAAGACATGAAATGGTTCAGCCTGCAGAAAAGAAGGCTCTGCAGAGACCTCATTGCAGCCTTTCAGTACGTAAAAAGGGGTTATAAGAAAGATGGGGACAAACTTGTTTGCAGTAGGACAAGGGCTAATGGTTTGAAAATAAAAGAGGACAAATTTAGGTTAGATACAAGGAAGAAGACATTTTTGACAATGAGGGCAGTGAGGCACTGGCACAGGTTTCCCAGAAAGACAGTAAATGCTCCATTCCTGTAAATATTCAAAGTCAGGCTGTATGGGACTCTGAGCAACCTGATCTAGTAGATGTCCCTGCTCATTGCAGAGGGGTTGAACTAGATGACCTTTAAAGATCTCTTCCAACCCAAACATTTCTATGGTTCTTACCAAAAGGTATCCTCATAGAAATCTAGTCTTTCCTTTAAAATCCAGTTGCAAAACCAAAGGGGACAGCAACACTTAATTTCCCTCCTCTGCTGGATGCACAGACAAATCCAGCCTCCAGAAGAAATGTGGAAACAGCTGGAATCTAGTTTTTAAAAACCATCTGTGGTTCTCACACAGACCCAAAACTCCTAAGAAGGGATAAAAGAAGTGATTTAGAAAATGCACTCAATGTCAAAGCTGTCCTTTGAATTATTAATGCAGAATTTTATGTGAAGCTCACAATGAGATGAAAGTTATTAACCTAATAAGTTACATGCATAATTAATTTCTTCTATGATATATGATTTGTGAAGTTCTAATGAAATGTGTCACAGAGGCTGTAAACATGAAAACTAGCCTGAAGCAGGAAGAGCTAAGCATATGCTAATTAGAGAACATACGAGAAATACATATTAAAAAAAAAGTACAGAAGAGAGAGGAAGTGACAATGCTGTATATGTATGTGGTGTACTAGTGTGCAATTATGAATACCAGGAAGAAGGCTCAGACACAGAGAGAGAAGCAGGCACACCAAACTCAGGTAAAGGAGAATGGAGGCATTCAATGTTCTCATTATCTCAAATGAATGCACCTTCAGGACAAATCAGCCCTGGAATATAAACCAGGGAAATGGAAGAAAGTGCTCAGCTGACAGCTTACCTGGTTAGCTGAACAGATGAAGAACCCATTCTTAAATATGAGAACCCCATATACTTCTCTTGAGCTTTGCTTTGTGACCAATTTTAATATTGCAATTGATTGTTTAACCATTATCTGGACAGAATAAATAAAGTGGGCATCCCCAGTAACAGCTTTTACTTAAGAGAGATGACAAACACAGCAGTCTTGTCTTTAGAAGTGACAAGTAATGACAAGTATCATGGCTTATCATACTCTTGAGAAAGCTTTTCTCTTTGCTATAGGTGGTTTTCTTTAGTTCTTTACATCTTTTTGATGAGTGATATGGCAGTCCCTCCTTTGAGAGGCTACAAGCAACATCCCATTTAGTCATTTGCCACAAGGGATTATAGGGCAGCTGCAGAAATCCAGCTGTGGTCACATCATCAGTACAAGGAGGACAGATTTCACCTTACGGTCTCACTGATCTCAAGAAGATCTGCAGTTCTGAAGACAGCCGCCAAACAAGTAATAGAGTGTGAACAGATCTTTTTAATGATCTGATTTGTTGGAAAGATGTCCTACCATCACTAAAATTGAAACACAGACTTGAAACTCATATTAAAGGTGTGAGAAAATTGGCCCCTACATACACTGGAATAACCACCTCTCCTACCCTCTCAAATAAAACCATACTGAGCACATATTAGCTAAAAACCTCCAAGTACCAAAACTCTCAGGATCTGCTGCACTTTTAAGCCAGCAGTTAACAATATGAGGGAAACCCTTTGCTTCTACATTTTTCTGCCCATGCAATAATCTTCCCACAGATTGGGAAGCTAGTCATTCAGCTAGTCATCCAGATTGTTCCAGTGGTTTGTCCAATCCAGCTGCAAACATGAAAACAACTGTTCTGCTTTCCTAGCATTTCACATCAATGTTTTAGTCACCTCAAATGTTCTGAATTCCACTGCCAGATCTTTACTCTGACTAAAATTCAGAAAGCATAAGCATACTTATCTTCACATCTGTTCAGAGTTTGAAACCCACTGGAGCACTTCACAAAAGAAACCAAACTGGAGAAGGAACACTGCAAGGCAGCTGAGAAGAACAATCAGAATGGTATGGATTTGATCAGCCTTCTGAACAATTACTGGCTTCACTCCCTCTTGCTGCTGCTGCCTCATGTTGGCAAGTGCATGCAAAAGCAGATTGTCCGCCTACCTCCTGCCCCAATCAGGGGAACATCTTGCCTCTGGCTGGCATCTCACTGCATTCAGCTGCAGTAAAAAAGGGAAATCTCAAGGACAACCAATCCAGCCAGGGTGTTCTGCCAAGGTTGCTGTTCCTAGCTGAGGAAATGGTCCTCTCCATTTTTCTCAGCTAGAAAGAGAATGTACACACACAGCACCCCCCCACCTCCATTATCCTAAAGCCCGCAGGTGCCAGCAATCCAAATAAACGTAGAGCAATTAACAAAATTAACACAGCTTTAAATAGCTTGGCTCACCAGATGCGGACTCCTAGCAGGGTTCTATAAAATGTAAAGTTATTACAGATAAAACCATTAATCATCTGTTCGGAGACTTGTTCTAGATGCAAAACCCATTTCCCTTAAAATGGCTAGTAATCAGAAAGAAAAGCATAGATTTAACAGGAATGATTATGCCATTCTCAAGCCCCATTTACAAATGCCATTTTTCATCTCTGCCACCATTCCCAAATCTCTATGTTCTCTCCGCTTGCTAATGCTGATACAGTAAGAAAGCTTTGCAGGCATCACTCACAATTACCTCTTGTGGTGCTAGAACTGAGACACCACCTCTCAGTCCCTTCCACTGTGGACAGGGGAGCTTAGTGACTTGCTCACTATGCATTACTGCTTTCCCAGATGCAGTTGTTACTGTTCAGCTGTGTGCCATCAGCCTCACGCAGATCATAAATAACTGATGCTCTCCCTGATGTATGAAGTGTTCACATGCTAAGATTTGTGCTTAAGAATTAGGAACATTTGAGTTTTCCCAGTAGCCAATGCGATATTGCAATTCTCCTGAAATCACCCTAACACCTGTTAAAATAAACCCTATTTATTACATCTGTGTCTAGACAGCTACAAGAAACAGGAGTGGAGGCAGACCCTAACTCATTTTTGATCTCTGATGTTACCATTTCTAATACCTCCACTCCTGGAACTGTAGCTCAAAGAGAATAAAACCTTGCAATAAGCAATTTAGAGCTTAAATTGCATCTTTCCATATACCTATCATATTCCAATCTAATTACTTAGGAATCTAGATACATACACTTAATTCTAACTAAATGAATTCTGCCTGTGTAGTTTGAAGAAAGCACAGAGATGAAACAATCCCAAAGCACAAATATTCAGTGCAACAGACAACATCAAGAGAGGTAGACCAAAGCCAGAGAGCAGCAATGATAAAGAATTAGAAGAGAGAGAATACCAGAGACAATACAAAATCTGGTTGTATTATATCAAGCACACTGCCTTTTCCATGCAGCTCAAGTAACAAATGCCTGCCTCCTCCTGTGCTCCTCACACTTGACAGATAGCTGGCTCACTGCTACAGAGGAGTGGTGGACCTGGGAGGAGTTGTTCAGCCCTCCCGCTCAACATTCCAACCTCATCATCCTTTACTCCCTCCCTTGCCGGCAGCTGCAGCAGCCTGGCTTTCTGTGGTGGGTAACAGCAGCTCAGTCTTTCCCTACTGCTCACAATACGCATGCACATTTCCTAGCAATAGTCTAGCTTTCAGGGTCAGTCAAGGAGATTTATAGAGTGGCTGCTGCTCCCAAAGAGATGACACTTGTCAAGAAGCTGAAAGTACCTGTTTTATATGCATGTACATAAATAGAACAGTCTTGCAACTTCTCTCACATATATTAATATTAGCATTTGGCAGGGCCTGACTCTCCAAAACTACACTCTGTATTTCTACCTGACAGTATAAGATAGGTCCTTAGCAATCTCTTTAGTGAAACTTAAGGAGCAACAAATAAAAAACAATCTCCTATTTCTTCTCAGTATCCATCCAAACCAAGAATTTACTAAGCTCAGTGAACTACAAAGCCAAGTAAAGCAAAAAAACTCATTGACTTAAATTGTAAGATGAGAACATCAGGCTTTGGACAGCCAAAGTTAAGATCACAGCATTCATTAGGATGCTATCACATTTGACTAATGGCATATGAAAAAGAGCCAGAAATCTTTGCCACAGTAACTACCATGAGTATCACCACTGCTCTACTGATGCCTTTGGTCTCAGCTATGTTTGTCTATCAATGTATCCTGTCTTAGTTTGCTCACTCTTGAATGGAAATGAATTAGATCCCACATTTTTGTAAGGATTGTTGCTTTAATATCTCCATTCTTTAGGGCTGGGTGGCCAATTAACTTTATTATATGCATAAAATACAGGCTATATTTCTCCAATCCCCATTACATTTTCTGAATTTGTTGATGTGAATATAGTTCTACACATGTAAACACTCATTTTCTGAACCACAGCACGTGGCACATCCCTCACAGATACAGAAGCTCAGCAGAAGTCAGGTTCCTTATGCAGGAAAGAAAAGCCCACTCCTGATGGTCCTGCTGTGGAGCAAGCACAGATGGCCATAGCATGAGGACTGAGAGTCACACATGAACAGCTCAGTCAGGATTCACTGGAACGCTCCATTACTGCTATGACACATCGGCCTGCTGGCTACACTTCCCAGTGGTGACACCAGCCTCTGCTGCTGATTTCCTCCCTAGATACCTATTCCAGTGGCAGGTGGAGAGAGTTAAACTGGGTTAGACCCCACTTTGTTCTAGCTCCTTGGTTGCTCTTTATCTTGTAAGTATGCTGGCTGTACATAGCTCAAACAGCTCTGCAAAAAAATGCCTCTTACACCTGCTGCATAGACAGTTTCAGAATCTTTGTATGCTCATCAATGCTTGCTTTAAAGGTATGTTCAATCTACATATATACTCTATTAAACAGACTTTGGCTATTAGTTTTGTAAACCTTCTAAGAGTACAGTAACTTTAGGAGTTCAATGCCACTGAAGTGTTGATATGTGAGTTACCCTTTAAATTAATCCCCAACAAAATGTACATTACAGCTGTAGTATTCTAGAGTGTCTGCTATATGATTTGCATTAAGGAAAGAATTTTAGGAGCCTAGTGCTTTTATCAGTACACAGTTGATAAAATAACATTTCCTCCACCTCCTCTACCAAAGTCATCTAAGAATTCAGCTCCTATCTTTGAATGTCCCATGTTTTACTAATTGAAAGATAACTCTAGCACTTCATTTTCATACTCAAATCCATTCACTAAAGATTAATCTCATGAGGCAATTTAAAATTGTTTTCCTGTTTAACAGGAATACTTTGCATGGATAAATGAGCAGGTCATGACTAAACTTTCAAAAACACATCATGAGTACATTACTCTTCCACTTCCTATGTGGCCAGAAACATTTGATGAAAGAGATAGATCAGTAACTGAGGTTAGCTTATGTTCTTTTGCAACAAACCTTCATCCAATATCATTATGCCAGGAAAACTCTTGTTATGGATGGATACAAGTCAAGGTGACCAAGTTATATTCTTCATGCATGAAGCAAGGCAATAATGCCAGCAGAAACCTCACTTCTGTAGGGTAGGCAAGTGTTATGTGGGAACAGAGGCTTTGAATAACCCCCTCAGCTAAAGCAAAGCTGCAGCTCTAGCAGCACACTAATACACCTGACAGGACCACCAATTGGGCCTGGCCACTAATACTTATTAAAAACATAAGAACACAAGAAACTGAAATATTAACCTCTGAAATGTGCAGAACAACATGTACTTCATTAAAGAATCGCCCCAGATTCAGTACAAATTTAAGTTTTAACTGGATACATAACTGGAAGATCATTTTCTATTCCCAGCCAGACATGGAACAAATCTCCTAAAATACATTGTCCTTATGATGTAATACCTAATATCTTGAGCTGAAATCCATCAGAAACAGTACAAAGCAAAGAAATGCCCATCAGACCCTGCTGACTCTCAAAAATGAGCCACAACACCAACTGTTTGTTCAGGACAGATCTTCACTTGAACAGACCCACCCTGCCTCAACTTAGAACTCTTGGGAGTAAGGTCTGTCCCGGACTTTTTATTTCCTCACCTGAGCTGACTCTTAAAAGAAAGTAGGGGGACATTTCGTACCCATCAGCAACAGTTCAGCTGGCAAGTTAAGATACACTTTTGATGTAACCTATATATGACTCATGCAGCCTTCTGAAGTTTGTTTTTCAAACTCATTCTCTTGTCAGCTTGATAGGAATGTATAAAGAAATCAAGGATAAAACAAGAAAAAATTGTTAAATATTGCTGGTAAAGAAGAAAGTCCCCCCAGAGAAATAAGGCTGCAATTAGTCCAGAAACTTCTAGTATTCTGAGTAAGACCATCAGGCAATTGTGACTCTTACACATAGGATATCCCTGCCAGGAGGAAGAGCAAAGAGCGATAGGTAGGATGTCCCTCTTTTATCTACTGCTCTACAAGTAGCAGGCTATATGATATTGACCAAGATACATCATTCCTGTGCCTCAGTAGCAGCATTTGAAGGAAGAAGATAACGGCATTTACTCTCTTTGGTACTATATTTTAGCTGATGATTTGAAAGAAGACAAAATATCTGAGATCACTTTGATAAAACTACCTACTGCACTCTTTTATCTGAAGGGTCCCATGAGCTCGTATTATTAATATTATTTCATCATTATGAATTTTACTTCTAGTACATGTACCTACTAAGGTCACAGTGCATCAAACTCTGCACCATTGGATTTTCTGTGTGAGATCCCTGCCATTCACAGCAATAATGAAATTAGGAAAAAAAGAACATTAGACACTATTCAAATATACTTCAAAAACTAAGATATTCATTTGTCACATCAAGCTGACTGGGACATACTTTTGGGATATTCTACTTTCTCGATGTTTAGGAAGTAGGGAAAGTTAAAGGAATTCACTCAAAAGAGTATTCAATAGGAAAAAAGCTCAGAGGCTACAGGGACAGCTAGTTTGCTCCTCAATGCCTAGACTCCTTAAGATGAATTAATAGTCAAAAGGTGACATTGTGTTACTGTATCATGGGATGCTTTTCTCTCTGCATACTTACATCTGACCTTTCATCTCCCATGACTCAGAGATACTGCATAGAAACACACATCCTGTCTCTTCCTTTCTCCTGGCTCACAGTATGGGCATAGACTTTATGTATTGGACAGACTTCCAGACACAAGCATGCTTTTTGTCTTCCACCACTGCTAACTGATTCTCTAAAAAAAACCTACTAGCAAAATCAGCAGGATCAAGTACCTTCTCCAGAGAGGCTGACATTCATCACTGCTAAATGCTAGCATTGAGACCACGAACCATAGAAGATTTACTTGATTTATGCCTGATTTGACATAAATGGTTTTATACATTTTGTCCTACACTTCTGTGTAGGGTAAATTTCACTCTAGTTGTGGAAAAAGGCTGGTACATCCAATCTTTTACGGTTATAGGATGGGGTGAACATGCAAACCTATAGGCAAGCACAACAAGAAAGGCATAATGCCATGCCTGGCAGCACAGCTGAGGTCTGGCAGGGCAACATAAGTTCCACTACTAAGATAAAAAGGGTTGGTTTTAAACAATCCTCCTAAAAATGTTGCTTCTTTTTCAGTTTTGTCAGAAAGTCTAGTGACAGGTGTTTCAGCTCTCAGATGCTTGGCTCAGAGTGCCGCTTGCTCACTTTTGGCTTCACGCTATTTCCCATACTCATACCAGAAAGCAAAAGTTACTCTTCACTGTGTACCACAAAGTCATACAAGATTCTTGCCCAAGCATCCAATATGTGTCGGCAGCCAGCAGGTAACCTGGGAAATGTTCAATTAACCAACCATATATCCCTTCTGACTATGAGATAATACAGAAATAGCAAACACAAACCAGCTCAGGACCTAAGCTTATAAGCATTACTCATTGAGAAAACACTACCATCTTTTATTCCCATCTATTGATCTACTCATAATTTTCTCAGCATCTTGCATTATATCATATTTCTCTCAGTTTCCAAATGTCTTCATTCCCAACTCTGAATTAAATTTTTCCAGGGTATAATTTTGGGTTTTTTATTTGCTTAAGAATGTCATCAGGAGCTGCTCAAAATGTTGGCCAACATCTCCCGTGTGGTGTCTCCCAAACCACTGTTTTATGTTTCTACAAGTGCGGCACTCAAAAATCTGATAAAGGTCTTGTGCTGTATACTCTGCAGATGCACCGAGAAAATCAGACATTCTTGACTCTCATTACACATAGTCTACAGCTGCAATAAGAGAGGGATCCACGACAGTAGCAGTAACACAATTGGAATTTTAAGAGTGGGGGCAACCAAAAACCTGACAGGCCTCTGGATATGAAAGTTTAGGAATCAGAGTCATCACCATCACTAGGGCTATTTGGAATGCTCTGGCAGTGAATACTAATGAGAGACCAAGATTAAGAGCAAGAAATATTTTGATAAGCAGAATCATAGTCAACCTTTGGACACGCTTTGTCTGATTCTACACAGTGCTACTAGCCTCTCCCTTTCTTTTTCAAATATTAAACTCACTAAGTAATACAGACAGGAAACAGATTGGCCTAAACACAATAGGACAGCTGGAGCAGCAGTATTGGACTAACATGTGAAGGCAACCAGTGCCATTCATGTGGTAACTTCCTTCACAGTGCATCAGTGAAATTTCCTACACTCTTTATTCGTGACTCTCTTGCGCATTCCCAGGGCTCTGTTAAATCACTACAGTAGAAGGGGATCTTGGGCACCCAAAAGCTTTTGGGCTATCTGGTCTCTGTTAGGGACAGGCTGCTAAAAATGCAACTTCCTCCATCTGTCCACTTCACACTTGGGCTGTTTTTCTCCACCTCCAGTTTTAGCCTTCTATCTGCACCTTTAGCCTCCTCGTCAGTGTGACACTCCATCCAGAAAACCCATCCCCAAACAGAAACCACATCATCACTGCACATGCAAATAGTCCTGAAAAAGACCTGGCTTGCAGATAGCATCTGATATATACATACAGCGACTGGGCACACTCATGAACCATTTGCAAATATTGCTCTTAGCAGTTAAATTGCAGACAGAAATGATCTAAGCTTTCACAGCTTTCTCCCATCACGGCCAAATGGTGTCTGACCCCTGCAATAATTTCTGCAATATTCCATCCATATGCAAGCCTCACTACTTTCATCAAACTGTTAGCACCAATCCATATTTGTCAGAATTGAGATTTTAATAAAGCACTGATCGAAAAATGTAAAGATTTCATAAATTTTCTCAGGACTATCCATTCTCTAGGGACCACCTAAGGTTCTTCTAAAGTACCTCCATCTGCACCATTTAAGTACTGCTCCAAGTAAATCAAATCTGAATGGCTGGCTCTCTAATCCTCGGAAATATTCTGATTCTCTCCTTTCCTTAGTAATTGGACATTGAAATCCCATTTTCCCTCTTTGCCTACACAGCTAAATATCCCACCCTGCCACTCTCCATTTCCATCCTTGATTGCTGGAACCTCCTCCCTGAGATCCTTCAATACAAGCAAAACACAGCTGTTTGTCATTACTTTTCTTGTCCTACCTCTCTCTGGCCATAGAGGTGTCAATTAAAAACACTAAAAACTATTGGATAATTTTCCCTTTCCACCTTCAGACAGTGCTTCTCCATGTTTAGCCAATCTCTATCTCTTAAGGCACTGTCACACCTTCCCTGACACCCAATAAAAACATTTCTGCCTAATTGTCTCAAGATGTGTTCTGGTATCCTAACCTAAATCCCTAACTGGTTTCCTCCATGTTAGGAAATACACCAGCTTACCTCCAGATTTCCTCTAGAATGATATATCTTAAGAATACAAGTCCAGAAAGCCTTAGGTTTTATGGAACTATAGTGCAATGTTCATGTTCCATATCTGTGTACTACCCTATTATTTGCATATTCTGTCTTTTAAAATTTTCATGGAAAAAGTCACTTCTATTTTCCAGTCTTGTTCCCTCATTACAGTGTCAGGTACACTGCAACACTGCTAGGATGGTTACGGAGAAATGTAAACCAGAGAGTGCTACCAGACATGGGGAAATCTTTACTTCTGATCAAAACAGAGGGAAAACCTGAACCTGAACTACACATTCAACACTTGAATTTATGATTTAGTAGTTTTGGATTTGTGACTTAGGATTTAGCTACTTAGTGGAATCTCTTCAATCAGAACCTGCAGTCACAAGGAAAAGAAGAGACAGGAAGATCTATTCTTTGGTGAAAGGAGGAATTACTAGGTCAGAAATTGCCTGACCTAAAGAAAACATGATTTAAGTAAGTAGATATTTAGATTAATTTTAGGAAATATCATATAGATACTACACCAGAGGAGCCCTGAGACCCTTAGTTCCTTGCCAGGAAGACATTCTTACACACTCCAATTCCTCCTAGTCAAGGCTTAGACTCTGACCACAAGAAGCATCTACCCTGCCAGAGCTGCCTCTCCTCCTATTACCAATCCCAGCTGAGTGGAGAAGTCCCCCCCAGCTACGAAGTGACAAAGAGAGTCATTAGGCACTCTGTCCCCTCTGCACTTGGCATCTGCATGTAATCTCAGAGGAAGTAGGAAGGCAATGCTCCACTCAAGGAGCCTTCTTAGCCCTCATGTGAGCCATTTGGTTGGTGCACTCTGAGGCAGTCCAGATGAAATATAGAGATTACAGGGTAAAGGCTGAAGGTTACACCCCAAAGTCTACATAAATCCCTTTGTCTTCCTAGGAAAGTGACACATCCCTAGAGAAAGTCTTGAATTAATGCAGGGGAACAGGAATAGACAATTCTACTTTAACACCTTGAAGAGATCAGTACAGAGCTTGTCAGGATGTTCATCATTACAAACAACAGTGCAATCCACACAGGGTGTGCTATGCCTCTGGGAACAGGCAAATACTTTGGTAGGAAAAAACAGCATGTTGCTCTACTTGAAAGCATAAACTGAAAGGAACAATTTTTGCTATTAGTCTATCCTACCTCTCTGGCTTACTTTCTTAGGTTAGAATATTTTCCTTAAAAACTCAAGCTCCTCCAGTACTGGCTGATTAGAGCCTAAGCATCCTTTTTTGGCCACAAAGAAAAAGGTTTAAAACATAAGCTATTTATGAAATACACTACTATGCTATGCAGAAAGCCAAGTAAAGTTCCCTGTAGCCAGTTCTGGAATTAGAAACATTGTAAGCACACTAACCCAGGTCTGCCTCTTCAAGGATCAAGCTGGCTGATCCCCACAGGTATTCTCCCTTTCTTGAGCCAGTTCTGGTTTCTTTCATACTATACTGTGCTGCACTGCATTGCACAGATGCATCCTGGTATTTCAGATGTAAACAAAAAGAAAACACTCAAAAAAACCCTTACCCTAATTCCAGGTGAATCTCAGGTTGGTCCAACTACCTTTGCCACTGGTGTTTTCATCTCCAGCAAAGGAAATGAGAGGAAACAAACCCTGGGAGGACTTCCGTAAGGCAAAATATTTTCTGCTCAACTAATCCAAAGGGGCACTTAATGAAAGCATTGACAGAGAGTAATTCACTACAAACACAGTGAGAGCCCTTCTCAGCCTATGCAGGCTATTTATTCTGGTCAGACCCTGCTCTTCACAGACATTGGTGTTACAGCAGCACTTCTGGATTTTGTCAGGATTCTAACAGTCACCTAAGGATGCTCTTTCTGCATCAAGTGCAGCTCCACATTCCCCTCCACTTGCAAAAACCAGAACTGAGGAAAAGCACAAGTCAGCTTCCTTCCACTTCCTAGTGATGCCTGCAGTAACTCATCCTGTGGCCTGAGTGGTCTGAAGGAATGGCAGAATGGAAGCACAGAGTCCTAATTAGTAACATGGCTTCCCTTTTGAAATATTACATTTCTTCATCCCATTTCCACACGTTTCTCCTGAAAACCCTGCACTACACTCACTTTTAGTAAATAGTGTATACTCGACTTTGTATACTCGACTTGTCATAAGAGACCAGGCAAGATATACTTTGGACACGTTTTCACAAGAGCTGAAAGCATTACTGGACCACTACTATAAGTAGGTTGCTTTTAAGCAGACTGTAGCTCTAAACCAGCCAGCACCAGCTTGTCTTTGAGTCGAGACATCTGCTCATACACATCTTCTGTCACTGCCTAGTCAAGTGAAGATTACAAAGCACATTCTGATTATCTGTTTTCTTCCTCTCATTCTTAAGTGGTTGCTTGGGGTTTTCTTCTCACAGAGCTTATGAGCCTTGAATGGCTATGTAAGCGGCTCTTAGCACATCGTGCAAGCTACTAGAATACAAATGATTATATAAATAATAAAGCTGCTGAAGATTTTCTTGTCACTGCTTTCTCTGCTCCATTGGCTTGACTTAGAGCACACACAAAAATGGCCTCTGCTAAGTGTTTTGTTCATAGCATCCATAAATAAAATTAAGATCCTGATTTAGAGACACTAAGAAGCTGTATCTCCTCCTGATTTCAATCAAACAGGGGTGCTCAGTGCCTAGGAAAATCAGGCCCAAGGCTCCATAGATAAAACCAGAAGGATTTGATCTCTGTATGGCAGTTTGTATGAAACAGGGCTATTTAATTTCCTATTTAAGATGCTCAAATGCTCTTTTCCAGCATATGTGTATCTCCTCAACCAATCCAGAGGTCAGGCAGGAGAGCAGCTTCAGACTCTGACAATCATTACTCACATCAGAGGACTGGCACATAACAGAGAACCCCTGATACCATGAGTCAAGCATCAGTAGGATGGTAACTTGTCAAGGCAGTTGCAGCCACAGAACAACATCTAGCTCAGTATTGCTGTTTCTATGACTCCTATATGAAACCTCCACCTTCGCTCTGATATTAAATGATCATACAAATAGGATAATGCAACAACCCACTGCCTAGCAAATAAAATTACACTGACCCAGCCACACCCTGTGAAAAACAGTATTAGTACAGAATCACAACTTTACAGAGAAAACTTGCAAGAAATTCTTATTCCAGGCTAGCTAGGAAGCTGGTTGACAGAAAATTTACAACTGTTTTTCAGTAAGTTTTCTATAATACACTTTGGAGACATCAATATCTGCATCCCCACAAATCACAGTGATAATCACAAATTATATTACAAGAGAGAGAAAAGAAGACAAAGGATAACTGCAAGGCAAACATACAAACGAAATTATACCACGTCTGGGATTTGGACTGAGACTTTTTTTTTTTGTTTTTTTTCTCCAATGAACACTATTCTGGTTCCATCTGCTGTTCAGGCAGTCCAATCTCAATTACTCACGTGTGAATTTTCTCAAAGTTATGGATTAATGATGTGACAAGTACAGCCAGCCAGAGTAACATAGTATGGTTTTTGGAGCCAGCTACCTCTTCCTGACCAGTGCAGCCACTCAACTGCACAGAGTTGCCAACAGAGTGCAGGGACTTAAAGATCACAGTTTCCTGTCTCAAACACTGTGAAAGACCACACAATGACTTTGCCATGAGATAAGCACAGAATGGAGCGACAGGATGATGCATCTTCATGCTGCATTCTTCTTGCATAATTTACACTTTTAATGCTACCTTCAACTTTCATTTTTCCATTTTATTCTAACTCTGTAGCCTCTTGGAAAATTTAGAGCTTACTACATGCACATGCCCACGTGAAATCCAGGACCTTAACAAAAAAAGTCTAAATAATCTTTTGATTATAACTTTTTCATCTAAAAATTATTCATCAAAGGCCATTTACCTTTTTATAGTGGCTATTGCCTCAGTGCCTAGAAGATAGTAATATTTTCTTCTGAATGGCTAACAGCTTACAGAAGACACCTCCTGCACTAGCATGGGTATTTTTTTCTGTAAACCAAGCACTAGAACTCTGATTCTACCCTTAAGCTCATGAGTTTTCCAGCCTTCTGCCGAGCCAAATGACAAGTTTATCCTTAGAGAGCTGTTGCGGTATCAGTATAAAAGTCCACATCAGGTAAAGACATTGAGTGTGTAAGGCAGAAAAAAGAAAAACACAGAAACAAAAATTAATTTTAAATCATTACCTCTTTGAGGCAGCCCATGAAGTTGTTGCTTACTGGAGAGCCAGGTAAATCAGCAGTACTGGGGCTCCCTCCCACATAAAAGAAGTCATCTGAGCCCAGCATGGTGTAGTCCTCCTGCGTGTAGCCCGTGGTGGTAAGGATGCCATCCACAGAGATTGTCACCTGTTTGAGGGACACAATGGACAAAAAAAATCCCAGCAATGACCTTACAATCCTAAACAGAACAACTTACCTCCCCTATAATTTTATGTCAGTTTTATTAAGGATTTTGTTGAGATTTGGTATGTATTTTTTTTTAGTTCAGTCAAGCTCTGTTTTCTGGTCTGATTTTGCCACAACAGAAATGCTTCAGCATCTGCTGCTCCTTTTTTGGTGCATCAGCACTCTCAGGCTTACCCAGCAGCCTGCCCATCTAGATGCTTTCCATCTATTCAGGCCAGAAAATGGAACTGTTCTTGAAAGAGATTTCTCATATTAGCTGATTTTATGATTAATTAGAATTTATTTTAATGATTACAGTTAGTTATGGTTGTTAGTAAAAAAAAAAAAAACACTAATGAAGACGAGGTTGGTATTTTTTATTTTTTGTTTCTTTTGCTCACAGCACACTGACAGTCATGCATTCAGGGATGGGGGGAAGGGATCTCACTTTCAATACATTATGGATGTGCATGCCATGTACTTAGAGAGACACACTCCCACCACAAAAAAAAAAAAAAAAAAAAAAGAAGAACAAAAAAACCCCAAAACCAACAAACCAAACAAAAAAAAAACAGAGAGAAAAGTTATAAACTCATAACCAAAATATAAGCAGAAAATAAACCAAACAAAAATAAATCAAAAATAACCAACCACACACCAACAAGTGTGATAGAAGCAGAGATGAGGGAAAAAAAAAGAAAGAAGACAAAGCGTGCACACATTGCACTTTGACATATCATGCCAATATATCTGAGGCCCAAAAATATGAAGGGAAAAAAGTGAAAAGAGAGGGAGGGAGAAGGAGAGGGAGAGAACCATTTCACACTTGCATGCAATCAAAAATAAAAATACCAAACAAACTCCATAATAACAAAACAAAAAAACTCAAAAC
Organism: Anabacerthia variegaticeps; assembly: GCA_035583185.1. Classification (NCBI taxonomy): domain Eukaryota; kingdom Metazoa; phylum Chordata; class Aves; order Passeriformes; family Furnariidae; genus Anabacerthia; species Anabacerthia variegaticeps. The sequence continues at coordinate 42,132,177 of JAWWEW010000165.1, read as the reverse complement.
CAAACAGAAATGTCCCCAAAATCTCTAACCACAAACACATGGAGAGTGAAGGGTGACAGAAGGAGAGGGAGGAAGGGGAGCAAGTGAATTGGATGTATTTTGCTTTGATGTTGTTAGTGGTTTCAAGGGAAGATGGAGGAAAATAGATCGAGGCCAGGAGGAGACGGGCGAGTCACCAGACGTGGACATGCCATGCAGAGTGTGTACTGAAACAAACAATCGGCTGAGCTCCTGTTGGCCACGCAAGTAGAGGTCAGAGAAAGAGAGAGAGAAAGTGAGAGAGAGAGCGAGAGGGAGGAGGAGGAGAGAAAGCAGAGGGAGGGAGGTGGGGGAAAATCAGGAGAACGAGGACAACACTGGCCAGTTTGCCTGTAATAGCCATTGCCACAACAAAAGAGTGAGAGAAAAAGAGAGCCTTCACCACCACTAGAGGCCCTGCAATGGTTCTGATCTAGAAACCTTCAGAGTTTAAAAAAAAAAAAAAAAGTAGAGAGAAAAAAAAGCAAAATTAAAAGAAAAGCAAAAAAGAGAAAGCTAAACTCAAAAGCAAGGGACAAAAATCCCAACAATTTATCATTGGAAAGAAAAATAAGAACTAAAGACAGAGGTGAAGAAAACAATGAAAGAAATGTCCAAACCCCGTTTCCAGAAGAGTTGTGTTAGTTGCTTTTGATGCTCATTTTTCTATTCAAAAAGAAGAAAGGAGAAAAAAAAAAAAAAGAAAAAAAGGTGGAGGAAGGGGGGAAAAGTGTTTTAAATTAAAATAAAACTAAAGGAAGCAGTCAGTCGAAAGGAGGGGGGAGAAAAAGAGGGGGTAGGGGAGGAAAAGGCAGGTAACACACGGCAAACCCAAAAAAAGAGACAATAAGAATGATATCTACCAGACAATGTAGTTTGTTTACCATAGCGTGTCCAATGCCTGAGTGCTTTGCGGAAAAGGGGGAAGAAAGGAAATTAAAAAATCGTGAACAGAACGATTGTTAATTAAAATAACTAAAAGCAAAGATGAGTCGTTAGGGTGTTAGTACATTAGTTGGTTAGTAAAAATGACACATTGCATGAATGGTCTAGTGTTAGTTTTTCAAAAAAAGGCATGGGGCACCTGAGACACACAAAGTGAGAAAGAGGACAATATGACCAGGACTCTATAGGGAACCATGCCATCTAGACTGTAAAGAAAGAGGGGGCTGCCTACTCTTCCCACCCTGGTATTAGTTATTAACTTCAACCCTCATACACATTATCCAGACCTGAAGCAAAGTTAAAACAGTGCAATACTTACTCTTCAAATGCCCATCAAGGTGCTTCCCTCAAAAAAGAACCTCTCTCTCAGAGATGTACACACAGAGTACATAATTTGCCCCTTCAGCACAAACCCAACCATGACTCCCTTCTTTCACCCACCACCACCCACCTACATTCCTGCTCCACTTCCAAGCCTCACTACCCTTAAGTGGTGCAGGGTATGATAAGCAGGCATTTCCTTTGGCTGGAGGATACAGACGAAGATGAGTCCAAGACTCTGAGTCTTCCTTCCAAGTTTCCCAATCTGCAGGTTTCTTTATAGCAGCTGAGTTTGTAACTTTCAGGAGGAACACACAACAAAGCCTGTGCTTGACTGTTTGCCTGTAGCTCACTTTCGTCTTCCAAGAGTATAGGAATTGAAACTCTCCTACTGTAGAAAGAAATGTGTCGAGGAATTGTGTAGAAAGAATTGTGTCACTTGTGTCAAGGTTGAAGACAGAAGATCTCTCTGTCATACTGCATCTATATTACAGAGGAGCTAGGAGAATTTACTAGTCAGTTAGTTTTAATAGAACTTTGCAGATGCTTTGTTAACCCCTCCCAAGACATGCAGATGCCAACTGTTTGAACCTACACATTGTGTCATGTTTGCTTTTCAGTAGCTGAGGAACTCAAGATCTTCATAGTAGATTTTGCATTGTAGCTAGCTTCAGTGTTAATAGAGAAGAGCAGTCTGTGGAGGGTCTAAGTCCTTGCTCCATTGTGACTGAAGTTAGCAAGAGCTATCCTAAATTACACAAGCAGGTTCTATGCTGAATCATGTAAAAGCTACCTGCTTGCAAACCTCAGAGTTGTGCATTGACTAAGGAAGTAAGTTTGCTAAGACTCTCCTGCATTGAGCATAAAGTTCCAAGGTTATTTGCCTTTGGGAATGAAATAATAACAATATTCTGTACTTGGGTTTAATGAGCACAAAAACCTCAATTCTTCGTCAAGGAAGTCTCACAGTGAAATATTGTGTTAATAAATCTAATTTTATAAACAAGGGAGTTGGAGTATGGGAAGGGGGGGAAGTGCATGCTAAAAATGAGAGAGTGTCAGCAGCAGACCTGAATACAGACATGAGAAGTCCGACCTTCAGTCTCCTCTGCTTCTCCTCCCACCAGACGACACTGGCCCAAACATGCTCTGAAAGTCCCAGTAAAATACAGCCATGATCCTATTTCTAAGTAAAGGTTTCTCACAAGGCGGAAAGAGGGCTTAGTTTTAACTGAAATAATAAGATAAATAAACAAGGAGATTTGCTTTGACATTAACAATCACTACTCAAGGGAATCTGTGGATTCATTTGGTTTGTCTCTAAGGAGATTAACCGCTGCGATAGTCATTTGATCTAAAAAAAAAAGCAGCACTTAGTACTCTCCTAGCTTAGCTACAAAACATTTAACAATTCCAGAAAGTACTGGGCAAAAGTCCAGCTCTTTAAAGTTCTACTCTAATTCTAGAAACAGACAAAAAATTATGCAAATCCTCCTCCCCCTTTTGCCCCTAAAAATGCAGAGGAAAAGACCAGATAGCATCCTGAAGCTGCTGATAGCCCATTTAGTTGGAATTGCTTTAGCTTTAGATCATATTCTTGGAATTTCTAAATTACTCTTTTTTTATTTTAATTTAGAGAAAAATATGTTTATCTCCAGTGCAATATTTTCAACTAATTACAAGGAGGCCACTGGTTTTCTTACACAGCCTCAGCACTCAGAGGCTGTGTATTTTGTTGGGTTTTTCAGTTTGGTTTTGGAGTAGGTTTTTTTGAGGAAACAAGAACACAGCTGGAAACAAGACTTCCAAGCGAACTCTATTATGCTGCAACATTACAGGTGAATTTATGTCAGGAAAGGCACAGAGTAGACAATCTTGTACATACAAAATATTTAGGTTATACAAAATTATATTGGATGACAACGTTCAAGACTAGCAGGATTACTTTGCCTCAAGGCCTCATCAATTTCAATTTCCAGGCTGTTTTAGATTCTGGGTCAATGTCTTAATTTTGAGACAGACCAGAAGTTAAAATGGAAGTATCCAGGTAAAGATGACTAAAAATCAGAAGTCCAGCCTTACTGGCATTTATTGGTTTAACTGTATTCTGTCATGTTTATCTACAGAACTGGACCCCAAATCATCTCTGCTATTTTTTTAATTTGATTTTAAGACTCCCCTTCCTTTGGAAAGAGCACAGCCATCTCATTAAATCATACTCACTCTTGTTCAGTCAAGTTGGACCCTTAAAGCATTCAGGATCACTTAAAAACATCCATAGTGAATTGATCAGGAGGATTAAAAGTCTGAGGTCCTGCTGAAATGGCAAGGGACTCACCTGCTTTCTAATAATTGCTAAAGTACTGCCCCGGTCTAATCAAAGATGAAAAGGCATAGACATATTTACATTGTCTTGGTCCATTTCCATGGACTAATTAAAAAAAAAATCACTAACTAAAAGATTAAGAAAAGAATGCTACAGATTCCCATACACAGTTTTGCCTGTGACACTTCACTTTCTGCTTCTTCAAGATCCAAACCAGTCCTGGCATGAAGCAAGGATTCATTTTGCTTCTGGCACATTTTCCCATCAAAATTGATTTCCCACAAAAATTAAAACTATGATTAACTAAAATGGCCAGTAAGGTCTACCGAGATATTCAGAGATCAGCTGTTCTGAAACTACCACTAAATAAATAAATAAATAATCAAATACCCAAATCAAATAAAGCTGTATATTCTGACCCTTCCAGACCAACAAACCTAGACCAGTTGGTGCATCTCCCTCTACTGTATTGATTAGAAAGTTTCAACAAAACAGGATTATTAAGACCCATCCACTTCATAAGAAATTAAATTTGTGCCTGCATATAAAGTATTGAAAACAGATTCATTTTTTCATAGGTAAGAATCCTGCAGTCTCATGAAAGTTTGATGACAGATTTTTCATCAAAGACCCAGACATCCTAAGCATGTAGAAATGCAGAGACTTACATGGGAAAAACAAATAAAAATCTTCAGCCCCAAATCCAAATACTGAAGAGAAAGATATGAAATCCTCATAACAGATAAATTATCCACTGACATCTACTAGTAGAGACTGATACCTGGCACTGATTATCCTATACTCATAGACACATTTAATCTTAGCAACTGTAAAATTTTCCCATAAAACCTGTTTTCACAGCAAATTACATTGTATAAACTTATATAAAGCCATTAAGGGTTGTGCTAATATTCATATTAATTAGAAAATAAACAGGTCATATTTTATTCACAAATTGACTTTAAAATCCTAGTTTATAAGCAATTTCTGCTGTGTCTACCAATGAGCAAGACACCAAATAGCTCCTACTCACAGCATAAACCTCATTTATCATGCAGTGGATGGGCCTTAGTGACTTGATATATTTAGCAGCTTTCAGAGCATGGTTATTTAATTTTATCTTATCTATTTATGTATGAATTTATTTTTCATGAGAAAGGCTTCAGGATCTTAAGACTAGCCTACTACCAAATACGTCACCTGATACAGTTGTCTGCTTGAAAAAGCAGCATGTAGATGTGCAAAATTACAGAGGTAAAATCAGAAAAACTTTTCCAAAGCGGAACTGTAGGATGCTGAATTGATCTGGGTTTGCTTGAGGTTTTTTTTGATTTTTCCACTTTTCCAGTCCTCACAGCCAACAGAGGAGTCTCATAGGCAGAGACATAAGAAATAAAGTAATATCTCATTATAGAAAGAAGGGGGGGAAATCAAAAAGAAGAAAAGAAGATCAGAGAATCAAGAAGACTCAGAGAGACTCCAGCCAATTAATTTCAAAGCTATAAAGTTAAAATAATTACACACGTACCCACCAGCCTGCACACTTGCACACTCACATGCACACAGAAAAGAAAAAGGAAAAGAAAAACGAAAGACTTCCAGAATTAGAATTGTGACATCATGGCAATGGTTAAACCAATTAACAAAACTGAAAGAAAAAGGAGAGAGGTGCAGAGCGTTGGCTGTTGGAAAAAGGCTCTGTTCCCACAGTAATTAAATACAACAAGAATATTACTGATAAGATTGAATCATAATTAAGGAAATAATAAAATAAAAAAGGGAGAACAGGAAAAGAAAAAGGGAAAAGGGAGATGAAAGCAAAGTTATGTCACAAGTTTTTATTATTAAATCAATCTGAAAAAAACCCAGAAAATTAATAAAGTGGAAATGAAGATATTGCAGCAGGGGTAAGTTCCCATCAACTCATGTTTTTTCACTGTCCTCTAAGTACCAAGATCAAGAACAGGTGGAGAAACTCTAGCAATTCCACTGAGCTTCCCCATTTCTCCAATACTCTCTCCCATCTGCCTGTCCCAATAAAACAAAACAAAATTCTCCCAGTGTTTTCTCCCCTTCACCATTACCTGCCGCAGGTTGCGCGTCACCTTAACGTCGTGCCACGCGTTGTCATTGAACTTGCCATTGACCGGCTCCACAATGGCCTCAAAGGCCCCAGACCCCAGGTTAATGACCAACGAGACCGCACCGTCTTTCAGGGCCAGGTTGACATAATCAGCTGACTTGCCGGTGTGCAGAATGAGCCCGTTGCGTTGCCATGTCTTGAAGGAGAGGGTGATCTCATCGCTGCTGCTCTGGATTGGGTTTTGCGACAGGTCATAGCAAAGGTATTCAGAACCACGGAAAGTCGCCATATTCTCATCTCGCGCTGGAAAGGAAGGAAAAAAAAACAACCCTATTCAGCAGTCAGCCAAGAAGAGATTTACAGTTGTCGTGAAATTTCTAAGCAATCCCACAGCACTGTTTACTGTACAGCTATCTGTCATCGGATGCTAATGACTGTACAGCTCCTTTTGTAATATGGCTATCAAGAGAATTAACTGCAGGGTCCTCAGTACTGACAAACTTCAGTGCTGTGTTTTCAGTTTCACTGCAGCACTGTCACCATAGGGACTATTCAACAGCATGCAGCGAAGTCTAGGAAAAGCACATTTAAGGACTGCTATAAGGCATTTCCCATTGTTTTTGGGAGAATGATGGAAAGCTCTACTATTCACAAGACCACCAACATGTACCATTTAAAAAAATCCCAACATTTCCCAATGATCAGCATTTATATTCCGCACTAATGCCATCTGAACTGATCTTAGCCCACCTGACAGGCAACTCAAGAGACATATCAGCATATAATCCTGACAGAGTTGCCCCTTGCTTTCAACTGAATGAGAGATCACGCAGGCAAAAGAGCTACATCAAGTGTCCTACAGATTCCTTCTCCGAGAGCATGAGGGAAGTCCACATAAAACATTTTGTCCACAGATATAAGTAATGTTGCTGGTAAACATATCTGTGAACTTTGCCTGTCTGACCACCCTATCCAGGAAGTCTGTACCACACAAGCACATCTTCATACAGCAAAAATAAACATGGGGGAATTATTCATAGTACATGACACAATATTTCCTCATTAGGAAAAACAAAAATGTCCTATGTACAGTAAGGAAAGCCACTGCACAAATTTCTTAGCAACAGGAGACAGCATTTGAACATGCAGAACCTTCCTGACTCCCAGTTGTGAAAGGAAGTCTGGGCAGTACAGGGCAGAAGCAGTCAAGCTATCATTGCTTACAAGTCACTGCATAAGGCAAGTGGTGGTGCTGTTTCCATTGATATTAATAGTAATTTTTTGCTTCATTTTGTCTCAATAAACCTAATACAGATTAGACAGAATTTATTAGTACAAGACTGAAGTGAAAACACTTGTTGTCATGGTTGATCTTGGAAAATAACGACATGGTAAAAATCTGTGCCTCACAGCATAAAACAATGGTAACAAAACAGCAGAGTTTTACAACTTGTACATATATCATCATCAAGAGAGAGGTCTGCTTTAAGCAGAGACTTTTGCAGCAGCAATATGTATTTGTATTTAAGTAAGCAAACCATGTGTCTACATACTCCCACAAGCAAACAGTGACCCAAATTACACCAAGCAACAGTACACATTCTGAGCCAAGTGGCTCAAAAGCAGCTTTTCAGAAGAAGACCTGAGGGTCCAGCACACAAGTTGAGCAGAAGTCAGTGGTGCTTGCCCTTTCAGCAAAGGCCAGCTGCATCTTTGGCTGTATTAGCAAGAATGCAGCCGGAAGGTCAAGGGAAGTGATTCTTCCCCCAATGGACACTTGTGAGATCACATCAGGAGTGAGCTCACTCATAAAAATGGCTTCAGCATACTGGAGTGAGTCCAGCCAAGAGCTACCACCACACTCAAGGTCCTGAGGTAGTGGAGGTGTATGGAGAGGCTTAGAGAACTGGGTTTGTTCTGTGTCAAGGAGAGACAACTCAAGGAAAATCTTACTACTCTCTGCAGTGACTTAATGGGAGAGCATAGGGAAGACAGGGACAAATTCTTCTCAGAGGTATGCAGAAGGATGACAGGCAAGAGATACAGCTGAATACAAGAAATTCACACTCTATATAAAAGAATGTTTCATCTTGAGGATTGTCAAACACTAGGAAGGGCCCAGAGAGACTGGGAAATCTCCATCCTTAGAAATATTAAAAGCTTCATTAGGCACAGCCCTGAGCTGCCTGCTCTAACTGGACCTTCCCTGAGCTAATGGTTGGACTACAGTCACTTGAGGTCCCTTCAAAATTATTTGGTACTGTGATGCTATTCTGAATACATTTAACTACCACCAAGAAGTGTTGAATGTTTGTGTTTGTGTTAAACCTGCCTAAGCACAGATGGCTGCTATACAGTTCTGGAAGTCAGAGCCAAGCACTTAACGACCCACTCCCACTTTGGTATTTCCCCTGCCTAGTCACTCCTGATCCATCGGAAGAGAATGCGTTACAGTCAAATTAGACACATGCTCCATGTACTTGTGAGAAATTCCCATTAGCCAGTGTCTGAGGGCAGGACTCAAACCCAATCATTATGACTGAGCCTTTTCCCCACATCTCTAGTTGTGCAAAGCACTGAAGACACATTTGTTGTCTTTGGGGAGAGGGGCATGTTGAGTTGATTGTTCACTCGTTACAAGATATATTAAGAGGTCTCACTTACACTTTCTCAACCACTTAGGTGAAATCTCACTGATCTACTCCATACAAAGGAGAATACAAAGAGTATATTAGAAGTCTAAACAGTAATTTAGAGTGACCACTGAAGAGTCAGCGAAACAGAGCAGAGCAAATTCAAAGAGATATTACTCTTACTTGTATTACTGGTATTAATATAAGGTGGTATCAACCCCCCTCTGCCTGTTCCCTCCAGTCATCTGCTGCTGACCCTTATCACGAATGGGATTCTGGATAGCCATCTTTGTATCCTTTCTGTTATTAGAACAATGTCACCTATTTTGTTTTCATATGTTGTTATGGGGATTTTTTCTTCCTCCTGTGGCTGCTCTGGATAGACATGCAAATTTGCACACTAAAATCGCTTTGGGGTTTACTGGGCAATCCAAATTCATGTCTGTCCACCACATGGCTCATAAGCATAACTCCCAAGGTCAACACACTCTCTCTAAAACTGTATTCTCCAAATCAACAATTCCTTGAGAGATTACCAGTGGCCATGTGGATGACTGGCTTACCAGTCTCATGAAAGGCATCAGCAGCTAGAGCCTACTAAGTGCACTAAAGTGTTTGACTCTGTATTTCTTCAAGCTACTGCACAGTAGCCCATGTCAGGCCATGTGAAAGGTTTTTTGCCAAGTACAGCTTCTCCATACTATCCAAACTGTTAGGATGCTCTGACATACGTGAGAGCTATGATCAAAAAGCACATGAGAATTACCAGAGAGCATGGATGGGGGAAAAGGCATGCAGGTTCTCTCCACAATGAATGAGGAGAAAAAAGCCCTGAGTAGCATGCAGGTCTCACAGTATTTCTATATGTTTTCAGGCACAGTGTGGTGACACCTGGAAGACCAGAGAGCTGTGAACTGCTTGTTATTTGTCAGCTCATGACCTTTGGGCTGTACATTTTTGAAGGTTCCACAAATTGCACTGTGATATTTATGACTTCCATATTACTTAAACAGTTGTAGTGTACCTAAGAGCTTTTGCACAGCAATACAGCTAACCTAGGAGCAGCTAAACTTAAGGCCCAACTCAAAGTAAACAGGAATCCTTGGTTTATGTTACATGAAGCAATACATTAAACCTTGATTTTTTTCTGTGATGTGAAACCCTGTATATAGTAGGTGGTGTTTACTCAGACTGATGATCTAGTTGTTCAAGCATGACAATGCAACTGCATAAAATAACATTTACTTAAAACAACATTTAGGATATGTTTGAAAACTATTGATCTATACATGATTTGCAAGATTTCATTTTTAACTCAGTTAATACTAAATGGATTTACAAAAATCAGAATTTAAAAGCAGGTTAGGCACATGTAAACAATCAAATCTTTCATTTCACTTGTTAATATTAATCTAAACCCATTATTTGCTTCCTAACTGTTTCACATAACTAAATTCTCTGCAGTAGCTTAGATTTTCAAAGATCCAAGACCCGCACAGAATTCCACATTCAGACTTAAATCCTTGACATATTCAAGTCTCACAGAGATCAGCAGAATAGAAACAAAACCCAGAGTCTTCGGACTGACAAACAGAGAGCTTTTCCTTGAATGAATGGAGTTACCCACCACTTCATGTGGGAAAATGTTACCCTTTTCTGATCAATCACTAGCAGACACACCTAGCACATTAAGCAGCTACTATCACCATCCCACTGCAAACCCACTTTTGCAAGTCTCAAACCTATACCTGATCAAATCCCCAAAACCACTATCAGTACACATTGCAGGTTGATAGCAAGAACAGAAACAAAAGCACAGCAAACAAGTACCTATGCCAAGTTCCTGGCTCTTCTCACCCCTGTAGAAACCCCAGTTTGCTGAGTCTCAGTTCCCAGGAGAGGTAAAGTCTGGGGATCTTTCCATATACTGTACAGCTATACTGATTGTTCAGGAAAGGCAGATGGTAATTTTAGCTTCAGTTTTTATGTGCAATGCTGTTGCTATGTGTTCCTGTCAGAGCTCTTTCTACAAAGGAGGATTCAAATATTCAGAATTCACAGCATCACTAGGAGGTAGAAAACCCTGACATTTTGATTTATGTCTGAGGAAACCAACACACCAACATTTTAAGGGGTTTATTCACGGCCACCAAAAAAAGTCAATAGTAGATAAAGCTTTTGAGTTCAGAAGCTCCTATCTCCCCATCCTGGGCTCATTCCAGAGGTTCTCACACATTTGTGGAGGGAAACCAACCTCCCATTTTTCTCCAGTCCTGCCAGGAAGTCACCACAGCTAAGGTGTGGAGGAAAGCAGTCTCCGAAGTTTTGGACGATGCCTGAAAATAAATACTTCATGTCTGTGAAGTGGAAAACAGCAAACCCTAGAATCACTTATTCTCCTCAGGGGCATGAAGTTTAATTTTCAACAAAAGCAGCATCTCACGTAACAGGATTTTTGGCCTCAAACATAACTACGAAATACTTCGAAAAATATAAAATGGGCATTGACTTTCCTTAAGACTCCTGAAGAAAACTTCAAGCAGCTCTCCTAAAACCAAGCCAGCTGCTCACCTTCTCACCTTATGCGAAAACCCACTGCATTACAGGTGTACTCTGAGGCACTCCCTATCTCAGTGGGGTTTGGTTTACAGTCAACATCAGAGCATGTCTTCTGTTAGCAAAAAAAGCAAAGTCCCTGCACTGCTTCAAAACTAATAAACACCGCATTTTTCAGTCAGATTTACTTCATCTGAGTGGTTTTCTGTGCTTTGCACAGGAGAGCTGGTGCTGTCTGATAATCTAGGAATGGTCTAACACTACCATGCATCAGGCGTCTACCAAAAAGTGTGCATTAGTGATGGAGGTAGCAGAACAGCCAGGTACTCCCTTGACCTTCTGCCAAACAGAGCTCAACAAGGAAAATAACATTTACAGGAACCTTTTCTCCCTGTCATCTAACAGGTCTCTAACTTTGGAAAATCCTACAGTTATGCAACTTGTCTTAAGAAAACACTTCCTCCAAAGTTGGCCACTAACCACAGAATTGTCATCAAAATAAAGGACTACCACTGACTACCAGGCAGGAGGAAACAAGAACAACCAAAAAGCCATCAACCTCACCATAAATCCAGAACATCTATGAAAAAGTATCAATGTACTCAAAAGGTATTGTGGATAATAAAGTTAGTACTGTAACAGCATTATTCAATACAGCTAGGCAAAAGATCTGCCCACAGAAGCAAAATAAAAAAAAAAGTTCTTATTGTTGGCACTAGTCCTGCTGCTTGAATGATGGACCCTCCTCACCTGAGGCCATGCTCATGGAATCAGAAGAGTATTACAGCAGAGCTGTGAACTTACTGCATTAGGGCATCAGCTGTGTTTCAGTAACATGACATTTAACACAAGGAAACTAATTTATTTCTGATGGGATGACTGACTAACACCATGATCTTAATAAGCAACTAACTGGGTGCTTCTGGAAAGAAATTTTGAGGCAATCTTCCTGTACTGCTGAAATTAACAGCTATTCCAGCTTGGTAACTATATAGCTGGGTAGAGACCTCAATAAGCATCTTTGTGCCAGTGAGTATATCCTTCCCCTCTTTCTTCACTAATTCTTACACCATAAACAACAGACCTAAAGTTTTAAAATTCTAACCGAGCTGTAGAAAATTTTTTGACCGAATTCATAACAAAGGCTGGAAAAAATAACTTCTGCATATGAACCACATGAAAATAGACTTAGAAGCTGTTCTGGACGATGAGCCACAGGAGATCAAGGCATCACCTTCCAAAGGATGGAGAACTCCAGTCTGCGCAAAGCCCCATGAACTCTACTAGGAGCTAAATCTGTTCTGGGCAGAAGAGTTGTCCTGGCAGTCATCTATAATAGCTATCATCCTCAACAACATTACAGAACAATGAACAATTTATGTTTCAAGTCACTTTCACAGGTATCTGATATTCCCTCAGAATTCAGGGAAGGAGAAACTGTATGTCAAATGTCACAGAAAATAAGTCTGCCAACACCTCTGAAGGACAAAAAAGGTGAACAATTTTCATCACTCTCTGAAATAGTTGTCCAGTGACTGAATGCTGAAACCTTAATGAAAGCCCTCAGATGCAGTTAAAGCAGCTCGCCCACATTCATGTTATTAAAACAAAGCTGGACAGTTTAGTAAAAATCAGGCTGTTATTTAAAGACATGGTGACACACTCCTAAACAGCAGATTATTGCATCCTCCACTAAATTGTCCAAATCCTCTTGCTGCATTCCTCCTCTCTAGCCTTTCTTTGGACAGCAAAAATAATACATCCAAATTGTTGAGGGTTTTTTCTAGTCTAATCATTCTTCACACCATCTGATTGAATCAGTGACACCACTCATCAAACCCACTCATAAGATCCCATGCTTTCTACCTCAAAAACACACTTTTGTACTCTCAATAGTCAAAAGCAAATATTGGTTTTGACAGTCTTATGGAGTTTATTTGGTTATTTAAATACATCATAAATAGTGCACAAAACATTCCTCAGTGCATGAAGCATCACCAGCAGCAATACTGATATGTGGAAGCTTTGACAGCCATATCATATCCTGCATTTATACTTCACAAATTGTAAAGTAAGAACAGTTTAATGTCATAATGAGATGACCAAACCGATTGCACTGATAAAACCTTAGAAAAAGAATATTTCAGAAAAAGAATACTTCATGGAAAAAAATTTTCAAAAGAAAAAGAATTTTTGCTCTTGCAAAAAAAAAATTGTAAATTCATAGAACAGTGTTATAATGGAGACAATTAACTACTCAGCTGGAGTCCCACAGTAAAAAATGTAATCTCCTACATGCTTACTAACTTTAAACTATTCTGGGTAATAGTACATTTTTCTGAAATAGTGTCATTTATTGTTTCTTCAGGCCCCTCATTCTCACTTCATATATCTGCATAATTTGTAACTTGGAAGCAGAGAAGAATCAGCATAACATTATCAGAAACCGCGTAGGTAAGAATTAATGGAAGACCTCTCTCATCATGTTTACGTGATGCAAAGAGTAACATTAGCCCAGTAGCCCACAGCAAACGTAAGATGCACTCAACAGTCAGTGCTATTTCAGTGCCAACTCACATTTTGCACATACTGTAGCTGCTCTGATCTTACACAAAAAGCTCTTTCACTGCACCAGTAAAAGCAAAGGAAACATTAATATTACACCAGGGAATGTCAAGTGCCTAGCATGAATCATGCCCTCTCCTCCGTTATCTGCTGCTTTACACGTTACCCTTTGAGTCTAAAGCAGAATGCTTGTTAAAAGGGCCTCAAATTTACGCCCAGAGGAGATCAAGGAGACTTGGCCATACAATGAATGTTCAGGGTTTTTTTGTCAAACCTAACTAATCTATTATTTCCCTGTGCAGCAAAACTCTTAATGAAAACAGAAAGAACTTCTTTTTCTAAAGGTATTGCAGGAGAGCTTTGGAGCTGCAGGTTCCACATCTGCTTGCAGCTGCCTGTGTCCTTGAACAATGCTCTTTGGGCTGGCTCCAACACAGAAGAAGCTCTGACCCCTGGGACTGCAAACCATGCCTAAGAGGTCCATAACCAGTCCTGCACAGTGACTGAGCTCACCTGGTGAATTTGGACCACTGCACAGCAAAGACTGAGAGCAAAGGGAAGGAAAAGGAATGACAGTGCCTGAATCTTTAACACAAAGAAAAGAGAAATTTCCCCTAAGGCTCCTGATCCTCGAAATAGTTGGTGTACTAAATGTATAAAGCAGTTTCCATATATCACTTTCATATAACAGTGATAGAGCTGGTAGTCTGTTAGAAATATGACTGCCTTAAATTTCTAGAGTATGCACCTATTAAATATACAGTTGAAGTTCATCTCACCTAAACCAAAAAATATTAACACAAATGAAAGATATTTTGCTTCCCAACAGTGGAAATCTCTTCATTCAACGGTATATTGCTGTTCTTTAACACAATCTCTTCTGAGAGAAATAGAAAGTAAATCAGACATAGCACACAAAATATCCTGCTTAGTCCACATAGTTAACACAGAGAGAGATTATTTAAACACAGATTTATCAATAATATGATCCACGGGTTCCCTACTGACTCTGTAAACCACATTTTCTGTCTTCTTCTGAAGGAAAACAAAAAACAGAAGTGTGGAGAATTTGCTCCAATACCACACAAAACAGCTGAAAAATGCAGTCATAAAGACTTTTTTGCAAAAAATGTTTTGATGACAATAGTACTAGCACTACAATAATAAAAATGAATAAGATGACATATGTCTACAAAATACTACAGCAGATGGTTGGTAACATCATTTTTTAAATTGCTCACCAAAATTGATCTAAATGACAAACTAGAGGTGTGGAAGTTAGAACACAAGCATTTTATCTTCAACTTTGCCACTGATTTACTGTGCAACCTGAGGCACTTAATTAACCTCAGCTGTCTCCACCTGTACTACAAAGATAACAAAAACACAGGTTACGTCCTTGAGAGCTACAAGAAAAGACGTTCTACAGCTTTAATAAAACTCTGCAAATCAAGAAATGTTTCATATTTGTGAGGAGAAGCCACATGCCAGTCCAGTGTATATGCAGTGTACAGTGTCCTGGGCATCTCCCTCTCCATCTATTTTCAATTGTTTGCTAAATACAAACAACTGTACTGGTATCAGTGCATGATGTTGCATTCCCTGTCAAAGAAACAATAAACTCCAGATATCACTCTGACTGTGGCACTATGTACTTAAAGCTAAGCTTGTTATTTACACTGGCCAAAGGGACTAAAAAGCCAATGCTGTGACAATGTCTTCCTTCATCCAAAATGAAATTTAACAATTTTGGATTACATTTCCTTAAACATGCATTTCTTAAAAAACTACAGCTCTATTTTAAAATAAAAGCATGAAACATGTTTATTTTGAAATGAAACACGCTGAATAAATCAATTTTAAAAATAATTTTCCTGAGAGAATTTGATATACTCTCATAAAGTCACAATTTGTTTTGGTCGGACAAAGTATACTTTTTCATTTCTTTACACAATTTTTCTACTTTTACTCCCAGCTGCAGAAGGTACAGAAAAAGCTATGATTTTGTCAAAAGATACCATGATGAGCTGGGCATAAGACCTCCTCTATATTCCTCACTGCTAAATATGGGTGAGGACAATTCTGTATACAATTCTACTGTATTTGCTTTTTCTTATGCTTTTATTTAACTCTGCATTTCTTATAGTTTTCTTATTTTCCTGGTGCATCATTCTAAAACATGAGGATGCCAGTCTCTGAACACAACACCCAGTAGAAATGTTTCCTTACAGATTGAACGGTCAGCAAAGTGCAAACTGACAAGAGACAGAACATCACAGCACCATGAACATAAAACTCAAGGCCTAACATATTCACCAGTCCTGCTCTCATAGAGATGGTTGTGTACTCAGCCCATCTGCCCCTCTGTGTAGAGCACACGTGAGAGCATAGCAGGGTACGAATGTGCAAGCATCCAGGTAAGCTCTTAATTCACTAGCTTTCTATCTTTTTATCTTATTCTTGACCAAAATTGCTGATGTTTTATACAGACCATGTTTAAAAAAAATAAAAAAAAAAAAAAATCAAAGCAACAAGCAACTTTATATTCACCCCTAAGAGAGATTTACTCTTCTTCAGTGGCAATCTATATCCAAGTCGTAATTCCCAGTTTCACACTACCCTTACTCTTCAAGCCTATTAAAAATAAGAAGTCAAACACCAAATATTAATCTGGATGCTAAGTATTTAGGCCTGTTTATTACTGGATGCAGATTCAAGAGCACTAACATTCAGCTAATGAAACAGGGTGCGCTTGTCGCATTTTTGTTCCTTACCATACTGAAGACAAGGTTTTTCCTAAAATATTCTGACCTTAATAAAGTTCATACCATTAGGTAGGAGAATGCTAGGTAGCTATTACAGTCTTCCCTACATGTGTGGTATGATTAAACAGGGGGACTGTCAGTGGGAGTCTTCCAGGACTGATGCAGGAATGAACAAAAACGATTTACACCAACACAGAGAAAGTAGAAAAGTGCATTCAGAATGAAAGCTCATGTAAGGAGCCCAAGAGAAGGAGAAATTCCTGCTTCCATTGAATAGCAGTATTTTAGAGAACTGCTGGAAGCTTGCAAGGAAGGGGCAGGAGGGAGAGAGGCAGCACTGCCAGAGGTGAGTGTGTGCGCAGCTGCGTGGTCATGGGCCTGTGCTGGCAGCAGCCTTCCAGCAAGCGTCGCGCTTGCTACTGAGCAGGGAGCCCCTTGGGCATCCTTCCAGAGCAAAGTGGGAGTAGAAAAATAGTTACTGCTAATCACTGTAATAACACAATAATGATCCACAAAATTATCCTTTGCAATACCAGCAAGCGGTATTGAAAGCCATGCCCATGGGAATGGGGAGGTGCAAAGGAAGGTGAAAAGCAAGAGGGAGGTGGAAGAGAGACCAGAGCAGCATACAAGACTGGTATCACAGAGACTGCAGGCATGTCAGCTCCTCACAGCTTCTCTGTTGCTGGAGAGCATGTGTGTGGAACCCCAGTACTGCCAGGATAACAAAACACACTGCCAAACGCTACTGCAGCCCGTCATTTATGCTCGTTGTGAGACATCATTAAAACCATGTATGGAAGTAGCAATATCCAAACCCAATTTGAGGCAGAACAATTCTTCCCAAAACAAAGCCACAGGCAAGACACTGTTGGAAGCTGGCAAAGCAGCTTTGACCAGTAATTATTTAGGGGCAAAAATGTGACCATTTGTAAGCAATAAGAAACAGGCTAGTCTGCTATGTCTGTAACAGCAGCCAGGACAGTGGACATGTATATGCAGTATAGGCAGGCCAGTTGCATAGCATGTTTCTGTGGAAGGCAGATAGGGTGCATCTGAACAAATGCAGTATATATAGAGAGAGGAGGTGTGCCCTTTGTTACAGCATGAAAGGAAGCAGGCCTGTAGTGCAAAGAGATTTACAAGAGAGCAAGAAACATGCAATACCAGCCTGGCATGGCTGCACTTCCACAGCTGTAAAATGTGGGACAATTAACATCCTTTTGCAACTTACAGTGCGTATCTCAGGGCAGAAATGAAATGCATCTCCCTCATGTAACTTCAGGGCACCCACATGTGAGGACTTAAATGCACACATATACACAGAGAAAAAATCAATGCCTGTGTGTCTTGCCCAGGTATAAAGACAGGTATGAATGCACACAATCTCAGGGCATAAGCATAGACATCTACAGTGCGTGAGGATGTGAGTGTGGTAGAAGCGTACCAAACTCCAGCACTGCTCACAGGGGCGAGAGGGAGGGCGTGCCAGTGTTGGTGGCGCATGCTCCGACTTCATCCTGGGCTTTTTCCCGTCCTGATTTAGCTTTTTTTCTGCGGCAGAGCAGACTCCATGTCTACAGGGAAGGTGCTTAATGAGTCAAATCCAATCTCTCAAATGCCTTATCAGTTGTGGACAGGCCCGTTTCTGACAGCTGACCTTTCCCACCGCATGCCGCTGAAAAAACCATACACCACAAACAATTAACACAATGCTGAAAAGACAAAGCTGAAGGAAGGGAGGACTCTAGATCGTTACAGACAGCACTACATCAGAAGGAAGAGAGTGATGCACATAAAAATGACAGAAAGCATCTACACAAGGGTTTCATACGTGCTTTTACTACCGTCTTTAAAGCTTGGCTGTAGCAAAGCTATGTGCAAAAATAAGGCCCATGTGAAAGAAGAGAAAAGCAGAGGACAGCGAACTTTCTTGTGAGGTATATAATGACATTATGCCCATGCACAAATAAATACATATCTGAATAAATATATGCAAAGCTGATAGAAAGAGCTGAATTCCTTACTAGAAAACAAAGGCACACAGAGCAGAAGAGAGGAAGACAAAAATCAGCCTGCCCTCCTATACCTCTGCTGTTGTGGAACTAGTTCATAGGAGAACATAGATTAATACATTTGCTAGAAGAACTAAACTGAATATACCTGAGTTAGAAACATCAAAAATAATAAAACCTATCAAATTAATCCATTTTAAATAATGACAAGGATGCTCATCCCAGGAAGAGTGCAACTCCAGTTCCAAGTAAGCGGGAGAATGCTTTTCTTGGGAGGCACAAACATCTGAAGTTGTCCGTCTGGGCAGTTGTCCAAGGGATTTGCTGCCCAGGAAAGGCTCATAGAAAACCTACATGTTCTCAGCACTGCTGCCAGCTCAGTACGAGACTTGGGATAACCATACACATTGCATTTGCTGAAATGCCTCTTCAGTATCATGACTTCCAGCAATAGCTACACGCCACCAACAAGCCTGAAGATCAAGAATAAAGCATCTAAGATTTCAAGGGCAGATCCTCAGCACACAGAATTTGCATGCTAATTTGACAAAGTAGACCTCCGTCTTTTCTGCAGTAATCTCCCTGTATGTGCAAAAGAGCATGGCCTACCATCATCAAATGTTTTGGGTCTTTTACTATTATTGCATGGCAATAGCAGAGACGCTAAAAAGGAGATGCTCTATGACTTTAATAACTCCTTGCATGTTCAAAGTAGGAGCTAAATGACACTGAGGAAAGTTCACAGAATGAAAGTTTGCCAGAAGCTTCATAGAAGTCATCTGGACACAGGACCTAATTCATCTAGACACTTGTAAACTAAGACATTAGACACTTGAAAACTAAGTATGCTTTTGAAGATTCTGCATGCAACCCAGACAAGACTGTGAAATAGGAGTGGGTTAAAAGGTACAGAAGGTCATTAAAGGTCAGAGAGTGGCAGAAGCTTAACAGCAATGCAATAAAGGTTTCAGTTTTGCATCTCTGTCTGGTAGCAAGGCTGATGAGAAGGAAAGGTGTTTAGGCAAAAGTATTCCGGCTAATCACTGGAAGTATACAAGATCTCTTCAAAAGTCTACAAATAAAAAAAATTATTTAAAAAATAAATATTTCAATATAGTGGAGGGGTTTTGTATTCAAGTGAAAAAATTATACTACGGTTGTAATTCTTTCTTAGCTATTTCCATGTGGTCTTTCAATATATACATATTATATGGACTTATTTCAGCGCAATAAAAATTGATGCTTAGCATATACAGTAATTACCTTTAAAAACAGCTCATCTGTTTGCATAAATTTCTGAAATTATCTATGCTATTTGGAATAATAGATAACAGCTATTCTATCAGTTCATTCAAAATTAGTAACCTCATATCATCAACAAAATAACTTTCATATCTTGAGGTGACAGCACCAAAAACAAGCCCAGCTGCTTTCCTTAGTTCAAGCTGCTGGGTGGCACAATCTCATTAAAGCCTTGTACAAGTTATCAAGACTAGGTGTCAACTAAAAACAATAAAAAACAGCCAAACCAGCATGTCTCTTTAGTACTATAAGCCAAACTCTGAACTCATTGGCCTTGATAAAAATAAGGAGCAATTTTATGGCAATCAGTGAAGCCATACTGCTGTATGTAAGACAGCAATCATGCTGGTATCTGTGTTCATGTTATTTTTCCTAAGCCTGTTGCTAGAAGGTCAGAACTGATGTAATTCTTACTCTTACAAGAAAAGCCCAAGTGCTATAAAAATTACTTTTCAAATCTCTCTGCAGGAAATGTGACACTGCCCTTGTGCTACAACTAGCACTGAAAAACGTGTGTTTCTCCTTCAGTTCAGAAAGGTGCTGCCGTTATTTTCTTGGAGACGAGATCATCCTGGAGGTCTTGATTTCTTTGCTTCTGGGGTTTGGGACTTGGTTTCTTTTCTAATAGCAGAGACTCTTATTTTAAGCTAGACACCGGGAGTATTTGTATATTCCATGAACATTTTCCAACAAATTATTTTTTATGAAATGTTGTCACTCTTTTCCCCACACATTAACAACTCCATTAACCCACCACCACTTAGGTCTTGTCGTTTCGGAACTGAAAACTGGTCAGAGGTCTTGGGAAGGAAGAATGGCAGTTTTGGTTAAGGCCTGTAGGGCAAACCCTTGTGCATCCTTGTACGTGGCCAGCATGAAGCATCATCAAAGCCCCTGCTATGTGAAAAGCATTACTATTTTTAAAATATGAGACAATTCTGAAAATGGACTCTGCCAATTTGTAACCTCCAGAGCCTCCAGGTTAATTGTCTCTTGACAGCTATCTGGTCAAATGTGCTCAGTTCCAATAAAAATAAGTGGTTAGGGGTTTTTTTTTTCCCCTGTAACTTTTAGGTCTCCCACTGCTTTGTGGAGTCACAGAGAAAATGGAATCTTTTTTCATACTATCTCTAGCAACAGAATTTTGGCAGACCAAGTTCTACCCAAACCTTCATAATGCCATGATCTATTATGGGCCTGCTAAAGGACTGTTGGCAGAATTTGGCCTTCACACTAATTTTAAGAGCTGTTCTGCTAAAACATACGTCAGAATAAGGTATAACTTATTTTCTCAGAACTCTGCTGGCTCTACAGAGCTAAGAAAAATAAGAAGGAGACAATTATATATAATTATATTCATTTATATCATTGATCTATCTATATATACAGATAAATGCAGTTTTATCCTTACACTGGGACAACTGGACTCAAAAAAGTAAAGAAACTCCACTAAGTCCTTTTTCCCCTATTTCACCCAACTTTCTCTTGCTTGTAACCACACTTCAGTCCCACAAGGGGACTGAACAAAAGGAAAATGCATAACTTAACTACTCTGTAAGGACAAAGGAGGAAAAGAAATCACTGCACTTAGTACCAATACTGAAAGCTTTTGTATGGTTACCTGACAACTTATAGCATTTAAGTTTCACCATCTGCAGCCCAGAGAGGATCAAAGTTCATTCTACTGCTGTCTATACACTTTTGAGAATTACTTTTCTGTTTCTTTGTCCTACAGATGAGTTACTAGATTTCAAACTTCTGCAATCTGCTTGGCTTGACCTTATCATGATGCATAAATTGTAAGAAGAGTTGGTGCACTCCTCACCAGTGATGTCTACTTGAATAGTCTCCACAATGAATGCTAGTTAATGTTAGTTAATGCTAGGTAAATGCAGAGATACCAGCAGCAAAAATGTTGACCTCAATATTATAAAGCATCTAGTACAACAAGCTTGTTGGCACCTAAGATTCTGTTTCTCAGTGGAGGTAAATTAAGAATTCATTTTCACGTTCCTATGGGAACTTCAGCAATTCCATAAAGTACCTTTAGTTCTTGGTGGTTCTAGTATGATTTATACAAATGTGGTGAAATTGCTTCATCTGACAGAACTGAGGCTGTTCAGCCCCTAGAGACAGAAATGAGCCTTGTCAGGAATCATAATAGTCCACTAGGTATAATTTCTGATCGTCATGCAAGCACCACTCAGAACAGGCTGTGAAGAAGGATGTGGACAGTGTGGCCAGTTCTGCTTATCCTTAAAGGTGTTGTTGCCCTGCAGGCTTATGAACCTCCACCTCCGCTCTCCTTTTTCACCTCCATAAAGTAGAGAAATTGCTATAATCAATAGAGCAGGCTGGATCTTGCGTGTACAGCTCCGCATCAATATCCCATAACCACTGATAACTAAAATGTAGTTGGGACATGATCTTCCTTAGCTGCAGGGGGAGTTTTAAAGGGGCAGAATGACATAACAGCAGTGGGAGACTTGGCTTTTGCACATTAAGGAGTGACCCTGACTGAGAGCCTGAACATTCATGTTTTTGTGCACCAGGCAAGCATGTAGCATACATCACATTGTTGCCCGAAACTCAGAAAACACAAACCAACAGAGTGTCAGTTTATGCGGTGCTTTATTCAGGGCCCGGGAACCTG
>JAWWEW010000165.1:42082381-42109895 GCA_035583185.1 Anabacerthia variegaticeps | reverse complement strand
TTACCCCTCCTTGGGCCTAGTTGAGCAACTTAAACCTTAGCATAACTACTTCTACATTAGTATATTTGTAACAACATTAACTACTTCATGGCAGGTGCCCACATGCATTGCCTTACCCTTCAGTAAATGCAAGGCAGCTCACAATTCACTGTGAATACACTAGGTTACCTTGTTTTCTGTTAGAATTAAACATGTACATGTTTGGTTTTGAATAGGTAAATTCACAGTCTGGCTTGCTTTAAAGTGATTTGTTATTATGGTAACAGCCTAAGTCAGCTACCTCCCTTCCAGCATCACCCACCTGGTATTATTTTAAATTCTTTCAGCATTTGCATTTGTCATTAAACTGTTCTCGGACTCTTCCCAAGCTCCCTGGGTAGTGCTAGAGATGAACGCACTGTTTCCTGGGCTGAACTTCAAATGTCAATGGCTCCTGCCCTCCTTCACCCCCTTGGTTTCATCTTTTGTGAATCACTAACTCATAAACTCAGATGTTACAGGTTGTAGATTGTGTTTATCAATTATTTCCCCACTACTGCATCTGTCTGCCTGAGCTGTTAAGCTTCCATCAGGGTTGACATACACCTCTGATAAAGGAATGTTTGTTTACTAATTGCTTCATATTTATGTGCTTACACTGAACACTAGCACAAAGGGAGAGGGAATAACAGATTAGGGACCAGTTAAAGCAGATTATTCTTATAACACTTATAATATGCATGTGGTTACAAACAGACTTCATCGCTTTATTTCCTTGAGCAGATTTACAAAAGAAAGAATCCTTTTTGGTTTTTTTACCAACTGGCATCATATCATAGCAATCAGTTTAAAGGCAGATACACTGGAAATAACTCACGCTTGATATTCCTGCTTGCTTCTAATAAAGTCAAAATGCCCATATAGAGTGTCCAATAAAAGCCCGGTTTATGAAACCAACAGATGACCACAACAAAGTATGTTCAGTTGATATTAGAGCATCAACCTCACTGCAGATTTTGCCAACCAATTTGTTAGATTTTACTAACAATCTGCTGGAGGTCTCTAACTTTGCCTCTACTCACTAGCATTCCTGTGGCCCACTCAGTGCAAGGGGTTGCCCACTTTGAAACAGTGACATGGCTGTGTGGGAGCACATCACTGGATGGACAAGTTATAAATGGTCCATACATGACAAATGCGTATCACAAAACAATCAATGTAACCCACTCACTGATTGTCTTAGCAAAAGCCAGTCACTGAATGAACTATGGATATTAAATTCCTCTCCAGAGCAAATTTTTGAACCAGACAAAGCTCTGATGTATGACTATTAGCCATCTGTATGGCATTTCAATCAAAGATGGCTCTCCTAGCTCCACTCATCTTCTGCATCTAAGCGTTTTCTGTTTAGACTGTTAATGATGGATAGGGAGCATGGAAAACAAAAGGTGAAAGGGACAGGAGAACAGGGTAGAGATGGAAGACATTTTAAAAGCCAAAAATGAGCCTGCCTTATCCTCCTAACGATAAAGCCAGAGGAAGGGATCCCTGCAGAAAACAGGGTCTTCCTTGTTTCATATGCGAATATACAACTTCACGTGTGCAAGCACACACGCAGCTGGAGCCTTCTCTCTCTGGTGGAGCACACAGTGCCTCCAGGGCAGCTCTCATTAAATTGACATTACTATTGCACTGCATGTGGGCACACAGTATGTCCAGCAAAGCAGGCATCCAGACATGCAACAATCCTACGTGCATACAGGTACAGTCCTTAAAAGCACATGCAAAAGCTGCATTTGCACCTACACGGGTGACACGTCTGCACATGCAGATACATGCACAACAACACACATATACATTGGTTGCACACGTGCTTTTGTACATGCATGTGCAAGCAGTGGCGATGTATTTCCCTTGCCTAGGCAAGGTTCCCTTCTCTCTCTCCCTCTGTTCTTCATTGAATGGTAAAAGGCTGTCAGCAATTTCCTTCTGTCAACAGCTGGGAGACAGTTTTCTGCAGTTAGCTGCAATTTGTTTCAATTATGTGTATTAATCATAGGCTGCTCCTGATGGTATTCTTTATGAAAATAAAAATAAAAAATAAAAAAAAAAAAATCGGAGCTTTTCAACAAGCTGTTTCCTCTCTCATAATGGCTCTTAATGACTGCAGGTTTGTTTGGCGGGGGGGAGGGGAGGAGAGAAAATTAAAAAAAGGAGAAGGAAACCTGAGACACTTCCATGTTTGCTTATTTCATTAATAAGCACCATGGCTCAAGATTCTGGCAGGGCAGACAATTGAAATGGGGGTCAGTGCATTGTCATTTCAGTTGTGGAGAGAGAGCTCGAGCTCTGAACAGCGTCTATATCTAAGAAATCTCCCAGCTTCAGAGAGGTGAACAGAATGGTATCAGTTAAGGATTTTTGGACTCTGGCTTGCTTCCTTTGAAACCTAAAGCAGAAATCAGTTTCCTACTGTTTTAATATCTTACAGCAGGAATCAATTTTAAAGACACTGGGGAAAATAGTGATAAATTGGGAAACCCGTAGTCACCCAAGAGCACTCCAGAAGCCTACTGGAACACAACCAAAGTATCAGTGAGGATGAATGGTATTTTACCAATCAACTGCACATCAAGCTGTGATGTCTCAAAGTTATCTATTTTCTGTTTGAGTCCTAAAAGTACTTCTGAGGAACATGCTCTACATTTGCAGTGAAGCAGTAAATAAAATCAGGTATGTAGGATGTATGCTGACATTTTGGAAACATTCTACTTAAATAAGCTCCTTAGTAGATATATGATGGTGTGCCAGGATATAAGCCGATAAGATTTTTCCTTGTTTATCACTATCTGCTTTCCTCCAGCATCTTACCTGCTATTGTATTAAAGATTCCTCTCACACTGATTTGTCACTAATCACAGCAAGGGCTGGTGAGCTCAGAGAACTTAGGAGTCATTTTACAGATTTTACTTAGAGGTGTAAACATTACTGGGAAACTGCTAAAATCCAAGCAATGAGCACTTACTGAAATTTTAGACTAAAAATTACCAAAGCACCAAAAATTAAGATGATTTGCAAGACATGATCAATGTGTTTTATTAAATACTGTGTTAGAGTAACAAGGCTGTGCTAGAGTAACAGGACAGTATATAAGATCTATACTGCTTACAAGTACGTTGCACTGAGTCTTGGCAAAATTTGCTTTCTAGGTATCTGCTTAGCTAGATTTGCTCACTTCATCACACTTAGGGAAAAAGAAAATGATCGTATTTTAGGTCCATATGACACCATGTGAATAATACATCACTTAGAGGATTTAGGCCTACTTTTACCTTAAGATTTACTGGCATAGACACCAGTACAGTGTACAAAAAAAATCCATCCAATATAACCCCCATAACCACCACATAAACAATGACAAAGCCACAAGTGGAGATGTCATTGCACTGGCAGAAAATACAGCTTTACTGGCATGGGTTTTTTTCCCATAAGGGTCCAAGAACACTAAGAAAAGAACTTATACAGGATATTTGCATTCAAATGAGTTCTTTGCATGCCTAAGTCAACAAAGCCACAAGCATAAGCAAGGTCTCAAACAGGTTCTGTATCAGGCAGGTTTTCCAGGACACCAGTATCAGACAGGGGTGATGTGATGTGATCCTGGACATAGCTACAACATTAGCTGCAGTAAGCACAGACTGGGCAACTGCCAGAGCTCTGCCACATTGTGTGATTAGGAACTCATACGGCACAGATGGTGTACATTTTGTGGGAGAAGATGATGCTATAGCTCCCCCGCTTTACCCATCAAATGTATCTCTGGACACCCAACGATCAGTGAAGGTCAATCCCTTTGGTGCAGCTACACCCACATAAATATATGTCTGTGAGGATTTCATGATTCTTTGCAAGAAGATGTGGAGAAAATAGGCTGTATTGAAAACAGCATGCTTTTGCTTGCATGAACTGCATCCACAGACAGTGTTTGCTCATGTCAGAGCAGCTATTGAATCAAAGAAATGAGTTTCACAGGCCTCAATTCATTGCAGCTAAAACGTAGCTACTTGAAAGTTTATTGCTTAGTTCAAAGCTATCTACAGAAGGACAGGTCTTATAATCCTGAGAGAAGATCTCATGCTAACATCACTGCTCCTTGTTCTGCAACATCTCAGATTTGTACAAGCAGGACATTTAGAAAACTAACCCCACAGCAATTGCTAAGTGAAACTAACCCTGAAAAATTAAGGTGTCAAAGAGTCACAATGTTAGGAACAATTAAGAAACCAACATGATCCACAACCAAATACAAACTACCCAACCACTGGGCACTCTGTGGCCAGCCATAAATAAAGCACCAACTCTGGCACCAGAAGAAGCAGTAGTACATCCCTTCCGGTACCTCTTTCCTCTAAATTTGCATCAAAAACTTCCATTACATTGTGTTCTACTTGCCATATTAAAACAGCCCACAGAAATATGTTGGTAGAAGGCTCCCCAGCAAACCTCATCCTTACTAGAAATGTATTGACACGTGCACTACTACAGAAAGGATAAGAACTAGGAAGAACATGGGAAGTCTGTAAGGTGCAAAAAGCTTGGAGCTTCACAGAGCTCTCAAGCTTCAGACACTGCACTTTTGAACACCAGGAACAAGAAATCCAGGGTAACATAAAAGTCAGAGACCATGACAGAAGAAGTAATAAAGAAAGAAGGTGGAAAAAGGATAAAAACAAGGAAGAAAGAAAGGAAATAGTTGAAAGCAAAAGGGACAAGTGGAGAAAACAGGCAGAAAATTGAAAGCAAAAGGAGGAAAAGAAGAGGGAGTGACAGAAAGTGACAGACAGAAGGGGAGAGAAATCTCTGCTGGTACAGTAACAAATAAATCCCTGCAGCATGACAGGCGTCTGCTGAAGCATTTCATTTCCCCGCAGCATAATGGTGTGTTATTGCCCATTATCTGTTCTGTCAGTGCCAGAGTCGATATTAAATGAGGGGCAGCTGCATTTAGCTGCCATTTTTCAGTAGTCTTCCTGTTACCATGGAGACACACTTGTTTTTTGATGAACCTGGCTTCAAGCAGAGGGGTGCATGCGCACGAGGAGCAAGGCAGTAAGCACTGCAGAACAATGGGAGCAAAGAACAGAGAGAAACAGTGGAGGGATGCAAGCAAGGACAGGGCTGGTCCCTCACACCCATGTGAGCAACACTGAGACAGCCATCTCAAACACCCTGTTAATATGCAGAGGGGCCGACGGCCAGGTGTGCACACAGTGATCTGACTGTCATGATTCCAGCAATTGCTCCTTCATCCCTCTGCCCCTCCTCCTCTCCCTACACTCTCTGTCCCATAAGGAGAGCAATCTTCCCCTCCTCTCTAGTACCTTTATGGCAGCATCTCTCAGATCATTGGAAGTAATGATTAACTGAGCCTCTCAGAGACTACTTAGCAGGTTGACAAGCATTAATATTGCTAAAACAATAATCAGAAACAGGAAGCACAATGAGATGGGAGTTGTCCCTCTCTCCCACCAAGACTTATGCAGCAAGCTGCTGCCACACTTGGAGCTGAGACCTAGAAAATTTTACTCACCGTTTTCCTGCTTAAAATATTACAATGTTCTCTACAAGGGAAGTGAATGGGAGACAGCTACACAGCAAACTGGAATAAAATTAAAGACATCCCATTTCCTTCTCTTGACTCCTTAACACAAGGCTTCCTTAGAGAAAAGATGCACTGGGCTCTCTCTTCACCATTTATGTAATGATGGCAACTCCAAACCTTGCATCTAGCAGACTCCTGTATTTTATCTCTACCAATGCTGGCTTCAGACTCACCAACAGCATACAGTGGTTGGGAGAACCCATCTCCTGTTGTCCAGTGGCATCCCAATCACATCAGTATGAGAAACTCTGTCTGCTTGAAGCGTTGACCACACACAGCACCAGAACTAAGCAGTCCAATTTCAACAACATTTTCAGTCTACCTACATTTAATATAAGCTGTTTATCTATCTTTGAGGGTCTTCTTTCTCTAAATGGCTTGTGAAGGGTTTTAGTAACACTGGAGAGACTGACATGGTGAAAGTCATATTGATAGACTGTAACTATACTAATAAATGAAATGGAGCCTTGGTGCACGCCCAGATGCTGAAAGGTGATAGTTTGCATTTTTGTACTATTAGAACAGTCTCTGAAACACTGTTTCTCATTTAACTAGCAGTCTTCCAAATAATTCTGAGCAGAGATTAGGAGAGGAATTAGGATACGCCCATGACCATTCCCAATGCCCAGTTTGCATACAACCATCTTGTTCTGCCTGGTTATGAGCACGGATAGAGCATTCTGCAATGGCCAGCCTCAGTGACAGGAAACATTTCCAGCCATGCTCAGCTGATTAGTATAGACAACCAGGCAGTCCAACTTGGAGACAGCCAGGACAGCATTTTGTGTAGTCCCAAACTAAAATAAAGGTCCTGCTGACACATCCTATCACTGTCTACCCTAACTCTCTGTCAAAGGGCTGACTTGCACAACTCCGCTTATCATGCAGTTTGGATGCACACACAGAACAATGGAGCCATAGCTTCTCTGTAAGCCACTGAACACTCAAGCCATAGGTCTGCTGAGATATATCCTCCTAAACAGATAAATAAGAAAACAAGACCAATAATCCCACTCAAGCTGACAAGGATAATGGGATGCCTAAGAAGAAAATCACAGCCTTAAGACAGATAGCCAGAGTACCGGGGTCTCAAAATTTCCTAGCACTAAATAGGAAGTCTCTAATGTTACACTCTGAGTTTGCAGAAAGCATCACCTTCACATCAACTACCACAATACCAAAAAGAATTGTTTGGAGTGTAATGTTTATGATTAAGGACAAAAATGCCCTTCACTCCTTGAAGGTGAATTTATGATGCAGAGATGGTGTCAGACACTGCTTGCTCTTTAGGCAATATCTACATTTGCCTTGAATTCTGATTTACGGCTTCTCAGTCCATCCTTGGATCATATTTTTCAAAATGCAAACCTTATATGTCCCTTAAACCATCCCACTCTCTGTCATGTCCCTTTTACCCAAATGCCCAGATCACCTGGGAACAAAGACAAACATCTTTGCTGGGAAGTTGAGAGCAGAAGACACAAGGCTGCCCAAACCAAACTTGGGTTTGAGGCAGACTGTCCCATCTCTTGCTATTTAATCTCAATACATATGAAACTGAAGTAGCATATACCAATACAAAAGTAACATGAAGAAACACTGCAACACTGAGTACTCTTAACTTTTAAAATAGTAATTTGCTGCCTTTTTTTTTTAGCTTAGTGCACCCACTTTTCTGTTTTTCTTCTCCTTTCTACACTCCCTGCTTTCCCAATGTTTTCCTTTGAATCATCTCATTTATTTGTTCATGCTGTGCAGCATAATCCATCAAATAAATTTCACAATACTCAAACACTCAACTAAGGGACTACTGTTTTAATAACTGTAAAAACTGCAGTCCCTAACAATGACCCACTGCATTCTCTTCCAGTGACCTGCTAGTGCAGCCAATTTCAGTGCCTGACTATGAAGCAGCCTTCTTCATTTATTCAGTTTATCTGTTTTTTGGAAGTAATTTAAAAGTCACTATTTCTCAAGGCCTGCCTAGCCCTCCCTGCTCCATGTTAAGAGACAGTAAAAAGAAAGGGTCCACGGGCTTCATTGTAGTAATGCTTAAGACAAGGCATCGTCTCCTAGTGGGAACCTATCCATACCTTGTTTTTTTCACATTAGAGCCTCTCACTTTGATGTTTTCCATTTCAGGCCTTCTGAAATTTGACAAAACTTTTAAAAGTAGATTCTAAAAAACTCCTTGAGTGACATTTCATTGGCACAATGCTGTTGGTCTTTCCCACAACTGACATCTGCTACCCTTCCACATCTCTGTGGTAGTCATGCACAGCAGCTCTGTCTGTATCTTTTCTTATCTTGCTGACTACTGGTTTCTTTAAAATTTCTGACTGTCCCATGTTTGAAAAAGTTCTCCCTGAACTGCTTATATGATAGTACCTCCGTTAGTTTCAGTCCACTCTCTTAACACTTTGCTTTCGAATATGGAACTATCTGAAGCACCACATTGAGCACCAGACTGCCATTCAACTTGCAGGATATTCTTCCTCTGGGAGGATGCCTAAGTTCAGAGTGTCCGATCAAAGTTGTCTTTGTAGTCCACGGAATTTTGGAAACAGTAGTGGAAACAAACACTTGATGTACATGATGGAAAATATGAATGTTAATGAACTGTTTAGCTGGTTGGGTCAATGACACTCGCTTTGGGTTCAATGAGTCAGGCAAGCTGAAGCTAAACAAGAAGTGTGCCATAATATTAGAGATTTTGTTTTAACATAATCTCTGGTCAGCAAAAGAGTATGACAAGAGCATTGACAGCGCAGTTTTTAAGACAAAAAGGGAAGTAAGAAGGAAATTATTCTGCAGAGCTCTCACAAACAACTTTGTTGTCATTTCAAGGAGTTTCTAGAATTGTCATGCCTATAATTAGAATTAGTTTATATGGTACAAACAAATTGGTTCAATAACCTGCTAAACTGTCCCATTCAAGCTAAGGAATACATTCAGAAGAGCAAGGGAACTTGCATTTAATTCCTTTGACCACATTCCACATCCCAAACAACTTCATTGGGCTGAGAAGCAAAACAAGACAAAGTTGCAGAAGGAATCTAATGGCTAGAGGCCACAGACAGGTCATATTTATCCAGAAACAGTTTTTATCAAAAGTATTGATTTCTTACTTGAGAGATGTTTTACGGAAAGCTTTCTGGCAGACAAAACTAGCACTTAAGTTTTGGGAAAAGAAAAAAAAATATGCATCTCTGGATATCTTTGCATCTTTATTTTCCCCACTCTTTCTTTCCAAAGAACAATAGCCATCATTTTCCTTTCTACAGCCTACTATCTCAGTGAAAAACAGGTGTGTCATGTTTGGCTATAGTTATTTGCATGCATGTAGTATAAGGCAACAAAGCTGAGGATCAGATCTTCAGTGACACTCACAGAGCTGTCCCTTTAGCTCCAGCAGCAAAGGGCTAGTGGTCCTGGTGATGGTATTCCTAAATCTAATTTCTATTACTGTTGGAGGAATGGCATACATCACTCTTCCAACAGTAGATCTGTTTTTCTGTGCATAAAAACAGGATCCAACTTTGAATATTTCAGTACTCCAACAGAAGGTGGGACAGGTCAGTTCATGACAATGCAGCTCTCCAAGGGGCAGAAATGTGAGAAGGTCAGAGCCCAGCATCACAGACAGCTTTCTATAAAAATGTGGCCTCAGCTTTTAATATTCAGGAACAGATTTCAAACCTCAGTGTCCCTCATGCTGAGCACTTTCATGCCTGAGTCCTCCAGATGCCAGCCTTTGGCACTGAAGCCTCTCCTTTCCTATCCTTTCCTATTTCATAATGCCCTAGGAAGGGATATTATGTTTTGCAGAGTACTAAAACACAGTCATGAGGAAGTATAAGCAATGAAGTGATTTTTCATGTCACAACAGACTTTATTAGCATAATTCCTAATTGTGACTGTTTAGAAGCCCCATAAGAGCAAGAATAATTATGTTTAACAGGCAGAGTGATAAAGAGACAAGATTAGTCAATTCTCCATCCCCCTCCTAACTGCTACAAAATCCTTTTCCTTTCCTCTGCCATTGGGAAACAAGTACCAGGGAACATATTCTATAGGAAAAAAAAAAGTGGCAATTTCTAGTGTGACCAGGAATCTTCTACTTGGGACATCCTAACCCTGGTTGGTTTGAGCGGGACCTCATTAAACCTCTAAATGGCAACATAAAACGAAGACAAAATTTGGAACCCCACTAGAACATAGCCTATAAGAAAAGGCAAGATGCAACTAAGCAGAGGACTAGGGAAACCTAGACCCAGAACTGCACACTGGTAAAGGAACCCACCATATACATACAAGTTTGTTATACATTTCCACCATGTTTATTAAGAACATAGAAGACAAAACATTTAGTGTCTTACCATGAGCCACCACTTCCTAACCTGCTCCACATATCAAGCAAGACTAAGCCCTTGTGGTGCAAAACTGGTCAGAGGATGATCTGCGTCAACAGGGATGCTGCAAGGACTGGAGCATGAAGCATTTCTTCTGTTGTGGTGCATCAGGACAGGCTTGCAATGGGGACTTGCGAAGAGCACAGTTCTGTGGGGGCTTATGGACAGGGAGATCCTCTTTGTAGAGTCCAATTCAATCATTATAAAAGACAACAGAGGCTCTTTTCAGGTACAGTGGCCTGTCTTGGATATTACTTACTACCAAAGAGGAAAACATGCAGGAGACTCAATGAAAGGAATCTGTCTTGATAAGAAAAAATTTCTAACAAGGACTAATCAGGGTCCTGAGTACACAAATACACCAGGCTGAGGACAGCCCCCTCCTACCCTGTTCTCTCTCCAGCCTGCCCAACTCCCTCTCTTGAGTCAAGGGGACATGCCTTGGCTGACAAGGACCCTGCTCAGTCAGCCTCATAGCTCACAGTCCCCAGAAAGCTGTCAGCCCCCATGGTGACCTCACACAGCATAAGGTCTTTAAATGCCAACTGGTACCATCCACAGCGAATCGAGAGCTGCTGTCTCAACAAATGTAAAATGATGCAGCTATTCCAGCTAGTGGCTTCAAAATACTCTTTTTAATATGCAGTAGCCACGTTCATTAGAGCTGAACCATTTTACTCTTCTCCTTCTGTTCTTTAACACCTTCAAATCTTAAAAGAACATTTCTTTTCAAGCTGACTTATCAATTAATTTGTCATTAACTTCATCCACTTCCACAACTGTATGCAGTTGTAGATTCAGTTCAGGCCCAGAACTGTCACCAAAACACAAGGAAAAGTACTTCTCTCCATTTAAACTCCATTTTACATAACTGAGAGATTAAAGCAGCCAGATACTCTGGGGTTTAATTCAAACTTAGACTCTCAGGTGTGATTCTGTTTTGCTGCAGGTATTTTAATCTCCATTAGAGAGAGAAGAGGAACAGAATCTTACATGGTTTCATATGCATTTGTTTTGATTTTTATAGCTGGCAAAAGAGCTATATTAATAACACAGCAGGGGCTGAACTGAAACCAAAGACCTGGAAAATAAAATATTTTCAGTATTCATTATTTCAGTACTTGCAAATTCCAACAAGATGAGGCTTCTATATGCTTATTAGGAAAGAGAATAAATAGCCATGGATTAAAATAGATTATGAAAAAAAAAAAAAGAAACCAACCACCCTATTTATTTACAGTACATAAAGCAAATATATTTGCAAATTGTAAAAAGCATTACCCTTGCAGTCCTCAAGGATTCTAATGTATTGGAACAAAAAGTAGGCATACCCAAATTAAACGCTCAAAGAAAAACTAGGTAAGATATTTGCTATCTGATATGCAACTGCTGAAGACAGACCATCCTGACACTGAGAGCACAGTTCTGAAGGCCTGAATCATGAATTCAAATCTCAGACACCTGAGTTTTTACAAGGTGTCTGTTACGCATCTTCTTAATCTGGCATGAACATGATGTATGGAGATGGTTAAATCACTTTATCATCTCTTTCTTAAAATTAAGACTCTGATATTGAGCTATTTAAAAGTGTTACGAGATAAATTGCCCATAGCATTGCAAAGCATAACATTACCACTTAGTTTTGCTCTGTATCAAACTTTTCAGGAACCCACCCCCCCACACACACACTTGTTGTGGTCTTAATCCCAGAAAGAAGAGGAAGTGTTAAAACAAAGCCAGAACAGTGTTCTGTGTCTCTCTCCCAGTCCACCTTGACTCTGCATCACTTGGCTAAATGTGTCTTACCTAAGGCAATTACAAACAAAAAATCAAGAAAGCATTACAAAAATGTGGAGGGAAAGATAAAAATGCCTAATAACAAAGGGCTTCTCATTTTCAGCATGCTGAGCTCCTGCTGACCTTATAGGGTATATAGGACTTCACAGATGGCATCGTACATCACCTTGCAATGCTAAGCAAACACTCTCTACTGATGCAGAGATACTGGCATTGGGTATTTTAAGGAGAGGGGCCATGAATACGTACTAGAGTTCATGTGTATTTCAGTTTTCCCTTTGTACAGACCTAACTTCTGCTTTTAATGTTACCAGAAATGAGTTGGTGGCTGCTGTCCTAAGAGCACTGTCAAACAGAGATTCCACTCAAACAGGAGAAAGTGGGACTAGAGGCAAAGCTTGGTTCCCACTGGATTGAAGACGCAGTGAGACACAAACACACCTCTCAAAGAGCAGTTTGCAAAGGCTGGAATGAAACTCAAAGGAGCAACAGATCTGCTCAGGTCTCCCCATTGGAGACCTTGGATACTTGTGCTGTTTTAGTCACAGTGCAAGGATGATCTAAGCAGAGTTTAAGGAATTATCCAGACAGATCTGTGTTGCTTTTCTGCATACATCCTCACAGTGTGGGGCCGAGTCCCCTGCTCGAGGCATTGCCCCATGGCTGACCTTTCACGCTGCTCGTATAGCTGCAGTGAAGATGCCCGCACCCTTTACAGGCCCCCTAGTGCAGAAGAACATGGGTCTGCATAGCAGCTCTGGGGGCTGAAGTTTCTCTGCAGCTCTAAGAAAGGTGTTGTCAGGACAGTAATAGGTCATGACTCCTCAACTACTTCGCCACATAGGAGATGCAGCATACCAAAGAGGTGGGGAGGAATCCTGTCCCCCAGAGGCCAGTCAGCCTGCACTCTACATGTTAGCAACAACCAGCACTTAAGTATTGAACAAGGCATAGGTTTTGGGAAAAGCTTAAGCCTTTCAGGACTGATCTGACACCCCCCAACTCATTGGACACAAGTCTCAATTTCACAGAGAAATTATGACCTGTTTACAAACCATATATAAATGAGTGTTTATTTGCCAAAAGAGATTCATCAATAATTTCAAATTAACAAATGTCAACAACATCACAATTAATTTGCCACCGGGAAAACAGAGTGGGATAAAGTAATGAACACAGCATCCAGTTTCCCCTTTCTTTCTGCTCCAGATGGAGTACTGTGGCTTGAAGCTAATGGAGAGGAGAGATGTCCAAGATCAAGAGGGGAACGGACGCCTGATGGAGTCTGTGAATCAGGTCCTTCTCCCCGTGCCCTTCAGACTACAGCTTTCACCATGAACAAATCATTTCAGCTTTTAATTCAGTCTCTTCTTTTGTAAAATGGGCCTAATAGTACTCACTTATCTACTTCACTAGGATGCTTCAAGGATTAAAATTGATGCATCCCTGCTGAAGTAATGTGCTATAATTACCTTGTTAACGTGCCCTCTCTTGGATAGAATGAAAATTGCTTAGCTGCGCGTCACACATCTCATAAAGCCAGCCCACTGGGGCCTTGGGCAAGCTCGGGCAATTGGACAACATTCCCTCGAGTCCATTTCTCTTGTGCAGCTGAAGTGAAAAGAAAATGGCAGCCTTGCAGCCAAGGGCTGCAGCAAGTACACTGTACCTGAGAAAGAAGCTTCAAAGTAAGTAATTATACAGAAGAGTGCTCCTTTACAAATCAGCAGGAGGCAGACTATTTTATTTATATCGCCTACATTTGGGTGACAAAAGCCCCAAAACCTGTTGAAGTCCTCCTTTTCAGCAAAGATACTTCCCTAATGAAAGTTCTGAAGCTGTCATTACCCCTTTTAAACCCATCTGCGATATGCAAGTCCCCACCTGTGCTCTGACCACTTTCCCCGCCCCGTATGGTTCTTCACAGCTAAGTGCCCCTTTTTCTTCAGCTGCTCTAACTTCTAAAAATGAGAATAATGCTAATAAATTATGCAACTTTAAGGGGAAACATCTAAAATTTTCTCTATTCCAGAGGAAAGTAGCCAGAAGTATCTTTATTACAGATGTGCCCTGGCAACTGCAAGTCTGTCTCTGCTATCCAGAGATGTGCATAGCCCCATCCCTTCCTACAGGCAGAAACCAGTGAGGCTTGCAGACCAGAGACATCCTCGTCCTGCATGTCTATTTGCACTGCATCGCATTACCTCACTTCCAGCCAATCCGGCCATCGCATGCCTCAACACTCACCAAGCGCATACCCGCCGGAGTAGCTGACTGCCATGGAAAATTCAGAAAATTATATACCGCCAGCAGTTAGCACTTGTGGGAACGCAAATAAAAACAGCACAACTTAATAAGGGGTATGCAAGAGTCTGACATGAATATCTTCTGCCTCCAAAATTCAAAGCAACACAGCAACATTCACACAGTGAACAGAACAAAGTTATGTCCCGATGAATAGGTTTTCCTGATTTCACAGCACAGTTAAAATAACAAGGAATAAGGTGATTCTCCCATCTCAAAAGAAGCATTTCAGGAGAGCAGTTCTGAACAGCAATACAAACAACAGTCTTTCAGACAGGTCAAGGCATCCTAACTCACTACACAAGTGAGTACAAAGCCAAGATCACAAGAATCAAACCCCTTTGCCCTTGGAAATCTCAAACATGAGAATCCTTCCTAATCAACTCTATTTCAGAGATACCCAAGTATTATCACTGCATGAGTCTCAGAGTGTCTGCATTTGTTATAGATGTTATCTTACCTAAAGGAGTTTCTGCTGAACTTACAGTGAATATGGCTATTGTATTCCTTTAAATAAAGAAGCCATTATAAATCTTCATAAAGTATTCAACACACAGCAATCCCTCAGCAATGATGACTCCACGCATTTGCAGTGCGCACATATTGTTTAAAGCACTGCAGACATCTAGGACTGGTTTTCCTGCTGTTTTTAAACGTGGTCAGAAAACACAAGCAATACCAATGAGATGAAAGACGCAGGATTGTGACTTGCTTTTTTAGAATGACAGCTGTGCTGGGAACCAGTGAGGCCCCGAGACTGAACTCTGCAAAGAGCAGCTTTCTGCTGAAAGAAGCTCTAAAATGGCAGAGAAAAGCTCAGCTGACAGAACTTCTATGACCTCTGTCTATCACACAAGCCATGCTTTAACAAAGCCATCATATGGCACTGAGCTGCAAACTCCAGGCAGCATCCAGCTGCTTGCATGGTCATCTAGGCCTCTGCCTCAGTAGAAATTGGTCTGATGAGCAGCCCATGCTGCACAAGAGAACAAGATTTCCAAGTAGTTGCACACGGGATTATCAATTGCTATGAAGATCCTACTCATAACCCACACTGTCTGTGTTGTGACATATGGCTGCTTTGCTGCCTCTGCAAGTAAATCTGGTACATTACAATATCCCCTGTGTGCCAAGTGTTTAGCAAACACACATGTTGGCAGCCAGAGTATTCCTGGAAAGGACATGTGTCTTGAAATGAAGCTGTGCCAACTGCTGCTCCGTGTCATAACAGAGAAAGTGCCCTCATATCTGAGTTCAGCATTGCTGGTGCAAAGAATGACTGTCATCCAAAAAGCAGAGATGGAAAAGTGCCATCAAAAACACAGTCAAATTAACAAATATGTGGTTTTCAGTACATCTGCTTCAGAAGTATCTTCTGCTCTTTTCTCATTTCACATAAGATTGCCATTAACAGATACCTTGTAAAGGTTTGACTCGAGGTCAAAGGCGTAACAAAGCAAAGAGCATCAAGTAATTTGTATAAAAATATTGAATTGCTGCCCAAAAGCCATGAATGGAGGTATCAGAGCTTCACATAGTTCAATGATCAGTATGGCATGTGTAACTATTATATATAGCTACCTTAATACTAACACAAGCTTAAGAAGTTCATGTCTAAGGGAACCTAGAAAAAAGAAAGTGGCAAGAAGAGAGAAAACATTTGGTCTGCAAAGTAGAGTCAGATATTAACATGATGCATACTACAGAAACAAAATAATCTCAAATAAATCCAAATCTCAGCATTTGTGCATCTGAATTTTCTGGACTCTCTTGTTTCAAGGTTCTATTTCTGGAGTAATCAGTTCTTATCCTCCCCTGTAAAAGCTGACTCCCGGTATAGTCCAAATACTCTGAGAAAAGTGTACGTTAAAAAAATTACAGCTGCTAAAGTGTTCATAATTTAGATTTGTGTGTATTTTATCAATACTACACACTGTGAGCATTTGAAAAATTAGGACAACTGTGAGGGCAGAAATAACATCCACAGGCTTGAAAAGGACAATTCTCTGACACTGTTTATAAAACATGAGCATCTCCCTAATTATCAGCAGCACAGGGATTGTGGCACATGTGACTATTTGTAGTTCTACTCCATCAGAAACAACAACCAAACACAAGCATCAGCTAAGACTTTACAGTTTTATAGCACAAACTGTTGATATTTTTAAGGAAATGGGAAGAGGAAGAAGCTGTTATGTGGGGTTTTTTTGCATAAGGCAAAGTGTGGCAGGAGTTATATGCAGACTGTGGGTAGTTTTTTTGTTAAAGGGTAGAAGATATTTTCTCTCCATACCTAAATTATTATTATTCTCTCCAGGCATTTCCAGAGAGTTGAATCAAGCAGCTTATAACAAGTTAAATGCTGCAAAAAAAAACATCTATGTGCAATTTCTGCCTGCCATTAGCTGAGTGACTGACAGGTACTGTTTCCTGCATTTCAGCACACATAGCGGCTGCTGAGTTTTAATTGGAGTGTTTATTTTGAAAAGCTGAATGATAACATTATGAAGAAGCAAATAGTCCAGAAGCAACGAGAGAAGGGGAGTTTCAAGGATGGTAGACAGTGTTTATCCAAACTATCTTCATCTCAGGCACAAATTGTTTGCTGAAACTTCTCCCTCCAAAAACAGTTTCTTCTTCCCAGCTGCTGTAGACAACAAACAACAATTCATGCTGCCCATTTCCAAATCTGTTATTCAAAGAGAATCTCAGAAGCCATGACATCCACTGTAAGTTCTTACCAAACCTCTTAACCCATCCTACATATTTGTTTGGAACTCAGATCTGTTTACTGCCCAAGTTTGCACAGTTTGCTGGAAGCCTGTACCTGATGAGTGTGCCCTCATATTACAATTACAAATGCACGTCAGATTGAAACATTCACACAAAACCCACTAGAATTATGTTTTTCTAACAAAAAGAAGCAATTGCCTGATGGCTGAATTCACCACTAATACAAAAACCTCCTGCTGGCATCATCTTTACCCAGTGTGTCATAGGATACTGCCTATTTTACACCACCTAAATTGCACCCTGCCCCTCCTCCTTAAATAAAGGTCAGTAAATCTTCACAGCGAAATGCAGGTATTCATCATTTGTGCTCTCCCATCCTTTCCACTATCTATGCAAGTTGATTTCTCCTGACATTTTGATTGCAAGAGAAAGATCCATAGTTTCAAATATTCCACTAGACCTAAAGAAACCCACTTAGAGCATGAAAATTCTTCTTTAAAAAGGCCACCATTAGAGTAGAAAAAAAATAAGCAACCTAATCTCATGCGACGGATTACAAGGCATTAGCTGAAAGTGAACCCATTTTTTCACTGAAGGTGTCTGCCTTTCAATAGCACCTTCCAACTGGAATATTGCATGTGCTTTAAAATATTCATTAATCTAGTTTCATACAACTTACGCTACCCATGGGCTATTGAAGGTCAGTAAAAGTATGCACATACGAAGCAAAAGGAATATACAGAGACAGTGATTTGTCCAAAATCTTAACCAGAGGCTCTTTCGACATAGCCAGAAAAAGATAAATCTTTGTATGTCCCAGAATATGCCTTAACCACAAGACTGTCCTTACATGCAGCTGGGTCTTTCACAGGAAGGATTAAATAATATTGTGTTTCCTATATTAAATGTCTTTCACTGCACATACATCTGTAGGTAGAGGCAGGCTATAAATAATTAATATTATTACATACAATACATATCAGGCCTGCAGTAGATTATGTATGCCAGCCTCATACTGCATCTGCTGTGATAGTGTAATGTGATTTGGCAGGTAAAACACACATATTATTTTAAAGGGCTATCAACTTTTGAAACTACATTAAATTATACATTGAGTCATTGTGTTTGTGGGGGTGTACATACTCCTACAGTTTCTGTGTACAAATCAATCATATTGTCTGTTAAAGCTCTAGATATGCATAACCCAGAGAACTAGGCTGCAAGCAGTCAAAGCCCAATACAGCACAAAAACAAATGGGTTTTAACGCACACTCTGGGTTTGGCTTTAAGGGCAGGATAGACATAGTATGGACATTTTCCAGGAAGGAATACACAATTTAGGAATGCATTATATCCCAAATCTGCACTTCTTGATTGCAAACCAAAATAGCACCTCGGCATGCATATAGACAATCTGAGGCCTCATCCATTTCTGCTGCACATATACAATATTCCCTCAGGTACACCAGGTGGTTGTTTTAAAATGACCTATCCGGAAACAAAAAGCGCTTTACAAAAAAAAAAAAAAAAAAAAAAAGACAAAAAAAAGGCACCCCTCTCCTTGCGTTAACTAATCATGGTATTTGTGATCCATTTCACTTAATAATGCCAGGTGAAGGCTTCTGAGACACAGTTCTGCCCATGCCTTCATGACCACCATCCCAGTGCTATTTTCTCTGACACAAGGTATATGAGGAAAAATCTGGCAGATATTTTGGCATGTGCCAGCTGGAACCCAGCAACCTTTTTATCACAAACAAGAGTTTTCTGGATTCTCAGGTCGTTTGATAATAAAACATCTAAATCTCAGTGATACTTTATATTTTATGCGTATGGTTGAATAAATGAATATCACTCTAGTCATTCACACTGTCAGTACAAAAGAACATGAAAGATTTCACCCTGAATAAGTGTTAAAAACCCTCCATGCAGCACAAAGGTCCTATGCAGTGCATATTGATATCCAGTGCAACACACACACACACATCCCTACCATAATCCCATTAAATCATAGAACAGTTTTCTTCAAAGTATGTTAGTATGTGGTCACTCAATTTAAGAAGGCCTCAGCAGAAACAGAAAGGATACTTAGGAGCATGGGGTGGACAGGGCAGGGAGGCGGGGGCAGTGGGGAAGCAAGAAAAATTATGAGACACCAGAAATGACTTCCATACAGAAAATACTTACTTTATCCAAAATAAAGGATAAGGTAGAGGCATGAGAAAAAATGAAGCATCACATCACATATCTGTCACACCTTCACACAGCAGGAACAAGAAAACTGGGATATTTTTATGTGGTGCATAATACTGTGTGCAACACGCTACTACAGAGTAACACCAAAGCCCAGAGGCCCAGCAGGACACAAAATGAAGCAAAGCATTTGGGCAGGTAACAGAACCTGCTGCAGAAACAGCATGTTCTTATTAAAAATCTTAACACATTTCTAGAAAATACATATTAACCCTCTGAAATGTGCAGAAGTACTAAGCAAGAAAAAACAACTGTCAATGGAGTTGCCTGTCAATGCTGAATGGAGCAAGAACAACTATCTTCAGCTACCCTTTTATATGTGAATTGTAGCAGCATTACTAATATACTAATTTTAAGAGTAGTCTGACAAGTGTTGCATCTGATGGTCTTCACACCAAATTGAAAACTGTCGTTTTTCCTTCATGAACATTACCTTTGCTACTGACATTTATTCTGTATTCCTCCACATGACAAATGAGAATGTCAGGTCACAGCAGTGCGCCTGTTTTGGCTCCCTGTTACTTCCAGACTTAAAAGAGATGACTGTCCTAGTTAATTACTATGCAAAGTGAGATCATAGACAGATAACCACAAGTAGCACAGAAGTTAATATATTTAGCTTTTTTGCTGCACTGGGACAGTGTGAACTACCAGTAACCTTTTCTGCACTTGAGTTCAGCTCCGCCAGTCTCCATTCGAGATCTCTCTTTCTCTGCAAGCACCTTGCCTGTATTCACAGCTTTTTCTACAACATCAATACTTACTCTGAAGGAAAATGTGAGCAAAAGTCATGTAATAATTTTTCAACTGACTAACTCATCCCTAAAAAGAATCATAAACTCATAGGAATTACGGGCCAGGATCTCCACATTCTGTTACCCACCCACATCAATTGCGGAGGGCTACTCTCATCACTACAGGCAGGACCTGGTGAGCCGAGGGAATGTTACACCATTTCCTTTTCTAGTTCTGCAACTAATCACTCTACCTTCCCCTTAAAAACATTTACACACACGTAGAATTGCTCAAACAATTCCCTCTAAGTATAAATCTCAGCAGAAGTCCTGAAGTTCCAATTAGCGTTTCCTGTTTGATGACAGAATTTATATGAGCTCAATCTATCAGCCAGCACGGATCAGCACAGAGAATTAGCAACTCCACTCAAAGGCACTGATTCATCACTGCTCTATTTAGTCAAAGGTGACTGAATTTTAGTTTTGGTTTGGTGCTTTTAGTGGGGCACGAGGTTCAGGGAGTTGTTTTAGGGGTTTCTTTTTGTTTAAGGGATTTAGGGTTGCCGGGTAGGGGGTTTTTTGTTGGGTATCTTTTTTTTGCTTTGTTTTTGGTTGGGTTTTTGTTTGTTTGCTAGGGGTTTTTTATCCTCTTCATAATTTGCAGAAACCATCCTC
This sequence comes from Anabacerthia variegaticeps, assembly GCA_035583185.1. NCBI lineage: Eukaryota > Metazoa > Chordata > Aves > Passeriformes > Furnariidae > Anabacerthia > Anabacerthia variegaticeps. Next base: position 42,089,346 of record JAWWEW010000165.1, on the reverse strand, counting down.
TCCTGTGTCCCTGGGTAAATCAAATCTTGATGAGCTTGGTCCGCCAGTTATCTATGCCCACATAAAGTAGCGTCAGATAGCACTATGGACCACATTAAGCAAGTCCTATATAGCCACATCTCTTCAGATTAATATCCCTAAGCATTCCTGAAAAGTAATTTTACAGCTTCACATTCTTTCAGTGGTGAATTATCTTGCAGAGTTGGTAGACAGAGCTGGAGCATACATAAAAGCAGTCAAAGTTACACGGATTTAAAATAATGCCATAATGGTGTGTGTACAGCTTGTCAGAAAATAGAGTTTGTAAGCTTCAGGAAATGACTCTTTGGAGAAAATTATAATACTGATATATTTCTATTACCAATTGTTACCAGAGAAAAAGCACTATAAATCAGACCCTTAAAAATTCAGTCTTAACAACAGACTCCCAAAGTAAATATTTCATGATACATCACAGTCTGTCCTACAGGCTAGAGAGGCAATATAGACAGGGAGTCACTGGTCATCAGGCATCAGAGAGACTGATGTCTGGCTGCCAGTCAGAGAGCACTTAGACAGGAAGCCACTGAATAGCTGCTGCTCTAGAGTCACTACCATGCCACGTCGACACTACAGTAACTACATTATTAGCAAAAATGCGAGTATTTTTGAAGGAATTCAGTTTTTCTAGGCAAATGTGGGTTTGTAGCTTTTTTAACAAAAAAAATATTGATTCAACAGCGAATATTTTTACTTTTTTCCATTGCAAAATAAGTTTCTCTGAAATCTCAAATGTCACTTGCTGAAGTTCCTGAAAATCTTCCTATTTATGATGCTACTACTGCTTTGCCCCATATTAAACTTAAACAGCTGTTAGTTGTGAGCTTCTCATATGCTGAAAGAGGCTGATGGATCATTCTGGTCCAGCACCATCTCTTGGTTCTGTCTTGCTCTTTGATTCATCTGTGGGTTTGCACTTGTACAGGGGAAAAAATTAATTTGGTGAAAATAATGAAGAGTTTCCTTCAGAAGCTTCTAGGAACACTATTCCTCAGAGCACTAGGAATGAATTGAACAAAGAGAAGAAACAGAGGCAAAAAAAATATATAATGGGTGATCCTAATGGCTCTGCTTAGCACGTTTGTACCTTGATGGTACTTGTACTCCCCCACTCTTCACAATCATGCTTTGTCCATGCCTCTGACAGTCATTACATCTCTCTCAAACAATCTTGCAATGCCTTGCACTGGACACTATCTTTGCCTTTCAAATTACGGGAAAGGGCACAGATCTTCCCTGCTGCTGAGGCCAGGCTAGCAGTCTCTTTCAGGAGCAAAACCACACGTATCTCTGAAGGTGGCAACTTCTGCACCTCTTAGAAAGATCATATGCCTCTATTTTGGCCATCATACAGAACTTCAATCTGAAGTATGATCCAGTGAGGTAATTAGTGACCTCCGTTGCTTCTGAGTCCCTAGTTTTCTACTGAATATAAAATTAGTTTCCCGCTTACTCGCAATACAGGTATGCAACAGGAATTAAGGGACTTGAGCATCTCTGAGGAGTCTGGCTTCAAACCTTTCAAGGTCTGTGGACAAGGACGAAGTGTCTTAATTCCTGTACTAGGATGAACAAACTTAAGAAAATCAGGAGAAAAAAAAATCCCACAAGAGGAGTTATATTATTATGAAAGAAATAATATTATCTAACTGAAGACATTTTATCTATTCAGTAATTGACCCAAACTTCAGAGATATGCCCAAAAGCAAGCTAATCTCTGGAAATGCTTGCTTTAACCCAGAGCACCTTTCTTACCATTTTCTACTTTATAACTTAGTCACACACTTTCTCCTATGTTCCCTTGGCTGAATCATTGCCCACTATTGCAGCAGCACTATGCAAGGTCCTGGGGGTCAGTTGTTCAACACTGAGGGAAAGGAGAGGGAACGAATCTAAATTCTCTTGAAACAATGGTAATTTAAACAGTTAGAAAAGCTTTGCTGAAAATTTAAGCTGGTGCAGGGCACTGGACTTTCCACCTCTGCTTTTACAAAAAGCTGTGGAGGACTTCCACTGAACCAATTTAAGCACAAACATATTGCAGACCTTATCCTATCTTGAACGTTTTTAGCCCATAAACACAAACTTTAATTAATCATCTCACTTAGAGACAATATTATCCGTGAAGCCTGAAAAAGGGAGTTTCCCTACAATAAGCCCAGAGGCAGCACCTGAACCATTCCCTGCAACTACAAAAGCCCTGACAGAGAAGATGGCTTTATTTTTCTTCACAGCAAGTGGCTGGGATTTTGATTTGCTGCTTAATGCGGTGGCATTTACTCTTGTAATGCTGAAAAAGGAGCAGGTTAAGCCTAGAGAGTTCAACAGTCACACTGCACAGCACATTCGTATTTCAATGGAAATGTGCAGAAGCATTTACTGTGCCTGGAATTTACCCAGTAGACTGGGCACCACCAGCATCTTCAGGACAAGGAGAGGAAGACCACAAACAGTACCTTCCATCAGTACAAAAGGTTTCCATAAGGAAACCAGAAAAGAAACTCATACATAAATTTGAAAAGCTTTGCAATAAAGTGATCCACCATCAGTAGAGTTTAGCAAGTACAGCTTGATGCCAGGAGAAATGGCAGATATAAAATATTTTTTCTCCTCCAAACTCTGTTCATGTTTTACAAACTAGGCCTGACATGTAAACAAAGAGACTGAAAAAAAAAGGCAGGTAAGAAATAATGAGCAGCTTTGTTTTATCAGCAATCCTTGTTTGAAAACCCAGTCTTACAACTAGCTGGAAAATGCAGGGGCTGCTAGACTATGAAGCAGACCTGAATTAACAGAGAGCAATAGCTAAGATACTCTGCACAGCCAGTTTACATCTTTTTGCAAAAAGCTAATATGTTTTTTGCAAGAAATATGTGTCCATGGAAACAAAATTGTCTGCACTATTCTATATACAAAGACCTCATAGCATTTTACAGAAGAAAGGAGCACCATTAACTTCAATTTTGAGGGAGAAAACCTAAAGCATAAAGATTCATCTCAGAGCAGCAGTGGCAGAGTTTTCCACCGCAGCTCCAGCCTTTGCCCATGCTGTCTTTCTCAAATCTCTTTTCCGAGTATGAAGAAAAACTATTTCTTCAGTGGATCTGACCAAGAGATAAATGCGATTTAACCTGAAGACAGCAGGACATAAGATCTGGACAAGTCGAACAGATGAATCCAGAGCATTGCCAGCACACTGTGGGAGGTGGACCACACAGCTCTGCCCTGTTTCCTCCCTCTCTCTTTGCCTAATTTGGACTAAACTAGAAACTTTGAGTTGCCAAACTCTCAGCTCCCACACACTGAGCTGCTAATACCACGCCTCAGTTTCTGTTCACCCCCTGTAGCTTGCCTTTAACATGCAGCAAATCAGGAGCTCACTACTTTCCCCTACAAGTCCAAATAGCAGCTCAGGGAGGCAAAGGAAATATTAGCTACCCAGGCCTGTGGTTGCCCAATCCCTCACCATGAGAGCTTACTCTCAGCCATTTCTTCGCTTGCCAAGCTAGGAAAACACAGCTTGGCAGGTTTTACGGTTTTCTGTGAGGAAACTCTAGGATTTTCATGCTTTGAAACAAGAACTTCAAATTAGCAGATGCACAGCACGGGCACCCAGATACATCTTGTAGGCCAAGTTCTTGTATTAGAAAAAGACTTTCTGGCAAGTATTACAAGTATAATGCTATTAGTGTTCAGTAGCTGCGCTCTAGGGTGGAACTCTCACAGACTTGCCACACACACACACCCCCAGCAAAATTAGTTATTTAATATATTCTTAACCAGAGAGAAAACTGAAGAACTGTTTCATACAGACTGTTGCCAAAAGTTACTCTTTGTAGGCTTGACCATAAATCCCCACCTCCCTCCTCTGCAGAGGATCTGGCAGTTATAAGGCTGTCATAAACTAATTAACCTTTGGATTCTGTAAAATGCAACATCAAATCTCACCACAAAATATGAAGTCAAATACTTAGGATGCTCATTCGGTACAGTGAGGACTGAAGCCCTTCCCTAAACCATGTAAGATTCCAGTGCTCTGTATGAGATTCATTACAATGCAATTTGCTTTTTTGAGGTGTACAGCTTATGTCTGCCTCTCACTACTTCAGGTAAGCATGTCTGCTTGCCTCTCACTTCTGAAATATTTTATAAATTCTTTCCTTTGCAATAATACTAAATGGAAACACTTGAAATTTCAAACAAATTTATTGAACCACAATCTTGCTTCCCACCTAGTTGTCTGCAGCATTTACAATAGATCATCTGAGGAAACAACTGACAGCACCAGCCAGACAGTGAAAAAGGACAGAGCACAGGATGAAAGTACCTGGGAGAGCATCTTGGTTTTGTTATCTTGTTCTTGGTAGTCAACTGCCAAAACTCACCGTGGTCTTCCTGAATCTTCAAACCCTGGCTCCTAGGTGCCCAAAAATTCAGTACCCCATTTCTTCAGACCCTCATTTCAAAGGGAGAGGTCTGTGTTACCAAATACGAGAGCAGACTTCAGTCGTATTTGTCTTGTCAACTTTATCACTCGAGTAGCCTCTGTATAAGACTGGAAACATAAATGGCAATGTATTTTTCATGGCAATGTAATGGAGTGCTTCAGTAAAGAGATCAGAGAACCACAAACTCATAAAATGGCCTGGGTTGGAAGGGACCTTAAAGACCAGCTAGTTCCAATCCCTGACATGGGCAGAGACACCTTTCACTAGACCAGGCTGCTCAGAGACCCATCCAATCTGGCTTTCGACACCCCTATAGATGGGGGTGTTCACAGTCTCTGGGTGGACTGTCCCAGTGCCTTACCAACTCACAGTAAAGAATTTCTTTCTAATATCCAACTTAAACATACCCTCTTTTTCTTCAGATGGGGTCTCACCAGAGTGGAGTAGAAAGGCAGAATCACCTCCCTTGACTTGCTGTTCAGGCTTCTTTTGATACAGCCCAGCATACAATTGGCTCTCTGGGCTACAAGTGCACATTGCCAGCTCATGTGCGGCCTCTCATCCATCAGCATCCTCAAGTCCTTCTCAGCAGGGCTGCTCTCAATCTGTCCAAGGTCAGCCTGTATTAATATTGGGGGTTGTTCCAATCCACTTGCAGCAGCTTGCACTTAGTCTTGTTAAAACTCATGAGGTTCCCATGCGCCCATTTCTCGAGCTTTTTGAGGTCCCTCTGGATGGTATCCTGTCCTTCAGGTGTGTCAGCTTCCCCACTCAGCTTGGTGTCACCTGCAAATTTGCTGAGGATACACCAATCCCTTCACTTATGTCATTAATGAAAATATTAAGTAACACTGGTCCCAACAGAGATCCCCGAGAGACACCGCTTGTCACTGGTGTTCGTCAGGACTCTGAGCCATTGACCACTACTCTCTGGATACAACCATCCAACCAATTCCTTATCCACCTACCTCTCTACCCACTGAATCCATCTCCCTCCAATTTAGAGAGAAGGATTTTGTGGGGGACCATGTCTAAGGCTTTACAGAAGTCCAGAGAAATGATATCTGCAGCCCTTCCCTTGTCCACTGACCAAGTCACTCCATCATAGAAGGTCACTGGGTTGGTCAGGCAGGACTTGCCCTTGGTGAGGTTGTCCTGGCTGCCCCAAATCATCTCACTGTCCTCCATGTGCCTTAGTAGAGCTTCTAGGAAGGCCTGTTCCACGATCTTCCCAGGCACAGAGGTGAGGCTGACAGGTCCATAGTTCCCAGAGTCCTCCTTTCTACCCCTTTTAAAGATGGGTACAATGTTACCCTTTTTACAGTCACTTGAGACTTCACCTGACTGCAAATATGGAGAGTGGCTTGGCAACTACATCACCCACTTCCCTCAGGACTCTTGGATGCATCTCATCAGCTCCCACAGACTTATGTACATTCAGGTTCCTCACGTGGACATGAACTGATCTTTACTTACAGTGGGGAAGTACTTTGCTTGCCCAGTCCCTATCTTGCAGTCTACCCACTCCAGAGGTGTGAGAAGAGAGGCTGCCATTGACAACTGAGGCAAAACCATTGCTGAGTCTTCTCCTCATCCACTGTTACCAGTTTGCTAGCATTGTTTATAAGGGGGGAACATCATCTTTGACCTTTCTTTTCTGGTTAACATACCTGTAGAAACCCTTCCTGTTACTCTGTGTCCTTTGCAAGTTTCAGCTTTGCCTTGGCCTTCCTCACTCCATCCCTACACAACTGAACTTCAGCTCTTCCCAGGTTACCTGTCTTTGTCTCCACTGTCTGTGCATTTCCTTCTTTCCCTTTAGTTTGACCAGCAATTCCCTACTCCACCATGCCAGTCTCTTGCCTTCCTTGCCTGATCTCTTGCTCCTGGGGATTTCTAGCTCTTGCACTCTGTGGAAGAGTTCATTAAAGATCTACCAGTTCTGTTCCACTCCCTTGTTCCTGAGGGCAGTCTCCTGAGAATGCCACTGACTATCTCCCTGAAGAGCTGGAAGTCTGCTTCCTTAAAGTTCAGGGGCCTAACTTTATTCCTTACGTGACCTATACCCCTCAGGACTGCAAACTCCACCAATGCATGATCACTGCAGTGTTAACAGCTTTCAAAGCTGAACTAACGCTTGGGAAAATAAAACCTCTTCATTAAAATCATCTATCAGTTCTGGCCCCAAAATTCTTTTCTCTACTATTACTGTCGAATTATTAATAACAATACAATCCCTATTAAGGGAGCAACTGCCATTCACTTTTTGTTTGTTTTTTTTTTTTTTAAAAATAAAGGCAGGGAGCATTTAAAATGCTGCTGCAACAGTAAATATCACCTCTGGCATATTTGTCCTGGAAGAACAGAGCACGATTTGGAATACCTAATTGAAATGTGCTACAGGAGATAAGGCTGGCTGCAGAGACTGACATTTAAAAGCAGGAGACACCAAACGAGACATGAAATATCACTATTGCT
>JAWWEW010000165.1:42028121-42082371 GCA_035583185.1 Anabacerthia variegaticeps | reverse complement strand
AGAACTGAAGCCTTCTCTTCCTTACCCCACCCCCCTCCCCAGCTGACAGACACAGCAAGCAATGAACCCCTTCCCTGATGTCAGCAGTAACACCAACCCCACAAAAATATTAGGGTTGCTACAGTTTTGTGTAGTTGTTCCCCCTTGTAAATCAAGCAACCCTGCATGAAGCAGTATGTCTTCCCTCTTCACATTCCCATTGTGCAAAAACTTGTTTCTTCCCTGACATGTCAACATACCAAATTCCAGCACATGAGATGCTGGAAACCAGGCTCTCCTCCTGCCTAGCCCGGCATGGCAGCTTATGCACCCTGTGCCTACTGGTCTCTGAGAAGAGCTGGTCAACTCCTCCTCATCTGGAAGAGAATCTAGGGACAGTGCCAGAATATCAGAGCTGAGAAAAAAAACCTTGGCACACAAGTGATATTATGAAATGTCTGGCTACTCAGGCTGTTGCTGCCTTAGGAGGAGCACTGGTGCCTTTGAGTCACCTGATACAGTGTTGTGGGCAAGCAGCGAGGGCCATAAATCAGCAGATTCCATAAATACACACTGCACCAACCACACATCAAGCAAGGATTTAACTAGAAAGTTACAGTTCATTAAAAGAGCACCAATTAGTTTTTTCAACTACAATTTTTTCTATGCCAGGATAGCAAGGCAAGGATTGGGATGCATACCAGAGCCAAGCACCTCATGCTGCTCAGTGAAACATGCCAGTGCTGTTGAAGGAACAGCTCTAGTTAAAAAGCTGTTTTGAAATAGTTGTCAGAAAATACGTTTTGAAGTTTCTGAGCCATTAGACTGTTCACGCCAACAGACTGATCACCAGTTTTGAGCAAAATGGGAAATCCTAGCCCAAGACAAGATATTTTTAGATTTAAGATTTAGATTTTTCATTTTGGGTTATCAACCAACACTTTCTTTCATGGAGTTCCAGCTGGTGTCTCCTTGCTTCCCTGAACCGGTGTGGGCCAAAGAAGGATGTTCCCTTTTGTCAAACAGTACACCATGTGGACAGATCCGGGGGTTAGCCAAACAGACTCAGCAGACCTGTTTTCCTAGTCACACCTAAGCAGGCACAGTAGCACCGCACAACACACACTGCCAGCTGAAAAGGTTCTGCTTTACCTCGTAATTTTGAACTTTAAACAGCCACGCCTTTACATTAAACCAGTTTGGAGATCAGCTTGTGGCATATATTCCACCCTTCCTTAACGGCTTTCAGTTGCAGGGGGAAAAAAAAGTACCAAACCCACAACTTTGTGTAGGTTTGTAGGTCTAATGAACTGATTTCTCTCTACCTAGATAGTCACTGAGCCTAGACTCTTTGGGGTAAGCTCTTGGCACCATTCTGTGGTGCAAAGCACAAGGCATAGAAGACAAGACCAGAGCCAAGAAGAAATAGAAAAAAGCAATATAAATAAAACATAAAAATAACAAATTTCAGAAACATGCAATCAAATAGTGAGATTTCCGATCCACTTCATTGAGAGGAAAGATGGGAGCATGGAGAAGTGCAACTGAAAACATATAATCAAAATTAACACAGGTAACAGCAGAAGACCCCTGTACCCCTGTCCTTCAAACTAATTGTTCCTCAATCAGTATTCACTCTGTGTGCATTAAAAAAACAAAAACAAACAAACAAAAAACAAAATCAAACAAAAAAACACAAACACACACAAAAAAAACCCCAATGCTCCTGAATGCCTCATTTCACAGTTAGGACTTTGGTTTGCTGGAGTGCTGCTTTGCTTTCCAAAGTCTCAGAACAACTACTGGTCTACTCTGAAGAAGAGGTGCAAAAAATGACACTGTAGCCCAAGTACAGTACCAATACAGCAAAGAGAAGGTCTGTTCAGCTAACTGCTTGCATTCACTAGTTAGAACGATGGTACTGTCTACACTGCCATCTTGCTCAGCTTTGAAAGATCTGTCAGTCCACAAGTCCATCTACCCTAGCATTCCTGCTCCCACAGCAAGCTAGAAGTTAATGGCTAAGGAAGGGTAAGAACAGGGCAAACAAATGATAGTTCTACCTTCCCTCTGTTTTCAACTCAGACTTGCTGTGCAGAGTGTCATTCCTTTGCGCTTTGTAGCAAACACTCTTCCACTAACCCCCTATTCCTGATTTTGGGGTAATTTTGTCTGTAAAACCCCATACAGAACTCTGTGGACCACTGAGTAGTGCTTCCAGGTGAGAAACTTGATACACAACGTAACAAAGAAGACAAACGCTCAGAAGGCTCAACAAGTCTTGTAACACAGCATTTCAAATAAGCGTAATAGAAATATTGCTTATATAATAGAAATAGCTCTTATGATGCACCTCTGCATCATAATCAATAGTCTCACAAATCAAGGGAGGTTTGTCTTGAGGATACCTTAACTGTATCCCAAGAAGATATGCAAGACAACTACTTGCAGACCAAACTGCAATGTCAGATATCCAAGGTGTGCAATTGTTTTCACAAGGGATTACCTTGTCACTTAAGGATTTATAGCAGCTAACAAGTGCACATCATTTTGTTTTCTTAGACCTCACTGACACGGGTCACAAGTTTCCATTAGAAGCTGCCTTCACATTACAAACTAAAGGACTCCTGGAACAAAAAACGCAACCAACAACAAAAAAAAATAATCAGTCTGTCCTCTGTGGTTCACAGTGTTTGGATGTGTTGCCAGCACAGCAGGCTACTTGAAAATCAGGAAAGGAGGCTGACAGCAGGGATACTCACAGTATAATATTATGATGTTGGATATCCCTGTGAGAAGATAGCTTGCCAACACTAAGTCCCCTTCAGGACCAGTTTCTGCCCCTGTAAACTGGCACCACATGGAACACACCGCAAGACTGAAAAAATGTCTCTCCAGAGACATTCAGCTCAAGATCCAAATGCAGAAATGCCACTGATTACACAGGAAATCTGACACAGAACAGAAACCAAATAAGTGCAGTGACATCAGTAAAGTCAGGAGAGAAAATACGTCTCAAGTCATTTGCCTTGGCTGGCTCACCTACAGGATGGAAGTACTACAAAGTGTGTTAGAAATCTTTCTCTGAGATCCAAGTGTAGTTACACAATTGGGAGACAAGGAGGGATGAGGCTGGGGATCAGATACTTCAGCAGATTGACAGAATCCAAAACTGACTCCAGAGTATTCAGTCATCGAGAACAAGGTACAGAATACACAAGGTTATGCAGGAACCCAGGAAACAGTGAGAGAGATGGGGAAAAACATATGTAAGCTTACTCCTGAGCATGACAGTCTGCCTATGCTTTCCCCCAACTACAGTTAACATTACAAGTTCTTCACTTCTCCAAGTGCTGAACTCATTCCATTTGAATGGCCTCTAGTCCTACAGTCAGATATCACTGAAATTGCTGCTGAAGCTTTTCAGACCCTCAACACCCCAGTATATGCTCTTGGGCATCCTATAAACACAAATTCAAGTAAAATCACACCATATTCACTTCTGTCCCCTCTATTCATACCTTTCCTTTTTTTTTTTTTCTATTTTAAATAAATAGAAAGCCCCCTTACCAATTCACTAAAATGTCCATTATTTTAAGAATGGTTTTGAAGCAGGTCCTTCCACAGAATCACAAAGATAATCACGTTTCAGATACAAATTTGAAGTGCAGCTTACTTTCTGTAGCCCTGCTTGATTCTGCATCTCCTAAGATCACTTCAAATTAGAGTGATCTGAGCAGCTGTTTCAGGCTCACACTTCAGTGAGGTTAGTGAAAGAAATACCTCATAGTTTTAATTATAGAATGGTTTGGGTCAGAAGGGACCTCAAAGATCGTCTAGTTCCAACTTTCTGCCATGGGCAGGAACCTTCCAATAGACCCACTTGTTCAAAGCCCCATCCAGCCTGGCCTTGAACACTTTCAGGGATGGGGCATCCACAACTTCTATGGGCGACCTGTTTCAGTCCCTCATCAACCTCCCAGTAAAGGCTGAAGCCATTCCCCCTTGCCCTGTCACTACATGCCCTTGTAAAAATTCCCATTCCATCTTTCTTGTAGGCTCCCTTCAGGTACTCAAAGGCCACAATTAGGTGCTCCAGGAACCTTCTATTCTCCAGGCTGACCAAACCTAACTCTCTCAGACTCTTCACAGGAGAGGTGCTCCAGCCTTTGATCATCTTTGTGACCCTCCTCTGGACTCACTCCAACAGGTTCTTAGTAACTGAAATCCTCCCCAGTGACTGCATTTTAGACTGCTGCTGCTCTAGAAATACCCTGGACAACTGAAATGATCTCTCCTGATTACTTTGAAGAAAGCAGCCTTCCTGCAGCTTCCTCTCACTTCCAGACTTGCATCGCACTGAAGAAGTGACCGTCCCTATATATCAAGACAGCCTAAACCAAGAGGGGATTAGCTGACATTACCCATGAATCCTCCCTGTTTCCCACATCTCTCTACTCCTTAATTACTTTTACAGAAACTTCTTTCAGTATGTTTGACTAATATCAGCCCTTTCATTGCCTTCACTTCACAGGATGTTGGAGATCCTGCTGGCTGTGCAGAGTCATTTTAGGTTTACACAAAGCACACCCCAGCAAATTAACTTTTAGTGTAGTTACTGAATTGCTATGGAAGACCACTAATAGAAACAGTTCAACAGAGAAAGGAGGGAAACTAGGGCATTAGCAGGCATACCACAACAAGAATGGAAGTCCTGTAATACCAGACAGAAGGAACAAGGGGAAGCCCCAGAGTGACACTAAGAAACAATTGTCAGGGTTAATAAATTTTTGTTGGTTTGTTTTGGTTTAGTTGGTGGGTTTTGTTGTTTTTAATTTCTTTTAATAATATGGTATAAGAATCAAAGCAAGCACATTTCTGCATGAACCAGCCTCCCTGTTAAAACACACAGACTGTCAGCAGCTCACAGCCATCAGCTTAAAAGCAACTAGTAAGCAGAGGTTAGCACCACTATGAGATTGAACCGCATCATTATTTGAGAGACAAAGTGGTAGGACGGGCTTTCTAGTCTCTCCTACTGAAAGGCTAAGCATCAAGACAAAAATCAACAGATCTGAGATGGACATGGCATTAAGGTTCTTCTGGCATGAGATGACCTTTCAGAAAAACACATTGGAAACACTTATAGGCACTGAACACAAATGCAATTACATGGTGCTGCCAGTCAGAACAAATACACTGTATTGCAGTCCACCATGGCAGGTGAAGCAGAACAAACTCGGCCCAGGATGCCAAGCCTTAACCAGCAGCTTCAGAGCCCCTACTGTTATCTGGGCTTTTCTTCACTCCATCTGACTTGGAGCAAGATTTCTGATATTCTACTGATGCTTCTCTCCTCATCTTTAAGTCGGGTTTTTATTCTTGAATGTCTTTTTTGCTCTGGGTTATGCCTATGTGTTTGGTTTTGCATACTGAGCTGTGCCTGTTATCAATAAGTCTCAGAAATGCCTTAGCTCCTTACTTGTGATGGGGAGGATTTGTTTAAGGACAGAAAGGGTGATGAAACACATGTCCAGTTCTTACCACCATCTACCCTCTTTAATACATTGCCACCATTGTGGTGTCTGTGACATCCAGTTGGGCCTTTCACCATGAGGCAGAGAGCAACAGCAGGTAAAACAACACAAGGACACCAGCTGCACAAGGTGCTTTCCTACATCTCCACCCCTAGCTGCTAAGTAAATGGTAGCTCACGCAGTCCTGTCTACCAAATTTAGCAGGTTTTTCTTCTTCCTCCCTCAGCAGCCTCCTTCCCAATATTTTCCTGCCTATAAGAAGACTTGCAAGTTAAGTTTTGGCCATTCATTATGTATCATTCCCCCAGACCTCATACTTGTTTGTGAAGTCGGTGACCAAACAGGGTCATCCTACTCCCCCCGCCTTCACCCTCTCTCTGCCTTTCTCACCTGCATTTTAGTCTCAGCAGCATCAGACCATGAGTCAAAACTCTCTGAAGTTAGTGAACAGTTGAGATCAGCTAAAAAATTCAGAAATTCTCTCAAGGAAGAGAATTGTGCAATGTGCTCAGTAAAGCACACCACTGTCCCAAAGGATGTCTGACAAGTAATTTATATAACCATGGCCTTCCTCTAAAGTCTGGGACTGGGTGCTAGGAAATGTGACTTCTATTTGTGGATTGTCTGAAGACACATACTAGGACAGACAAGCCATTTAACCTCTCCCTGTTTGTTTTTCCTGCCTAAATAATACTGAAAAATAAAAAAGTGATGAGCTATGACTCTTTGACTCGGCTTTATCTAGAGGACAGTTAGAAGTTTGTGGGAGCAGCAGCCATGGAAGGCCAGTCCTTATCCTTACTGCTGGAGACAACACAGTGATTCATTTATCAGCCAGCTCATCATGAGACAGCCCCTCCCTAAGTCATCCAAGTTTTTACAGTGCCACAAACAGCTGTAGATGGAGGACAACTAATAATGCTGCTGTGGGCCTTTATATGGTTTCCAATCCCAGTTCCTGCCAATAGATCTTTCTTAGGTCCATAAGGATCTAATGAACACTGTCAAACTGAGCTGTACGAGGTGAGCTACTAGCAGTGTGGCTGGACAAACCAGACCAAATGGCTTCCAGTAATGAGCATCCTGGCCATCAGAGGACAAGGTCTCCAGCCAAAGTTAGAAACTTCAGAGGAACCCTGAGGTAAATGTCCAAACCTGCCCCTGGGTAACATCATGCAACAAGAGCCAGAACTGCTAAGAAATGACAAGTTTCTTTACAGCCTCTTCTGAAAGGGCAAAAAGCTTGTGCAGCATTGTGAACATGCATGTCATCACTTCCCTTTGGGGAGGCAGGGCCACATTTTGTTGTTTTGTTTTCAGGTTTTGCTGACTTCACTGCCTGGAATAATAAGCCAGATGTAAGCTCTGATTTTATAGGATGAGAGCAGTGTGTGAAAGTTAATAGTGGAGACAAAGCACTGTGGCAGTGAAAGGAAATGATGGGATGATGTTCAAAGGAGGACTTCAGGATGAATAGGAAGAAGAGTTGCCAGAATCTGTGGTAAAGGGGAAGGGGGAGCACGTAATGAAGACGGGAAGATACCCGAGCACAACACAAGAAATAGGACAATAAAATGAAGAAAAATCACCCTCTAAAAGGACAGTGCCTTTCAAACTTAGACACTTATGGTATGCTTAACAGAAAAAATAATTTCCTGTCCATTCAAGCAGCTACACCTCCCTCCAGGGCTGAACACAGGTTCATTCATGAGGTACTCCTGCTGGATTAGGGTGCCCAGGCCAGCACCCAGAGCAGGCCTCTGCAGGAAGGTGAGAAAGGTTTTTTCAGGTCTCTCTTCTATAATCAGCATTTAATGGTCTTCTTAGCAAGAAGAAAAAGGTAGATGAATCTCTAATTCTTTTTCATAATGCATGGAGTACAAGCAGTGACTAAAAGCACACCCCTTTCAATCAGCAGTATACCTACAAAAATTCTTTGCAGTTCTAATCAAGAAGATCAGAGGACCTGCCAGTTAGGTCTATGAAATTACTGTATTGACACTTTATAGAGGAAGTATTATAAAGTAACATTAGGAATATTTGTACTGTGCCTGTTCCTCTGTAAAGACTGAGTACCCAAACTCAAGAAATCTAAACAATTTTCAAAGGTCATCAATAAGCAAAGCTCCAGTTGCTCCTATACTCTGAAAAGGCAACTGTCATCATGACTGCCTACTTAGAAAACAGCAGCTCCTCCTAACTCATTTAACTTGCTCCCTCTTCCTGAAAAACTTTAACAACTGGAGTGTCTGCAGGACACGTCTTCAAAGAGGCTGAGATAGTACATAGGGCTCATTTAGTCTATGTAAAAGGGAGGAAAGAAGTTACTTTTCAATTAAATGATAAGACAAACATTGCAAGGAATCGAGTCTTTTGCTTAAATTATAGTCCTAATTCAGTCATTACACATAATTATTAAATTTGCACAAAATGATTAGATAAGCTTTACTTATAAAAGAGAAATAAATGAAACTGCCAATATTTGCATATTTATTTAAAATAAAGACCAAAAGTCCTCCTTGGTGTGCAAGCGTGTTTGTGGGTGCATGTGCACAAATACCTGTTTTGGATGGCTACATTTTTCAATACATTGAATAGCTAACGGAATGTGCCATCTGTATTTACCTAAGAGTTTTTATGGGTGCTATTCACAAGGACCGTCTTAGGTGGTGTAGTATATATATTTGTGTTTAATTAAAAAGAAACAAAAAAAAATACAACAAACAAGCTGAATTTGGAGCAATAATTGAGTTATTTCCAATAGGGAAGATCAGCAATGCTGCAAACAATGTAACATTGCAGCATCAAAGCAGAATGCTCTGCATAAAACAGACTACAGGGAAATTTTCAGAACTGATCAAAGCTCTTACCTATCAAAAAAATATAGACAGTAGAAACAACTCCCATTATGAACTCTGCCACTAGGTCATATGCAGTAACATATATATTCCCCTTATTGCAAATGATTTGCTTCACTAGTGCTGACAACTGTCACATTTGAAAGGTGTAATCTTAAGTATGTCGGAAATTTTATTTCTTAATTATCAGGAAAAATAAATCTATTTCAAAATTCAGTTTTTCCTCCTCTACCTCTACTCCACTCAATATGATGTTCTTATATGTGAAATATGAAGTACTTTACAAGATTTTATAAAAGAAATAAAAAGAACAGCTGAAGAAGGATGCTTGTTGTGCAGAACAGTAAGCTTTCTAGGTCTTACAAAACCAGACTCTTACATATTCACTAGTACACTTATCATAAGCATTTATGACTAGATAGAGAGGGGCTCCTAGCTACTTCTATTGATCCTAAAGCAAACATGAAATGCTGCATAGCCCTTCTGTAAAGCAATGGCTATTCCTGTTTTCAGAGAAGAGCAGCAAGTTGAAGTGACAGAAGCTGTAGAGAGGGCTGGCAGCTGCATTGAGAACAGACAGCACAGGAAGACCGACAGCCACTGCGGCTGGAAAGCAGGGCTGTTCGGCCGCCAGAGGAGGTCACCGGCTTGGCATTTTGAATCCCCAACACCAACATGCACCAAATTAAGCATGCTATTCGCCGGCTGCACAACTGCAGAGGTTGCTGAAAACTCAGAGTGATAATCTTTGTTTATTCAGCAAGGCCACTTAACTGGAATGGGTAACACACCAAGGGCTCACCACAGTTAATTGACACATTAATTGACAAACCACTAGCTCTGGCTTGCTTGATGCCAGATGCTGAAGGTCCTTGCGGACTCCCCGGTCGCCCACTAGCCATTGACACATCCTGCTGCAGCTCACAGGCAGTCCTGGGGACACAAGCACTTTGCAGGAGGATTCACCAGAGAATCTGCTTGTATAACTTAACTGTTTCAGCTTGTCTGTCACCAAATATCACATTTAGCCCAGGACTTCTGCAGAGATAAAGCAGCAGGCTCCATTTGGAGCTCTGGGAAGGCAAAATGGAGGTTCGGAAGCTAGGGATCCAGGGAGAATATTAAACACTCCATGCCTAACCGAGCATCTTTTCAAATTAGCCTGACTGCCTTATTTGCTCTATTCAGACAGAACAAAGAGCTGAAATGTTACAAAGCATCTGCAGCACTCGAGCCCAACAGGCACCCGCCCCCTCCCGCCAAGCTGGGCCATCACACTAATACTCACACAGAAAGTAGACGCAGGCAGAATGGGGTACAAGCTCCTCTCTGTTCCTCTTCTGACACATGGTGCTGGTAACATCCCTGGCCATGTGTCAGTTTCCAGCAGAAACACTTCCACCTAAGCAGTTTTCAGTGGCTACGATTCCTGATACAGATTTTCAGTTTAAAAAAATAATGTTTTCTTTTTCAGTCAAGAACAAGTATCTCACCAGGTAAACCACCTCTAATTACTGTAAGACACACAAGCCTCATTTTTAAATCAAAAGGGGAACAAATGTGTTACATGTGCAGAGGGATGGTTTGACTAAATTCAAGGATAAGCCGTAAAAATCTATAGCTCAATATATATATATAAAGAGAGGGCCAGAGACTGGAATTTTCTCATAGACCTCATAATATTATCATTCATAATTCTATGAGACTTTTTTTTCTCTGACACCACCTCTCCAACCTATATCTACACTCCTCACTCCACCTTGTCAATACATGCCTATACCCAAACCAAACCATGGAAACTACTGATCAAAAAGAATGCATGAACAGCACTCCCTGCTCTGCCCATTGCTGTGCCTGTTCTTTTCAGTCCCAGCTGGGTCACCAAAACATAAGCATGAGGACTTACAAGTATCCAGTATAAACTGAAGCTAGGAAGGACTATGAACGTCTGCCTACTTGAAAAGGCTAACGTTAATTTAGACAACATGAAGTGTGTGAGACAGACCTGTTTGTCTACGTCCTGCACACTGCTTTGTTATCCATCTTAACAGCATCCCAAATTACTGCCTGCACTATAACAGCCTCAAAATCTCTACAGTGTATCAACTCTTTCTTAAAAGTTGTCATATGCTTTATCTGTTAGAGTTTAAGATCTGACACTGATGTGTTCACAACTTTGTTCAGTCACCTGAAAAAGAGCTGCTACATCAGAGCTGCCATGGTTTAGTTCTTTTAGTTTTCCTCTTCAAAAATAGAATAACATCAAACAATCATGAAAACGTACACATTTTGAAAAATAAAGTTTCGGTGCATGCTGTTCACAAACTCAGACTTTCAAAACTGTTTTTGGAAATATGATTATCAAAGAAACTGTGGCAAGATGTTTTCTGATAAAGACTCTTCAAAGCCACCAGACATCAATGTCTCGGCTTTCTAGATTTGCCATAATAGTTGCCTATCTCCTCAGAGGAATAAACTGAGGGCTAAAATTACTTAATTTTGAGTGGGTATTCATATGAAATATTGAATATGAGTATTTCATTTTAGAAATAGAGAGGAGCAATGATCATATGACCTAAACCATGTTTTCTAGAAATAAAGGCTTTGACAGTTCCGCATCATGAAGTATATGCTACGGAGGACTCTCAATGTCATTTCAAGTTAACCTAAGGTACATGGGAATAATTTCCAAACACTCCCAGTTTGAAATAACATCCAGCATTAAATCTTGGGAAATCTGATCTAATATAAGGTTGTAAATTGTTGTTGTTGTCACACTATAAAATTTTGCATCTCTAAGATTGCTCTGTAGTCTTAGTAGACAGAGTAACATGAAGAAAAAAACCAACTATCTCATCCTCTCTTGTCTGTCCACCAATAACCGATGTCTGAAGTTCTTCTAGGTTCCTCCTCACCTTGTCATAAGGCAAGAGAGTGATAAAATACAGCAGAACACATTTAAAAAAAAAACAAAACAAAAACTAATAGTTTTGAATTCTCTGTTATTAACCCTCAGCAGTAAGACAACATTCAGCTCCCACTGATTTGACTTGCAGTTCTCCCCCACTCATAATGGGTACGTCTTCACTGTTTGAATAAAAGACCTACTAAAAATGATTTATCCTGTCCTGCCTTCTGTTTTCAATATATTAGTTACAGCAGTGAGTCCCAGCAGCTTTTGCAAGAACCAAATCATATAGCAGGTCATGAAGACTCGTTCAAACTTCTCATAGGTATCATTATATCACTTGACATAGAGCTATAAATCAGTTTGAGCAGTCTATATATTTTCAAAGCCCTAAGATAGATAAGCAAGGGTGACTGACTTCACAAGACAGAAACAAATAGCCCTTTTTTCTACATGCCTTTGCCCAAGAGTACCCAGCCCAAATACCGGTATTCTGAGCTGAACCCTCCCTTGTTCACTGTTGGAATACGGCTTTACAGTAAATGGAAGGAAGATCTCCAAGGACGTTGATGCAGCCACAGCGCAAAGGAAGAAGCAAAGACAAATCAGAAACTCTGGAACTTTCTCACTGTTATGGACTCCTTAGTTATGGGATTATTATTGATAAAAGTTGATAGAAATATTTGAAGTTGTACAAAATGGAGTTTTCTTCATCATGGATTTACTGTTAACTGATTGGTTAATATCTGCCGCAGTGCAGAATCTCCTTTTAAGGTTATCCCCTCCTTTGTTTGCCTTTTCTGGGCATGTCATGCCCAGTTCTCCCTTATATGGTAGAGGATTTGCATGCTCCTCCTTCATTCCGCCCATTTTTCTAGCAGGTTCCATGCCTACCCTATATAAGCGAGCCGCCATGTTAATAAATTGCCATTCCGGTTCTACCACTATAGGAGTGTGCCTCTCCTTCCTTTCCCTACCAAAGTCACGTCAGTTCACTACCTAAAGTCTTCTGGATAGTCAGCCTCCAAGCTTCCACCACTGCCAGGTGCACAGACCCCCATGCGCTAAGCAGCTCTGCAAATACAAGAGTTAATTCCCACACATCAGGCTTACTCCCAGGCCAGCTCTCATGCTTGGCTTCACCAAAACAGCCTCTGTTCATGAGTTTCTCCTGCTCCTGAGTTATATCACCTGCCAGAGGCAACCAAGGCTTTAACAATTCACAGAAAATGTTCATATTTTGTCTCCCATTTTGGCCTCTTGTGAAGAATCCCTCAGACTGCAACACCACACAGGGCTGTATGAAAAAGGCGCCCTTTTCTTTCCTCAGAAAAACGCCAGAGGCTTTTAGAAAAGCAAGCACAAAGAGAAGATGTTCTCCTGAGACCACATCCCACAGATCCTACTGTGATGAGGGAGGTCAATACATTATCTTCTCCCTCCAACTTTTGTCTGGAGGTTAGGAGGGTATTGGACAAAAATTATCACAAAATGTGTAAGATAGTCTGCCTTGCTTTTATATTCTCCCACAGACATCCACTTTTGGATGCTGTTGGAGAACAGATACTTGATCTGAGCCATTATGGCCACTCCATCTCATGACTGGCAGCTGCCATCAACTTCTCTCCTCTTTGAGGAAAGCCTGATCCAATTCCTCAACTGACGCAGGAAGCACAAATGGGAGGGAGCAGTGCAACTCTCCTTGTCCTGACCTGGGCCAGTGAAATGACTCAAACATTGATCCTGACTTTGACAGTAAACTGTGACAGGAAGAGCACAACACCAGGTAAGAGCCTGAGGCTGAAAACAGACAATTACTTCAGTACTGCAGGAAAATCCAGAAAGTGCTTGGGAACTCTATGACCATCTTTTGTTCCAATTGGCTCAGTGTGGGGCACTGTACCATTTGTCATGTTCGAGGAAACACAATGCTCCTGTAACTGGGCAAGCAGTGCTTCCTCATTCCCTTAACCTCAAGCCAACAGAGATCTTTGCTACTTAATGGAGATAGGAAGCAGAATGCTGGAGAGCATTTTAACACAGGTGGTCTTGTTTGAGCAACTCTCATTAAGCTGTATAAATACTCAGTCCTGCCAACCACTGCTTTCATGGCTGTACCAGCTGGTCACAAAAATTGATGCACAAAAGCAAACCAAAAGAAGTATTTCCCTGTCTGTGCAGGAATGTAAACTTATGGATAACCCATAAATGCATGAAATAGCACCCCCTTTAAGTCTCTTTTCATAAGCATATGTATATACATGTGCTGACGAACACATTCTTCCACAAACAGCTGCACATTCACATGAACTTATCTTAAAATCACCAATCCGCGTATTGACAGGTTTACTCTCACATCTGCACAAAACTTCACTTGCACGTAGTATCACAAACTCCAACTCACCAATTTACACAGGCAGGGATGTAGACATGCCCTCAAACACTAATTCTGTCACTTCTCTTCTCTTTTTCCTCAATCAAACAGGCAGAGGCACAGTTACAGGCATATACAATTCTCATATGCATCCCTGAAGACCCCTCTGAGCTACAGCCACTGTGCAAATTTCAGCCATTCTGTGTATGTCCTGAAATGAACTAAAAGGCAATGCCAAACCCCAAGAAAGCAATGGGCATAGCTGTTAAAAAGATACTCAAATATATGTATTCTCTTATAATCACAGTCATTCCAAGTTAAATCAGAAAAGACAGAAACTTGAACAAAAAACAATGCCAAATAGGAACCTTGTTAAAACAGCGAAGACAACGGACTGGCTTGCAGAAGAGCTCTTGGGTTGGAAGGAATCTGTAAGAACATTGCTCAGACAGACCTGTAGACCACATTTCACTTACTACTCACATTAATCTGGCTAGGCACAGGACAGAAATATGCTAAACAAATTCACTGACATTCAGGTAGTAGGTTCTGTTAATACAAAGGAGAACCAGAATATCACAAGGATGGGCTGGGCCATCTTCAGGACTGTAAAAACAGAAATGGTATGCAATGTAATACCGTGTTTGTTTTTAACAATGAAAGGCCATAGCCACATCCCTCCTATATATCTTATCAGCAGCAACGACAGCTCTTCAGACAAGCCTGGCAGGCTATATCCCCTCTGCAGCCACTGTCTTGTAGACACTAAACTGCTCCCTGGTCTTCAGCAAGAACGCCTGCCACTGGAGTATCTCCAGGCTTTCCAGCATGCTAAAATTGGCAGTTTCTGTGGCAATTTCACCCCAAAACCTCTAGCTTTGTCTTGCCTTCATAGCTGAAAACATAACTATACTGAAGAAATAAAAGCCAAGCAAGTTTCCCTTTACACAGCAATCACATCAACGTACTACAGCAAAGCTGGATTACATTAGGAATGGAGATGCCCAAGATTGTTCCCCAGTTATGCTGGATGATCCACAAATCCTGACAACTCCCGAGTCCATCACCTTGTTTCCATGATGTCCCTGCAGATCAGGATGTTGGAGCCTGTGGTTTTTGACCAGGTGACAAGGTGTCAACCACAGAGCAAGCAAAGTGACAGGGACCTGCTGAGCAAACTAGAGAGCCTGGTAACATACAGAGACAAAGGGACCACAGGAACTCATCACTGCAGGCTGTTTGGCAGGTCTTGGCCTGGGGAATCCATGGAGATCCACAGAAAGTCCTTCAGGAACTACCCTGGTCCAACCAGGTATGTCATAGCATCAAAGAGACAACCCAGCATGAAGGGTACTATGCAAGAAATAGTTATCTTCTTTGTCTACACACCACTGAATCCAAACACGCCAGTCCCAAGAGCAGGCACCATGAGCAATTATCACCATGTTATACCTGGAGAAACTGAGGCAATGGTTCAATAAGTAATCAGCAAATAAAAAAAGGTACCAGGACAAAAACCAGACCCTTCTCTTGCTCTGATTACCCACACTGGTGCTTTAGTCAGAAATCTCTCTCCAACAGATGATTTGTGAAACAGCAGATCAATAACTTAATCTAGTATCTGACCTGTATTTATTATTGCCCACACTGGACTGCCCCATTAGCACATCTTTCTTTGTTCCTGTGCCTCATTCCTCTGGCCTGTGTCTGAGGATCTTCCTATCATACTTCTCTGTGCCATCCACAGCCAAGGGTACTCCTTCTCCTGCTTCCCTAAGCAGTGCCATGCAGAACTCTGCTCATCTTCCACGCACTCCTTCACCAAGCTGGTTCTTACAAGCACCGGGATTCAAAAACAGCAGAATATAACCACAGTCTTCATTTCATCTTATAACAGAGGGCTTAAGAGAAACTAATTTGAAGAAAAGGGTAGGCAAAAGACAAGAATCCACGGATCTTCCATTTCGTTACATTTCAGAGACAAGGTTTTGTTGGGGTTTTTTAACTTTCCTGTTTTCTCAAATATATACAAGAACAAAAAGGATAATCAGGAGCTGGGAGCAATTTGAAAAGCAAAGGAATTACAAAAGAAATTAGAATGAGTTAAATATTTATGCAGTGCAGCTCTAATTAAAATAATAGTCCTGCAGATGTGCTGGGGAGATCAGCAACCTACCTCCATCCCCTTAACCCTCTTATTCCATTATACCAGCAAAATTTTTAGCTAATTACTGACACAACTGAAGCTCCATTTAAAAAGAAAAAGGGAAATCATGAAAAAAAAATGAAAACAAATGGAAGCAGTAATACCTTGCAAGGAAAAGAAGAGTTGAACCATCTTTTCCAGCATTTATAAGGTAAACATTTGAGAACAGCATCTGTCTTTCCATAAAAAAACCCTCAAGTTCCTACTCCCCCTGGGAGTTCCTGAAACAGGATCACTGAGGAATCTCTGACAAACCAAGGCATTCCTACACCTATATTCAGTATCTGTAACCAAATTTCTCTTTCAGTCATCCCTCCAAACAATCAATGCTGTCTCAAGTGGGAGTGACAGATCTGGAAAACTCCATGGTTCAAACCCTCATTCTTCAGCTCTCTGCCATCTACTAGAAACCACAAACCCGACTTAGGCACTAACCCCTTTCATGGATGTACAGAGTTGAGTGTGACAGAACAAATCTGCTGCATTCCGACATTAATAGATTCCTCCCTGTGGGGAGAAAACCACGTTTCCAAGTCCTGCCCAGTGAGAATCCTAAACACTGTACTGTAGAGCCACCTTTATGCTTGTATGCTTGCTTGCTCTCACTCTGCTCCCAAACATCATGAATATTTAATTACTTCAAGCAGAGAAGAGAGTCTTCAGTAACAGGCATAAAGAGTTATACCTTCCACTACAAAATTATCTGCTGGCTACAGCAGACTGAGAATGCTACATAACCAGTGGCTCCCACAGGCAGGACATGTGCTGCAGCCACCAGGATGCCGGACAAAAAAGGGCTGCTCCCATCATTTCCACGTGCAGTCTGGTACTGTGCTCCTGAGAACAGCTATTAGCCTAAGTGCCAAGATTATGGATCCCGACAGACACAAGCAAGACACTGGTACTGAGCGGCACTATCAAGAGAAATAAACCTTCATAGAGCTTTAGGCCCTTCAGGAAATAGAAAACAGAAGCCTAATGACCTCCAGCATCAGACAACAGTAGGGGAAAATAAAAAAAAAAAAGGACTTGGAATATCTCTTGAGAATTTGAGCACCTGTGAGACAGTTAGATGGCACCAGTCACATAATTTTCTTTTGTGGATATAGTTCAAAGGCTTATTTGCTGATGTTCATCACAAAGTTCCCAAATAATTTTATATGGCTTCACAGGAATTCCAGGATGTTTTTCCAAATACAGGCATGCTCATACCCAAAATTCTAGACATGTCTTAATAAAAAGCAAGGACACATATAACTTGTGTCAGTGCCCAAGTCCTCCACAGTACAACACACTACACCTTCCAGTGTCTCACTTGCTCTCACCCTGGGGCTGAGAGAGGAATAAAAAAAGTTGTTCCTTGATACAGCATTACAGGGAATTCCCAGAGCAGTCCTTTGTGTGAAGCTAACCTGCAACAGAGATACTCTCTCTTTATCCCCAGCTGAGATTAAATGAAGCGACATGCTCAAATTCATACAGACAGTTACAGGTGAAACCAGAAATACAGCTAATAGCTTTCAACCCCTATTCTGGCCACCAGAGACAATCTCTTTTTGCATCTTCCTGCCTGCCTGTCTCTGACCTAAAATACCTATGTGCATCTTGAGTGGAAAAATTATCCGGATCACCGATTTGCCATAGCTGGTGATGTGCCACAAGTAACATAACTCCTACAGTTTTAAATCAAGAATGTGCAAAACTACCTTGCAGAGACAAGAGAAACAAGAAAGCCTTGTAAATTTTATTTACAACACCAGCTATGACAGATCTTTCCCTTCTAACTCCACCTACAGAGCTTGCCACTATTTCCATGGCTCTAGAAAATAACACATCACATCAGATCGCAGAAGGCCACCTGGATCACAGCACAGGCCTCTGTGCTATACAAGAGGGTAGAGGAGAAATTTTCAATTACCATCATCCTCAAAAAAAAAAAAAAAAAAATCAAGGTGCATGAAGGATACAAAAGAGAAGGACTTCGAGCACAAGAAATAAGAATATTGGGGGAATAAGATTCAGAGGCAAGAAAAACGTTCAGTATTTCCACAGTCAGGATGAAAGATCACCTTTTTATCAGCTCCAAACTAAACTAGCTACACTTTAATCCTCACGAAGTATGACTAGCACTGGTTACCAAAGCCTTCTTGCACTGTCCATCAGATCTAAAAGGTCCAGAATATAATGTACTACCTGGAGAAATACCAAACAGCACAGTCATCAATAAAGAGAGAAGAAGCAAAAATACGGAAGGGATCCAAGAGAAAATGAAATAAGGAAAACCCCTCAAGCATAATTTGAAGAAAGTAAAGGCCAAAGGGTAGAAAGAGTAAAACAGAAAACTCTGGAGATGGGGTGGATTCCTGTATTTCACACCCTTTAAAACAGCATAGCTGGAGGAGACTTCTTTCTGCCTTGTTCATTAAAGCTCCCAGTCCATCTCTTTACTGATCTCTCCCCTTTTTTTGCTTTGACTGCATCTTTTCACCGAAGATCTTGTTTTCCTTCCTGTCATCATTGTGGGCTTTCCCCCCTTTCTCTCTCAGAGCAGCTGTCACATTTACTCAGGTCTCATGAACCGCTGTGCTGTGGGTGCGTGTGATTAATTATACCGTTAGCCTTCATTAAGTCAGGGTATTGGCACTCCGGCAGAGAGGCAGCAGGACCAGAAGGAGAAGCTATTGAAAGTCAGCAGGATCTGCATCCTGCCGTTTGTGTGTATGTTGGGCATGCGAGGCTTTTGTCCTCAAAAATAGCAGTATCTGAGAGGGTTTTGTGTGCCCTGCAAAGCACAAAGCTTTTGGCTCACTAAATGCAAGGTTCAGTTAAAAGGGGGAGGGGGGAGAAAACACACAAAACACAAACAGAAGGTCCTGAAACATTTTACTACCTCAAACAGCCTGCTGTAAGCCTTCTTGGTTTTGTATAGTGGAGACTGAAAAAGATCAGTATTCTGACCATGGCTTTGGTCCCCATGCTGCTTTATAGTATTAAACTATTCCCAGAAGGTGCAGACTGCTTTCCTTCAAGATCACCAAATACAGTTAAAATGCTTCTGTTCCGTACTTCCCAGAAATAATGCTTGGTCGTTCAACAGCCTGAGGAAGGGGTCATTATGGGAGGCATAAAAGACTCCATTTTGTTTATTGCATGGAATTAGCCTCTTCCACACAAGGGCATGGGACATGTACTCTGATGCTCAAAGATCAAAGAGCAAACTCCGTTTCTATTCAAATTTGCACATATTCATCTTAGTTACTTCTACCTGGCCTGATCTTAACCAACTGTGACCCAGTTTTAAACACTTTATAGGATATGATAATTGCAGCCTAAAATCTCCAGAATTCTGCTAATAACCCTTTACTCTGCACAACTGAAAAGCACACAGCTCATAAAAATTATTACATGTCCCTGTTTTCTCTGGAAGGGTTCACTACAGATGTTGTTGGAATTTCTCTTTAAAAGCTCTCCAGCTCAAAACACAGACATTCAGTTTTTGACATGATGATACTGTATTTTATTAGTCATTGATAACACACTCTGCAAGAGAATTTGAATTTGGGAAATAGAATAGTTTGGCCACTCCAGTTAGATCATGTGGTTTAATAAACACAGAAGCCTAAAACAAACCAATGTTTTGGTATTATTGTTTTAGTCACCACAGAACAAAATCAAATCCCAAGTGATCCATCACACTTACAGCTCAATCTTTGCAATTTCAAGTCTCCAAAATTCAGTTTACCACAAATGTAAATTTTGTTATATTGCAAAAATAACTAGGAGTGTCACAGCTCCCATTGCCAGTGCTGCACCAAATCCAGGTGACTAGAGGTAATAGCCAAATCATGTCTTATTTTACTTTAGACTAGCCTCAAGGACGCCAGAATATGCAGAATCCATTGAGCCCCATTTGGACAAGAGGATACCAGAAAATTCTCTGTGAAAGGGACAAAAGTGACTCAACACGGGGAGCTTCGACAAATTGTTTGGGAGACAGACATCAGATAAAAGTCCAATAGAGCAGATGCTGTAAGAGGATTAGAGCAAGCGGATTGGAAAGCCTTGAGAATATACAAAGATCATCAGACTCACGATTCCTCTTTAAACATAATCAGGACCGAGTATCCCAACTTCCCCTCCCCACAAACAATACTTCATGACCTTATTTGCTCTCTCCCTCCTCTTCTCTTTCTCAATATCTCTCTCAATCATTTTATTTCCCAAGAGGTGGTTAACATCACGTGATGGATCTGCATGAAGTCAAGTGGAAGGAGTTTCTATAAATGTGGCAGGATCCTTTTAGTCTAGAAACAGCAGAAGGGCTATAGAACTGGCAATGACATACCAAAAATCTCAGGTCCTGTTAAAGCTGATTTCAGGTAGGTAGCAAGAAGGAATGTCAGGTGCCAGGGAGAATGCAAGTCCCAAATGAATGAGGGTAAGGACATAAATGATTTTCCAAATATGCTACTGTCAAAAAAACTGCCGTTCATGTAACAGCTTCACCTGTTTGTTACATTCTTTCACCTCTCTATTAAGTAATTTAGAGATAGCTGAAGAGCCCACCAGCACCCACTGAATAACTTTCATCAAGTTACACAATACTGCTTTTTATTCCCCTACCTTCAATCTGTCCAGTTTGGCCTCTACGGAAAGCATTTAGCCACAGGATTTTTCCAACTATCTTTTAAGTGGGTTCACAGCTATAAAAACTGGGAAAAGATCACTACATACTCAGCACCAGCATAAGGAAGCTATGAAATGTATCCACAAAGTATGCACACTTGACATTTGCTTAACTTGTTAATATAAATCCACAGGCATCCAAAATCCCAGTAAGAAATATCATGCTATTCATAGGACCTTATGAAAAGCACAGAGTTTAACTGAACAACTGTGTATATCCTATAGGCTGAAATAAACAACTTTTCGAAAAGATTATTAATTCATAACAAAATTTGTATATCATTCATGTGCTGTAAAAAATCTGTATTAATCAAATAATTTGAAGCACTGTGTAAATCCACCCAATTCCACTCAAAGTAAATCATGTCAGCACCAGCTTTAGAGACTTAAAAAAAAATCTAGAAGTGCTGGTTGTTGAAATGAATCATGAAGTTAACCTAAACTGCCTAAACTGACTCCAGAAACGTCAATGTACATGGATGGCAAATCACCTCACACCTCCTACATACTAAGCCATAAACTCTGGATTGGGAAGTTTCCATCTTCTGGAGATTACTTGCATTTTGATACATCATATTTAGCTCTGCATAATGGCTCTGAACTTCTGATGACCTCTCCTTATGCTTTCCAAACTGATCTGCAGTTCAGGTCACATATGGTCCTCCTCATGGTCTATCCACCTTCACTGCTAAAGCCTGCTTCTTTGTACTTTCTGAGTGTAAGCAAATATAAGTAGATCATTGTTTCCGTGTTCAGTATAAGCCATAAATCACCACCAATCCTTCCATGTGGATGAAGAACATCAGTGCCAAATGTAAAAAGCGGCTCTGCCCAGAATCAGAAGGAAGAGCCACCTAAACCCAGGACTTCCTGTAGGATGCATCCCCAGATTGAGTCTCCCCAAATTGACCAAAATTGAACATAATTATTAGTCTCAGTAAATGAAATCCAAGCATTGGGCTATGAAAAGGAGGAGAAAAGAAAGGAAACTGTTTGACATAAATGATTCTATCAAGAATTTAAACTTGTATCTTGATTGATACGAGTTTGCAAGTAATGGGGAGAAGTTCCATGACCCCTCCCCAGCCTTGCTTAGACGCTAAATAGTGAAGGTAACCACTAATGAAGTGGAAGCTGTCATTCTAAGTTTGGACTGTGCAGGGCTATTAGAAAGGAAGGATGTTAATTCTTGTATTCAATTCCTTAGCTTCTCAGTTCCTTCTCCACTTCTCTTCCTGCTCCAGGGTTAGAACCTCAGTCATTTCACCATACACATGCATACTCTTTTCATCCTTACTTTGTAAGAGCAATGCTTGTGGTATGGAGTGACAGGATGCAACATCCAAGGACTCCAAACAAGTGGAATAAGGAAAAGCACATAACAGCCACCACTGCTCCCAGAGAAGCCTCTGCCCTAAGGAGACAATTGCTTAGGGACTTTCCCATCTGTTCATTTCCAGGTTTCTCCACAGACTGCATCTAGACAGGCCAGGGGAGCTATGGCTGATATTAGAGAAATGGGTGATTATACACTTGCTTGACTCTGAAAGCAAAACATACATCAGAAGGTCTCTGCAATCAGCAGGTTTGGCCCAGGCCCATCCCTTATAGGAAGGAATTCAACTGTTTACCACAATGAGTCCAAAGGTACATATGTCACCTCATTCGCACATCACCTCTGCTTACTCATCTCTTCTCTACAGCTGCTGCTGTTTGGCCTTTCCCCATGGAATAAAGAATAACCAGGTGCCATGGTTTTCCTTGATCAGCCCCAGTGGCCTGTTGGGTTTTCTTTTCAGTCCCAGCAGTGGGGTTGCATGGCAGTATGCCTACAAATCCTGGCTAGTTTCCCCCTCCAATCCCTGATACCAGTCCACAGTGAATTTGCTATGACAGGTTTGACACCTGGCTGGAGGCAGGAGAAATCCTGCCCATTGCAAATAAAGCCCTCAGCCAGACATACACTTCACTTCCAACACACTGACAAAGGAGAGAAGACATGATACTTGCTACTGGCATACATGTGACCCCTCCCCAAGATGACCCAATTTTCGTCGCTAGCTGTGACATGGCCATGCACAGCAGAAACACCCATACAGCACTCCAAGCGCTGGACCAAACAGCAGTGTTACTGCCACAAATTGGAGACTGACAAGAGGGGAGATTCCTCTGCTCTAACTCTTACTGCAAGTGAATGGAGAGGATTTAAGCAGCCACTGCAGCCTTTTCCCAGTCTCTCATTCAGATGAAAAAAGTACAGAACAGGGAAATAAGGGGACACAAAGCAGAAAATCAACTAGAAACTGATAGAGCAGCAACAGCAGCTGGATGCAGTAGAAGTAAATTGAGCTCTCTTGCTGGAATATAAAATAGTTCCCCCTAACTACTGAAGAAGTCATTCCCTCCAATGAAAAAAATATAAATTAAAGGCATCTTTCCTTTAAGAATGAAATTTGTGTTAAAAGTAGAGGCAAGCCGCAGCATTTTAAAGGGCCGGTATGCCATGATGCTCTCAACATAAAACAGCAATAGTCAATGTAAGCAGAATTTCTGAAGGTAAGTCTTGGTAGGGCAGCTGATGAGGGACCAATTAGAGGAAAGTAACTGAGATCAGCACAGCAAAAGGCCATTTCATTTTGAACTTAGAACTCTGGAAAGCGCTTTGCCAATGTACCCAAACCTGACCCAATGTAGTGGTTTTGTTTTAGACCTTTCTTGGTAAGTGGGTCATAACTAAGGAAGTATTCCATCTCATTTCTTTACATAAGCAAAGATATAAAGAGGGGGAGTCAGAAGTCAGGGAGCAGTCCTCCTTCTGGCAGTGTTGGAGGGCAGAGGAGCTCCCTGCGGTCACTCTGCTGTGGGAGTGGGCTGTGGGTGTGGGTCTGCTGATCAGCCAGCCGGGTCAGGAGGAGGTGTCCTGAGATACAAGAACGGCAGTGGTTTTGGTGAGAGGGAAGTGAAAACTTGTTTTCTTTCTCTTTTCTCCTCTGTGTATATATATATATATTTACATATATATACATGCATAAACTATTTCAGTTGCACTGAAGTTCAGTTTTAGGGGTTTCCTCCCCCTCTTCTCCCTTTTTTCCCCTGTGGCCAGGAGGGGCCTTCAGGGCCTCTGTCCTGGGCCCTTTGGCTCTTGACATTTGGGCCAATTTCAACCGGTCACACCCAATCTTTGAGCCTTTGATAACTAAGCTCTCTCCTACATTTCTCAATCTTGAGCT
The DNA here is from genome assembly GCA_035583185.1 of Anabacerthia variegaticeps. Lineage (NCBI taxonomy): Eukaryota > Metazoa > Chordata > Aves > Passeriformes > Furnariidae > Anabacerthia > Anabacerthia variegaticeps. The sequence continues at coordinate 42,058,590 of JAWWEW010000165.1, read as the reverse complement.
TAACCATCCCTGCTATTAGTGTAGTTCAGACACCTGAAACATCCAACTGCTCAACTACATAGTAATGTGTAAAACATCCCAAGTGCAAGCATGCATTTAATGAACTAATATTTGGCCTCTGAAGTCCAGCACCTCAGAGATGAGGTAGTGCATTATCTTATCTACATCTCTGCTGATAATCTGCTCTGTGTTCTCCAGGCTACTTTTCTTTTTCTGGATGTAGTGGGAAGTAAAATAAAAACTAGAAAAAACCTTCAAATATTAAAAAAAAAGTAAAGAGAAAATAGAGAAAAAATAAAAAGGAAAAATACAATAAAAAAGAACAATGCATTTGACAGGGGGATCTCATTCCTGAACTTCACTATCCTAGAAGAGAGAATGAGACAGCAATTGGCAAACACAGGAGAACAGTCACTTTGATTATATGAAGGTTGTCTCCAATCACCTGCTATAATAAAAGGGAAGTAAGTATCCCTGAGACCCATCTGAAATTATCTGCTTTTATCACTGTGGCAGGAGCTGTGCTGACAGACTCCCATCTGCTGGTAGATCAGATACCACAGAATATACACTGAGAAAACCCACATTATTAGGAGAAAGTTATACATGTGGGTATATATACACACAGATCTCATCTAAGGCTGGCAAGCATGCTAGGGATTCCCCAGGAAATTCTCATCTGTCCCTAGTGCTATTACTTTGCAGTTGTCAGATAAAGGGCTTACAGCTCAAGGGGAGGACTTCAATAAACAACCCAAAACAACTTAGTGAACCATGAACCAGTCTCCTGAAGTGAGACCCCCAAGAATCTATCCTGAAACCCAGGCCATAAAAATACCTGAACATTCCTATAGAATTTTTTGTTGTTCCATTATTCACAGGGGAGTGGAATGGTTGCAGCTTTATCAGCCTGTTGCTGAACTGTGTTTTCATAAGTAGTTCTTATCTACAGAGTCTCTCCACCCTCAGTAGTTAAGTCTCTTAGTACCCTGCAGCCTTCATTCACATCAGTCAGGTTAATAAACCCCTTCAGAGTACAGCCCCAAGTCTTTTTTGATAGCTCCCTCTGAGGCATGATGCATATACAAGCTCTACAGATTTTCCAAAGGAGATCATGACGGGAGATAGGCTTGCAGAGAGTGAAGGATTCTTTATTGCCCTGTTAAAGACAGAAATCTGTGACTGCAATTTACTGAACAGTAAGACATGCAAGAAATAAAATTTGTCCAAACACAACAGACAGCAAACAACCCAATATGGGCACCTATCAAGATAAAAAAACTACTTCAGCTCAACAGCTGTCACGGCAGGACAGGAGTTATTACTGCCAATGAAAAGCAACCAGATCCTAAAAAAAGAAAATACAGAGGGAACAGTAGAGAGAGAAGGACATGAGAAGTGCATAGGGACAAATATTCCTTTGGCATGGGAAAAGACAGACCTGTAACAGGCTACAAATTACACAGTAATTGTGTATGAGCAGAGGATCTTACAAACTCCAACTTTGGCAAAATCCCATCTAGATCCCACAATCTCTTTCATCATTCCCCTTGGTAGTTTGTGCCAAACCAAACCAGCAAAATTCAACCTACAGGACATAGAAGGGTAAAATAGGAACTTGGGTCTGTTTCTGCAAATCTGCAAAACACTAGATCTGACTAAGCCAATTCTTCTCCTTGTGCCTGGGTTTCACTGCACAGAGAGCAGGCTCACAACACATTTTTATGAAGCATTTTCTATCACAGGAAATAAGTCTCTTATTCCTTAGAGAGTTAAGAAGTTTGACGCTTCCTGACTTTCATATTACACGAGGCACTATTCAGCCTTTTTATTACCTAGTTTGTGAGCAGCAAAAGCAGAATAAATGCAGCAAACACTTGGCTTGCCCTCTGTATCCAGGAGGACAAAATAAAAATCTCACAGGAAAATTCCTTCTTGATCAAAACGATCCAGCATCTTTCCTGGGATTTTGTCACAGTGTGGCTGGGTCACGTGGCAACAGTGACAGAAAGAAGGGGCTGAGCTTTTTCACGAGCCATGGCTTCGGCAGGGGAAGCACTGGAGGCAGCTGTGAACAAACCTGGTCTTATCCGGGAGGGGGCACTGGTAACACATCACCCAAATCTTCAGGCTACCAAGCACCAAATTGACAGAAAACTAATATTAAATTTAAATAATAATATATATTATCTTGATGTTCTAGCAATTCAGTGATATAAAATTAAACACTGCATGCTCCTAAACTAATACAGGTAAGGCCCCTGCACTTTTGTAGAACAAAGTGTATTCCCTACCAAGGGATCTGTAAAAGTTATCAGGTACCAGTGTTTGACCAGCAGTGAGCATACAGCGCAGCTTGCTAAACAGAGATACTATGGATGCTGCCCACAGAGGCACTTCAAGAAACTCTGTACAGGTTTCTCACCAGTGTGCAGCAATGCAAAACTCTTCTGTACCACCTTCTGTAGCCAAACAGCCTGCATAGGACATCACTCCAAGTACTGAGACTCCTAAAACTTAAACATCAGAAAAAGAAACTTGGACATAGTAAGTATGTTCACCGAGAGACCATGATGAGATTTTTACCTTCTAGAGCACTATATCTCAATGTGTTTTCATGGCATACACTCAACCTCTGGCTCTTTCTCTGGACTCCTCCCTTGTTCCTTATCCCTTACAGCCATGGGCTGTGATAAGGAAAAAAAGGCATGAGGCCTATTGAACACCTACATGGCAGATTGCCAAGAGATAAAATACCAAATATGCATGTTTGCAAATAGAATTTGGGAATACAGACTTCTACCTGCAAGTTGTGGTTAATCTTGAACACCTTTCTAGGTTAAACCCTGTAGAGTTTATGCTCCCCCGTGTCTCCTTTCTTGCTTTTCTTGAAGCCCCTCAAGCCAGAATGAATTTGTTGCCTCTCCACTACATTTGGGTTTGGCCTGCATGAAAAACAGTTCATCCCAGTGCCATACGGGGTTTTTTTTTCAGATCTTACACTAGGCTAGTAACAACTTAGAAGTGCTCATCATTCATGCAACAACTCAAGTTTAAGCTACGTAAGTCCAATGTTAGCTCTTACAAGAGATTGTGATATCTCATTCTAAAGTACCTGACAAGGTCCCAAAAGCAAGGCTGCTGTAGAAGATAACATTCAGGAGACTTAACAGTTTTCACTGCTCTCAGCAGCACTCAAACTTGTCCACTGAGGACCTGTTTCATCCTGAGACTGACTCACCCTGAGCAGCCCCCTTTGCCAAATCTCACACTAACCAGCTCCAAGTTTCTCTTCCTTGTTACCCTTGAGAATAAGTACAACTCCTCACATAGCCTGAGCTACTCAGAAAATGTGTTGGTTGTATAGCAGCAAACACGCTGTCATTCAGCATCAAATCGGGATACCCTGGCCAGTTATCATGACTTTCAAAGGAAGGGCTCTCTTCTCCCTGCTCTGGCAGGGCAAGGCCCCAGAGAGGAGGGAAAGGAGATGATGCATTATCTGTCAGCAACTTCAGGTTTGCAACACAGGTGGGCAATTTTGGTTTCATCCAGTAGAGGGCAATACTAACATAGGAAACAAAAAGTAAATCGCAGCATTTCTTGCACTAAAATGAACAAGCAAAGGAATTAAGACTCTGATCTTGCAGCACTGAGCACAGAAAAAAGCACTTGGATGGTCCACGTGTTCATTCCATCAAAAATTTTTCCTCAGTTGGCCCTGTTTAGTGGAATATTGCCCTGCACTAAATTTTAGGATGTTTGATTCAAGTAAGATTTTTACTGTTCTGATTAAAACACAGAAGAGATGATCTCTGTTGGTCATAGTAGAAATACAAACAAACCTTTGCATTGTTCATAACAAAGAAACCCTTCTATCCCACTTGAATTTAGTCTGCATATTTGATGAGACCCAAAAGACCAATGCCTCATTATTCTCCCCAAACTAGACTGTTTGATACTGACCATTTCTTACAGACAAAGAGATAAGATGTACCAGCATTCAATTGTAAATGTAATGCAGTTGTCGCATGCTTGTTAAGACCTGAAATTAACTTTCCATAAGCAAAGCTGCCACACACATACTCATCATACATTTCTAAAGCCTGTGACAATACTGTCACAAATTGTGCTCTGATAGAAACCTTCCACACCAAGTTTCAGAAATTAACTAAAAGTATTTTTAAAAAATACTTTTTTCCCTATTTTGTAAATAAAAACCTCTGCTTCTATAACTGTTCCATGCCATGACTTCAAAATAATTTAGAAACGTGAGTGAAGCCTCACAATCAAGTTTTACTTTTCTTATACTCAAGCAAACACCCTTCTTTGGAGACTGGGAAGTTGAGGTACATGACGAGACAGTGGGTCCTCCCAAGGTCATACATATATCTACAATGGAACAAAGATGTGAACCTTTTCTCTAGCTCCAGTCTTGTATTTTACCCATTTACCCGTACTGCTAATCATGTTTACTGGTACAAGGTACTTTAGTTTCTTTTCTGAATTGTCCATTGTACTCAGATGGTGGAGCTGAGGAAAGGGAGATAAATTGTTTTCCTATTCACAGTGTTTTCCTATTATGTTTATTTGCTTATAAACAAGATATTTTCTACTCTTGTTCATTTTATTTACGTTTCATTTCTCCTAAGCAAGAACAACCAAAACTATCTTTCTAGACTTTTTTAAAAATCAAATCTTCTCCAAAAGTATTTGTCAAGCCAAGTCCCACCATGACTTTAAAAAACAACATATTACATATTAGAGAAATAGCATATTGCATTTATTTAAAAAATAGCATGTTACCCACAGCTCAGTGCTAGCCAAGACTAATGTATTGAAATGAACACAGAAAGGGCTGTTAAAACCAAAAAGAAACACAACTTTTGCACCTCAGGAAATATACAGGTGAATTTGTAGAGCTTGGCCCAAATTTCTACACAAATGCTTAGGTGCCTTGCTTCCATGGACCTCTTTTTGGGTGTAACAGTCAGATGACACACTTCTTTCTGGATATGAGGCTTACTTCTTCCTCCCTCTCCCTTGCAGACAGGCAGGGCCAATTCTACACAGCACCTTCAGAGGTGTGAACTCCCTCAGTCATATCTGCTCTATGTAACGGTGACTCTTTAGAATTATGACCATGTTCATGGTCACAATTTTCTTCTAAGTCAGAAAAGACAAGTTAACTTAGGCATAGAGTTAGGTATAGTCATGCACTGGATAGAACACAGTCATGACAAAGCCTGTTGTACACAGACACACTGCATCTTCCAGTCATGTAACAGTGACAGGTTATTTACCATTACTCCCTGCATCGATGCTGAAAAAGAACAATTTCACCATCTTTGCCATGGATGATTTTTAAGTTATTGTCACAAAGCACAAAACCAAAGGATCTTAAATGCCTAGGAACAAGGAGGCCTGGATTGTGTCCCCTGTCTCACAGCTACCCCAAAATGCTTGCCTTGACTTGTCACCTTGACTTCTATGTCTCACTTTCAAAATTAGGATAGTGACATAACCAATTCCTGCGCAGTGACACTCAGACTTCAAAATACTCCAGTTTATCACTGATGACATAACATTATGGAAATACTACATAACATTAAGGAAAGACTGGACCTGGCACTTAGTGTCATGCTCTTAGTTAACACAGTGGTATTTAGTCATTGGTTGGACTTGATCATCTCAGAGGTCTTTTCCAACCTAATTGATTCCATGACTTTTTGATTATACTATCAGAGAGCAGTAAGAACAGGTTGTACAGCTGTCAGAGTCAGAAGTAACCACTAAGCCAGTTAGGCCAGTTAAGGTTTGACAGAAGATTTTAGGGCATAGCCACTTAAAATGCTGTAAAATTTTCTGACCACTAATATGCGTGATCTTGCCACTCTATCCCTGTGGCCAGCACTTGGCCTCCAGGAGGGATTTAGTGACAGGACTGCTTGTTTGAGTCTAACAGCTTTGTTTATAACAAAAATAGTTGCTTATTTAAACAAGGTATATTCCTCTTATCTCATAAAAGTGAGTCAACCTGTAGCATCAGCACTTTCTCTCACAGCAAATTAAAGTTCCCTAAGTAAGACTGTAAGGATGGGGTAATTGTGTTGTCCTGTGTAAGAGGCTGTGAGACAGCAGCAGTCTGTGCACTGCTGAGGGAAGACAGGGAGCTGGGCTGGAGAGAGAGAAACAGCTATGTGTCTCCCTGACCCTCTCCAAGCTGACGCTCTTGGTTACTGTCGCCACAGGAGATGGTGTCCAGTTGGGATTATCTTCGTTGTCATCCTTCTGCAGCATAAAGCTGTTAAGAGCCAAGAAAATTGCTGTAAAATGTAAAAGAGGCTCAGTCTGAGACCTGAAAAACATCAGACAGTGTCTACGTAGGAGCTTCTATATCCCTCACAAAGGTATGCAACTCCTAAAGCTAAGTAAGGTGATTGCAGATAACCAGCAGTCAGGAAGCTTTCTGCATGCAGTTCTGCAAACACATCTTGGTTCAAATACAGAGTCCATCCACCAACCCCACACAAGGTATAGGCACCCTTCCTTCATACAGCATGGATCTTAGAAATGAAGCAGTCACCCACCATTTCCGAGCTGCATCCTCACACAGTCCAGACACTCTGATCCTGTGCAACAGTCTTGGAGCTTTCCCCTCTTTGCCCATCTCTGCCAGCCCAGCTGAGCCAGTCCACCTCAGGACATGGCCAGTACTCCCTCCAGCAACCTGACCACCATGCAGCACCCCATGCCCCCACCTACCCCAGGCCATCACCCCTTAGCCCAGGCAGCCCAACCCAGCCTCCCATCCAGCACAGAGACTGTCAGCAAAAGAGACTTCACTCCAGAAATCTGCTGCAGCTTGGAAATTTGAGGGCTCTATTATAACAGGGCATTTTTCTGAACAACTCACACATACACCATGATCTTCTTTTCCTTTGGGTTTTTTTTCCCTCCTCTCTGTATGAGACGTTTCCTTATAAACCTGTGAACATTTCCCAAACAAATACTACCATATGTTTACGCCAAACCGGTTTTCCGTTCTCTTGTCTCCCTAAACATACAGAGACGTTTATCGACCTAATATATGCATATTAAATAACTACTTTGAAAACTGCTCCAAACTTCACTGCTTCAAGACAGGTCATGCAATTTGTGCAAAACCTAATGCAACGACTGACTTAATCAGACTTACATTTCAGAAACTCAGATTCACAAGTTGCCAGAGCCATACCAGGACAACATAATGCCAACTACAAAAGTTAGCTAGACAACCATGTTTGAGTCTGAAGTGTAGAATACTTTTAAAATCATGAAGGCATCTAATTCTGTGAGCTTCTCTGAGTTTGCATTAAGGAAACAACTACATTTATGCACACATACACAGATATAAATAATATAAGTGCTGAATATATTGCCTTAACTTTGGATGTTTAAGGCAGAACAATATGTTGAACTACTACCAAAAAATAGATCAACAGCTGAACGAACCTGGAACAAAGGACAGGTGTCCACAGCTAATAAAATACAGACCTTAAGCCAATATTGTGAAAGGCCCTTTGTGTAGCTTCTGTATTTTAGCATTTACTCTTTAAATTGCCTATAAGGCCAAGAGGGACAAATGGCAGGCTATATTTAAGAGGCATGATTTATCTCCCTTTTAATTTTTAATTTCCCAGTAAAAGTGACAGTGTTATTGCTAGAAATTCACTTGCTCAGGGGCATTTTTATAGTCTCCAGCTTTGCATGAATTCTCCCTAGAGATCTTAAGTTCCCCTGACTCTCATCTAGTAAACATCTGACTAAACTGCCTATTAGACAATAATGCCCTCCAGCAAGAGAGGAAAACATGGCTCTGTTCCTCTGCCGTCTTCTCCCTCCACCCTCCCCAATCCTCAACACAGTACACACCAGACTGCAACAGCCCCCTGTTTTGGGGGGAAAAAGGTGACACAGGGTGAAGTCTGCTTAAACAGGAATTTCACAACCGTTTCCTAATGTTTTAGGCTACTGTTTTTCCTTCCCGTCTGCCTAGTAAGCACAACTCAGACCACTGCAGGGTTAACCATTTAGCTCCCATAGCCCAACACACACTCTACAAACCGGAAAATTCAAAGCCCTCTAAAAGGGGACTGGAGATGACACAGCAAGCAACAAATATCAAACATGCCCCAAAAACACAGAAACCAGCCCTGCATTCCCAGCATTAAATGTTCTCTGGCAAACCCAGCCTCACACACATAAAGGATTCCTGCTGGCCTCTCATCTGCCAGGGCTTATGTATCAGCACAGGAACCCAGCAGGAAAGAGTCAGTAGGTCTCTCCCCATCTTTTACCCTCCTGCAGAAATAATACTTTTCCAATGGACTATTTTCAAGAGGAGGGAGAACCCCTGGAGAAGTGAGGACAACAGCAATGAGTTTTCCTCAGCTCTGTATCTGTGGATGGGGATTTACCTGCCAGCCATTCAAGCGTTTGCATCCCAAACCACACTTACCATGACCATTCCTGAGTAACCTGGTGTTGGGTGCATTGCCTCTGCAGACAGGCACTTTGCTTCCCCTTCCTGAGAGAACTGCTCCCCCCGTGAGAAGCTTCAAACCCAAAGCTTCAGAATTCAGAAATTATTTTTTTTTCTCTGCCCTACCTTGCTGGAGACCATCCAGGATTTACAGTTCTGGGGCTGAATTCTTCTCTCTAAAGTAACAGCAGTAAGGGCAAAGGAGCAAGACTCACAAAAATAAGCTCAGAATCTAGCCACTAGCTTTCTGTGCCCTGGATCAGCCAGGGACTTGAGTGCTGCATGGAGAGCCGCTTTGCTCAAGGGAAAGAAAAGAGTATGCTTCATGCAGCAGGAGCATCTCTGGCTGGTAGTCTCCAAAACAAACAGCGCTGGGGATGAAAGAACTGTGCCCTTTACACTGCTCTTGCAGTACACATTTGCCATAATCTTCCCAACACACACTTCTACTAAGCTTCACAAAAAGAAAAGCACTTAAGACATTTCAAATTTAAAAAAGCAATATGCATATGCATTACAGTGCAGCAATGTGGAACAGAACTGGCAGTGAAACAGACTTACTGGATCAGTTATTTTATATCTGATTTCAATTATTCTACTATGCAAGGAGGTGAAGGTCACAGAACAATTTAGTGGCAGGGCTGCAGATCACTCCCAGGTGACTGACAACTAAGCTCTCCTCCCCCTCCAGCCCTAGCCTATCTTTTAACTACCAAAGAGCACAAGAGTCTCTTATCAGCAAGTGACAGATGCAAGGGGGGCTCCAGGATGGAAAAACAAAGAAAAAAAGAGGGTCCCCCAGGTTCTGAGGGGGATGAGAGGTTGCTGGGGATACCACTTTTCACTGTCTACTATAGTTATTTTTCATTAGATTACACAGACCAAACATACTTGGCTATTAAGCAGAAAGGCACCAAGGGACCCAAAAAAGACAAATTAATTCCTAATTTATAAACAGAAAATGCAATAACCATAACGGGAAATCAGCATATTGCTCATGTACTAAATGATCATTTCATAGACAAAACTGGGAATAAATCCAGGAATAAAGACTAAAAGCAGAAGGGATGTGGTTGCAGTGCTGGAGGTCTAATCCACAAAGGAATATTATGGAGAGCACTATTAATTCATTCGCCTGCAGCAATAACACTATCACTAGAAAACAGTATTTAGACTTACTGTATATTGGGCTAACCCAGGCCAAAGGTTTTCACAATCTTAATATCCACAAGAATTTTGTATGTATGTACATATGCTTAAGTATGAGTGTGTAACATTTTTAACCTCCCATAGCATCTTGTTTCTCTAGTCCTCCACTCTCTCACACCTCTACTGGTGAACCAGACTCTTGTTTTCAGCCTTCTGTTATTCCATGCTGCCTTTCCTGCACAAACCTACTACAATACTGAGTGCTGAGGTATGTTGAACTTCTCACCCGTGGTCTAACTTAGATAGAACTGACTGCCAGGTAAGATGTACAGAGACCTGGGAAAAAGAGTTAGCTCCTACAGAACTGAATTCTGGAAGTTGTGACTGAAATGAGAAAGAGCTCAGGGCTAAGGAAACAGGAATTGCAGCAGTCTGACTTCTGTCAGCAAGGGAAAGGCAGCCACACAGTAAGGATATGGAACAGTACCAGCCCCAATACAGAACCCTGAGGGATCCCACTTGTTACCGATCTGCCCTTGAATGTCGAGATCTTGACTGCAACCCTTTGGGTGCAGTCATCCAGCCAGTTCCTTATCCCTTGAATAGTCCATCTATCAAATCTATATTTGCTGCTTCAATCACTAAAAAACTTCTATAGATAAAACAGGAAGAAAAGGCAATTAAAAATGGTACAAAATGCTGATTAATAGCTCACATTTGAAAATAATTTAGAACTGGCATAACCCAGCAAGCAAGATTCATTTGGGTCACATCTGCAATAATCTCACCTTCTCTTCTTTCTTTAAAAGACATTAAAACTACAGTGTTACAAAGCATCAAGGGAAATCCACCTGGGTATCAACTCTATCTCTGCTCTCTTCTCTTTAGGTCCTCTCGATTGCCCTTAATCCCCCATCCAGGATCCACAACCTGTCCTCAGATCACAGCTCCAGCAGTGCTGAATGCAATTACTGTAATTGATGTGCTGCTTTTGTTAAAACCACAGTATCAATAAACGGGAGTAAAACAAGCTGCTATGGAAGATGCAGGGAATTTATTAGAATGAATGCATGCAGTGGCTGGCATAATAACTGTTGATGGCCAATTCATAAATCACAGCTGGATTCTTTGGGAGACTTGTAACTCCCAGACGGCTTTTCTCATAAAATTACAACAGCATGAGGAAACAAATGACAGACTGCTGTTAAAACCAGTGAAAAACCTTTGCTTTTCCAGTCGCAGCCTCAAAAGCTAACAAAAATCCATAAGCCTAAGTTACCAGGCTCAGAATCAGCTCAAAAGCCATCAGAAAGTGTCAGACAACAAGCTCTTTCACCTTCTTTTCCAGATGAGCAGGAAGTCACACCACAGACACATTCTCTGACCTCTCCAAGCCTGAAGTTTTAAAGGAATCCAGTGACCCAAAAATCAATCCAGTTCCTATCAAATGTCACCCAGCACTTCAGATGCACTCAGTCTATGCCACAATACCACACACCTGGCCAGCACATTGAGACTGCTGCATCTAGAGCAGCAACCCACGGCCACTAAGGGATTTATCATAGCACTTGGCAGCCCTTTCAGTCCTGGTGTCAATGTAACTGTATGCAGACTGTGGAAAATGACCCAGAAGCACAGCCAGCCAGGCAAATGTCATCCTGCTTTCAAGGTGGCAGGCCCACCCAGAAGCAAGTCTGCATCATCTTCTCCTATGCCAACCCTGTGGCACGGCCAGCAGAGTCTTTGCAGTAGCTCAGGCACAGAAAAGCCACATTGTTTCAGCTGCCCCGCATTCTCCCCAGGGTAGCCACAATGGTCTTGTTACCTGCCTCTGTCCCCAGCACACTCTAAAATGGAAACATTAGGGTAGTGACCCTTGACTCTGGCTTTCACAAACCACTAGGATGTGCAAGGTCCCTGACTATAAGATGCTGGTAACCAGCTATCCCATGTCAATCACATGGATGAACTGGCAAACTAGGGCATCAATTTGGGCTCCTGTCTGAATCCCTGAAATCCTTGCCTGTTCTGAATCCCCTTCCTCCCATATCTTTATCTGTTTTGTCTAATCTACGTCCGTGGTGATGAGAGGGTAAGAAGGAAGCCAGAAAGAGTCTGAGATAACAACTATTCCATGCAAATTTATAATGCCAATAAATGTGTTTTATTTTTATAATGATTTATTAATGTGCTTATAAACATATACACTGTCCCAAGGCATCATTCCATTGTATTAGAGGTTGCTGCTGCTTGCAGCTGGGGGTGATAAATAGCACCTCCTATGCACAGACTCAGGAACCCTCTTGTTATGCAGGTTACTCTTTAGGAGACTACACTGCTTTAGGACCAGGCCCATTCACTGCTGTCTCTCAAGCTCTAACTGCTACATGCCACTTCAAATCCTTCTCCTCTTCCACGAGTACTGGCAGAAATCTCTGTAGGTTCCTGCTGCAGGTTGAGGGTATCGTGACCAAACCTCCTTTCGATTTGTATTCACAAGCCAGTCTCTTTCTTGGTGGGGGTCTCACAAATCACCATTCTGGCTGGCTGGCTCCATGAGGGCCACACAAGTATTTCTAACTGTGCAGCACTGTTCACTGCACCACAAAATACTTGCTTACCCAGCAAGACATGAGCTCACTCAGGGCTGCTTGTTTCTCCAGCGTGTGTTACAACATCACTACTGTTTTGGCACTTAAACTGCATCTTGAATTGAGGAACCTCAGAAGGCTTTTTAGCACCATCTTTATCCTGACTTTCCTTTCTTCACGTGAAGAAATAATTCATATAAATCAAAAAAAAACAGTTACAAAATAGGAATGAGAAAGTTTCTTCAGTTGTTCCACAGTCAGGATGGACTAGATTATCCCTTATAGATTTCACAGCCAAGAAGGATGTATAGGTCAAGGTGCATACTTGAAGACCTCACAGAACTTAAACAGCATAAACTTAATCCAGTTTTATAAACCATTATCCATGAAACTGAGGCACAAGAATGGCAGCTCACTTGGTTAAGGTCCTACAACTATTTAGTGTCAGAAGCATTTAGTTTGCAAACACCCCAAGGAAGATAAGTGACACCATTGTTACCTTTGCCGTGACAAACAAAAAATGCCAATTAATAATAAAAAGATCAGAAATACATACTAACTGCTGTAATTCCTATTGAATAGATAAGCGATGAGACCATACATCTCTCACCACATCCCTTATACAAGGGCCTTTTTAAAATCATTTTTGTTTGAAGATCCAAGGCACATACGCCATTTTACCAAGACATTTACACTATCCATTAAGGCAAGAGCAATAGGCAACAGTCACAACAGACTTATCACCAAAAAAGGACAGAGTAAATTATGAAGTATATTTACTGACAGGGGTAAAAAATAAAGTGTTGACACCACAGGCTCCCTCCCCGGTGGTTAGTACCTGACAACATTCGCACATTGAGCACACAACATACTCACTCTCCTGACTTCCAGCATGTAACTCTGATCTAAAAGCTGAGGCTCCAGAAGCAGTGGCTGTAGATGCTGTGCATATCATACAGCCCTGAAGATGCAATGAGTACTCAGTCAATAATAAATAACTGTAATAGATTTGATCAGGCTTGAAAGTGTTCATTCCTCAAAAACTATCCCCATTTAACTTGAACTCTAATCCCTCTGGTTTGTTTTTCCCTTTCCTTCCATGATGTTTGTTTTGATGTCAAAAGTGAAGCAATAAGGACTTCCAGTACCACTGCTACCAAGGTAATAGATGTGATAGACTCAGACTTACCACTGACTAGGTTATTGATTAAAATGTGTCAGAAGATGCTTTGGAAAGGCTGCAAGAGGCTTCAAATGGGAGGGGTGGGGGGAAGAAAGAGAGAAAAAGTAAAACGTATTTCACTCCCAGAAGTGTATTTCAAATGACTGAAGGTCAATTATCCCAGCAATTTACAGCCAGTCTCAACAATTTGGCTTGATTAGAGAGTATAATACAATAGGAAAGTCTCCTCACTCAATCTCCCCACCTTCCCTTCTTTAGCTGCAAGGTTTCAGTGTCAGAAACAGCAGAAAATGCAAGGTACCTACATTCCAGAATAAAGCAGCAAAGAAGCATTTGTCAGTGGATCTTGGCAAGTGCAGACTAGCAAACGTATGCTAACTAGCAAACACTGCAGAAAGGTTTAAAAGCTTGAAAGACTGGGTTGGTTACAAATCAGGAAACAGGAGATGCAACCCTTAATCATCAAGAAGGCCAATTGATTGGTGGGGATTATCAACTCTTGGAGGAAGATACACAGAGATTTGGCAGTTGGAAAGTAGATTTGTACAGAAAAATTGATACGTTTTTGCAATCCGTTTTTCTCTCACCCTCTCACCTTCTGCACTGGCATACCAGAGCCACGATGTGTTTTCCCCAGGCCACACCACCTTTGTCAGAAAGCAGAGCTTTGTTGCTTTTCAGTTCCCACCACGCTGAGCCACACACCCTGCCTGATACCATCTCAGCCACCAGTATCAGGTTTTTTTCAGTTTTTACAACTGACTGTTTTAACTACTCTGAAGGCAGGTAGTAACAGTGGGTAACACATTCTGGATGGGCAAAGCCAGGCTACCAAGTTATTCTCACCAGCAGCCAGATACACTGAAAGACCACGAGCTGGTGTATTATTTGTATCCAAGGTCCCTCTAAGTAGGTTGGTACCTTTGTGCTGCCCAAGCAAAGCTTTCTCACGCACCTGTGTCAACTTCAAAAAAGCCAAAACATACCTACCGTTGGAGTGCTTTGTTTACCGATTACTGCAAAATGCACACACAATGTCTTTCAAACTGATAGGATTATAAACCTGTTAGATTGTACCTCTGCCTGCCCTTGTGTTAACAGGGGTGATGACTATTTTCTGCTCATTCTTTCCTCTCATAGGTTATCAACTGCTCACTTCCTTGCTTCTCAGAGCAAACAAGAACTACAAAGTCTTTCTTACCCACAGCACACCAATGTTTGATTTCAAAATTGTTTCAAGCTTCCATTCCCTCAAATGCACAAAGCTGTCTTCCTCCCCCAGGGGAGCAGAAGGGTTAAAAGCCCACCCTCATTCTCCAGGATGAAGGCCATCCAGCCATGACCCTGGCTGAGTGGCAAACACATAGGAAGTGGATTATCAATAACTCTTTTTTCTACCTTCTTTCACCCTTCTCTCTATACAATGTCAATGAGCTGGAAAATGAAAGGAATAATGCAGGTTTAAGAGGCCAATAATTAGGTCACAGCTGATCTCTGCTCAGCTCAGCTGACAGCTGGTGCCTATCCTGCCTGAGTGAGCACGGAGGCTGTCAGGACTCACAAGTTTAGGCCAGCCTCCTATTCTCTCTCCACTCTACCTCTTTGTTCCCAGACCCTTGAAAAGCAAAAATCAACAACCATAATACAAATGTACTAGGTTTCCATCCACTGGAGCTCACAGCGATAAATTTCTTTGCTTGCTTTTGTCCTAAATTACTTTCAATCCTCTTTCCTGCTGCCTCACCACTGTCTGAGACCAGCACCACAGCCCTAGTTACTGCTCCTGTGCTGTCCCCTTCCTCCCCCAACTCCATTCTGCCCACCCCCAAACATAATCTCAATGTTTGCTTGTTTTAGCTTCCATAATCCAGTTGTCTTGCAAATCTCCTCACCATAATCCTGCTTTTGTCTGTCAATACAATTTGTTTGCTGTGGGGAAGAAGGGAGGTGAAATGTTTCTTGGAACAGAGAAAGCTTTTGATGCTGTATTTCAATGCTCTACCCGTTTTCAAACACACCCCGAGAGATCTCGCACTGCTGTCCACTCAGCATCTGAGAGAGGGGTCACAGCCTCCAAGAGAAAGAGTTTGCTGGGTCAAAGCAGTGGCTACTGCAGAATTAGTAGCATGGTAGCAAGGATATGTTGTTGTATGTACCTGCATACACTGGAGGGAGAGAGGGCAAAAATAGCAAAGCAGAGAAGAAGAAAGAAGCTTCACTCTCCCTTGTCAAAGAGTTTGCACTGTCAATTCCAACTGGGCAATGAAGGAGTAAAAGTCGTGAAGTGGGGCACTGCTGTAGGCAGTGGCACACAAGGGATGAAACAACAAAGCCTGTATCACTTGCACGCTACTGCAATGGTGACGGGCAGACAGACAAACCGGTAATTGATTGATAGAAGCTGTGGCAATTTTGTGGGTTTGCATGAAAAAAGAATCAGTTTAATCAGACTAATTCCTTCCAGTCAAAACACGACATGGGCTCCAGAACTCACAGCAAAACTCTGCTACTCCAGCCAAGTTTCACACCAGAACAAAGCAGCTAAGAATTTCACCCAATTTGGATGCAAAACTGAGTCAGGCCAAGTGCCCAGAAAACACTTCTGAATTGAGAAAACAATCAGCTGAAAAAGAACAACAAATCGTGAAACTAAGAGATGATCATATGACTTTGGGTTTGTTTGCAAACATTTCAAAGAAAGATACAGTACCTGAGAAGCTGCTCCTCAGGACAGCTGAAGTGGATAGGAAGAGAGGGGAATGCATGTCATTCCAGGAGTGAAAGAAAACCACAAGCAATACTTTCAAGAGATTAAGAAAAGTATCATTAACACCCCTTTCCTCATGTCAGTTCTCTACCTCAGGTCTCCTACCAGAAAAGAAAGTATTAAAGCACTGCATCCAGAATATCCCTCCCCCAGGGGAAGTTTGGCTCAAGTTCTTTGCAGAGAAAAGGGATTTTTGGATTTACACTGAGCTAAGCTTCAGACTCAAGCACTTGGGATGCTCAAAGCATATTCAGATCAAGTTGCAGACACTGTTCATCACACTTCCCATTGCAGGCCTTACTCTACAAAATGCTTTTGTTCTCTCTTTTCCTGCAAAGTGCATCATCTGGAAAAGTACATTCTGTGTAGCACCATTCAAGTTAGTTTTCACTACCACCTATGTAACATTTGGATATCAGTCTGTAAGGTTTGTTTGGAATATTAAGGTTTAAGTCAATTAAGTACAGAATTCAACTTACTGGAGATTTTAAGGCAGAAGAAATGCCAAAGACCAGTTAGCAGTGTTAAAAAATTTCTGCATCTTTAACACAACATGGAGAAAATTCCCAGACTAAACGCTGCTGATGCAATAAAAATCTAGAAAAGGCAGTAAAGACTCTGGGAAAGGTATTTTAGGAAGATATTTATAAACTTACATGGGCACAGTACAAGAGTGGTTTCATTCTATGGGATGAGCCAAAACCAAGGCTGCATAACCAGGGCTTTCACAAAGGGGCCGGGACTTTGAAAAAGGAATTATGTACAAAGCTTGAGACAGCAGCCGGGACACTAAGCAATTCCAGTAAAGCAGGAGTGGTCCCTTCCTATACTACTTCCAGGTAGATCAGGAACCTGTTATCCACCAGTTTATTCTAGAATATGTTGTGGTTTAGCTCCCTCAAAGAGCTCCTTCTTAAACCCCAGCTAAAGATTAATATATTCACTTATAACCTTCCCCATCAAGGCTTTCAGATGTAACTTTTATCAGAAACTTTATCCCACTTTCATCCACCTGTCCTCACCTACCCAGGGCTGAGTTCATGGCATTTATCATCTCTCAGCAGTGTATCACATTCCATTTAATTTCTGAGCAGTCATCATCTAAAGATATGCAGCTTGATGTTGTGTGTCTTGAATCAAATGGAGTATTTCCAGACAAGTCACAATATTTCACACTTACTTGCTTCAAAATCTGGTATAGATTCTTCCACCTCCTGTGGCAGGTCGGACAGTATTATTATGCCCATTGCAGAAGCCTGCATCACAGTACAGGAAAGCAGCTCTTCCCCTCTAGCTGCAGCAGAGCTGGTAACAGATGACAAGTAACTACATGATTCCGGTTAGTTGTTTCTATTGCCACCTACACTACTCTGTCTGTACTTGGGCATGTATACCAAAACTCCTTTGGAGCTTGCAGTTTTAAACACTGTCATGTAGAAGGAACTTTTCCTCAAAGGTAATGTGCTTGAATGGCAAAAAAAAACACCAACCCCTCTGGACCAGGGGAGATGAATCACCAACGCCCAATGTTCCACACATTCAGAGCAGCCTTGCCATCTCATTTACACAATTGGTGTGCAGAGGCAACAGTGCCATGAAAAACCACTTGCTGAAGCCAGGGCTCCCTGTCGTGGATGGCACATACATTATACTGCAAGAAACCAGGACTGAGTGGCTTGTTTTTAAAAGAGAACAGCTCTTAATCTAATATTTATTTAGTATTGAGGTTCCTCATACTGACTTCCTGAGATGCATCTGTCCTGTTTCTGTAGGACAGAGTTAATTTTTGCAATAGTCTTGAGGTGGTGGAGGCCTGGAGCCACGTGGTCATGGCTAGGAAGTTATTCTATACCACCTCACATCAAGTGCGGGGGTGGAGGTAAGGGACCCTCCCTTCGGAGAGGAAGTGTGGTTTCCTAGTCAACAAAGTGTGGCTTTAGGGAACTCATCTGCCATTGTTCATTGTCTTGAGTTCAAGTGAGTAATTTTGTATGTGAATCACCCTCTTTTTTGTATACTTTTGTTATTAATATTGTTTCTATTACTGCTAGTTTTCTTATTTCACTGCTGTTTACAGTAGATTTTTCTTATCTCAACCTGTGATCTCTGTCTTTTGTGCCTCCCCTTCAGAGGGAAAGGAGAGCAGTTTGTGGTCTTTTTAGGGAGGGTACTAAACAGGGAAATACCGTTCCTAAACCACAGCAGCATCCTATATTCACAGAAGATCTGTAAACCTGCACAACCAGCCTCCTCCCTCCTCACACTTTACAACTGTCATACCCATCACCTGGGATTCCAAAAGAAGAAATGTGTCCAGTTTTGAAGTTTGAGGAAGCTCAGCTTCTCTCCTTTGCATCTTCTCCCATGACACCCATATCTCCCTTACATTTTCCCATAGCAGAAGCTAGGGTGTTTTGGAGGTTCTGGCATAATTCCCCCCGGATAGTCAGAAGCAAAATCAAAGTAAAGCCACGAGACAGTGAGCATTTTGAGGAACTTGCCATTTCCTCCCTTCCACCCAAAAAGAAGGAGCATGGTTTAAAAGAAGGAACATGGTGAAGTTTGAATGCAGGATCATTCTGCAAGTGCTTGATGAGGACTTTTTAGCTCTTAGAGCCCAGGTATACACAACTGAACTGCGGCTGTGAAGAGCATGTTCTGTTCAACCTAACACAGACACTGAGCAAAAAGAATAGCATGTACTTTTGCAACTCCTTCTACTCTGGTGTAGAATGTGAGGCATTTTGAAATAGATGTAAAGCTTTGATATCACTGAATACAACCTTTTCCACCTGCTTTGAGAGGCAGTAGATCAATATGTAAGAGTTCAGAGCATGGCAGAGAAGGGTTTTGCACAGAGTTCAGAATGAGTGCAGAGAACCACCAAGAAAGGGAGTTGACAAACGTGCAGAAATGACCAGGACAGAAAAGCAAATAATTACTACTAAAAACGTGGTGACATTTAATTCAAAAAGCTCCATTTTACATCCAGGCTGAAAGCAAGTATCTGAAGACTTCCTGCATTCAATACCTTATCAAATGTTGTACATGGAAGTTGGCTTCACCTTGACTTTTAGCAGATGCCTTTTTCAAGACTCAGTAACAGCAGATCCCTCAACTCTGAAACATCAAAATCTATGATCAGAACAGAGTCTGACCTTAGGTTAACCGAAATCCAAGAGGTGCATCAGGATTTGTTGTAACAATTCACATACCGAAGTTCACTTGTGTGACTGTTTTACAACTGCTGACACCTTTGACTAAAACAATCCCCAGTGTATCAGTGTAGCTCGTGAGTTTTCAGTTCAGAAGACATGATGCTGAAACCCTGTAAATGCATCAGCAGAAGCTGCTTCAGGTTCAGTGCTGCATCAAACGATATAACTTGCTCTGTAATCCACTTAACTGGGACATGCTTCCTCAAAGAAGTATGTTTACCTACCGGATTCCATAAGGAATTGATATAAGCCAGCAACACTTAATGGCAATAACTGCTGTTTAACAGAGACATTAATTCTGCTCACTAGGGACAAAATGCTTCTGTTAAGGAAATTTTACTAAGACCTGCCAATGCATAGTGTTTACTCAAGACCTCGGCAGGCTTACATAAGTTAAGAATCTTCCTAATTGGGACAAACAGTTGCTCCAGGTGCAACATTCAAGTTGTGCTAAGACTATACAACTTACATTAAAGTAGACAAGGATCTCAGGTGGCCCACAGCTGCCAAGCAGCTCTCAGAAATGAACTCTAGTATAATCTTTACACCATTAGTACCTCTTCTACTTCCCTGAAAAGCTCAGACATTGCCTCCAAAAGCAGGAAGCTAAATTTTTGTTGTCCTGTATTTAATTTCTGCTCCCTTTTGAGTCAGAAGAGTTTCTGAAAAGGTTTCAGTAAGTGTATTACAATAATAATGCCATCAGCATGGCTGGGAGTTGTTTTTCTTTCTGCAGAACTGTGAAACTGAGCATGTACCCCAAATTCTCTATCAAGCAATTGATGGTGGAGGATCTGTCACCCAGCTGGAAGGCTGTCAGTGGAAACAGAAATGAGGATCTGGACTGTGATGCCCTATCTTATGAATCCCAAGGGGAGCACAGAGAAAATACAAGTGTAATTAGGAGACCTTCAATATACCCAAGAAAGTAGGTTTGGGTGTGGGGGAACATTAACAAGCCAGGACACAGCTAGCTCTGATCCAAATACAGTGTTCCACTGTTTGCTTTTCCACTGTGTTTTCTGCACTAATTCACAACCCCTGTAACATCAAGACAAGCTTCTGTATGCTTCATTTACTGACAGTAATTAATTTCAGCCTCTCCCCACATTCACATACACGTTCATTTTATCTGACGAGCAAGTCATGAAAAAAAGTCCATTCTCACAAAAAGAATACAGGGCAGCTATCAGAGGTTGCCTTTCTTCTTGGCAAAGAAAATCTAATTGGTGCATCTGCTGGGCCATGATAGCTTTCTCACCCTCCACTCTTCCCTTTGCGCTCCCTGCCCCAGCTCACATCTATTGGTTCTCCCAGGTCTCCCCCTATACCAGAAAATGGGTTTTAATAAGACAGTTTATTCCAGATGAAAAAGGAATAACTGGCTAGAGGAATGTCTGGGCACCTATCTCCCTGTCAAAACAGTGAATCCATTAATGATCATGAGGAAAGGAATAAATGCTTTAAGAGGCTTAGCAAATCACTCAGAGAAGCACAGACTCTACCCTCCTGCTCACTGACAGTTTAACCCACAGCAGCAACGCCAGAAAATTAAAAACAAAAAATAAAAGGAAATAGCAGGTAATTGATCCACTTCAAAATACCTTTTTTATTAGAAAGAATATTTTTTCTCTGAAAGCCACTCTTTGCTCACTTGCTGTCACGCCTTCTGCAAGCTGCTTCTCTGTTATTATTGTATACCTGTATTATTTATGGTCTGTTCTCTAAGTCAGTATTCTTTCATAAAATTTGGTAAATGTATTTTTAATTTTCCAATATGTCTCTGTAATGAGGTGAACAAGTGAAGTAACCACAGTTCAGAACACCAGTGATGCTGACAGAAGATCAAAGTAAGCCAGCAGTTGAAATCCAAACAATGCTACTAACACGGCTGAAGTCACCATTACCTGATCAATGCTCATCTTCACAAAAAAAGCCAAGGGGAACTTGTCTATAATATACATTTGGCAAGAAAAACAAACAAACAAAAAGATATATTTTAAAAACTGTTAACCCAATTTTCTCTATATCGAGCACTTTTGTTCCATGTAGAATATACAGGCCTGAAAAGTCCCAAGAAGACACAATGATTTCTTGTCAGCAGATGAGACGCCCAACTAAAACAATAACAAATATTTTAACTTGCAATTATCACAGAGAGCAACAAAACACCAGCTTATTAACATATACTTTTGGCTGCCATTCCAAATGAGTGAGGAAAGAGACATGCACATGAAGAAGGGTGTTGAGTTCCAAATTCACTGTACTGACAAAAAAAACTCCCAGGAACTACATCTATTCCCCATCACGTATCTACCATAGTTTGCACATGTCCCCTTCTGTTGGGAGAGGACATGGTATTGCTTAGATTGTTTTTAGAGACACAATTTTTCACTTGCTTGACCTTTATATACCAGCATATACTATGCCTTTTCTACTCTTCATTGGCCTTTTGAAGTTTCACTGCCATCTTGCAAGAGTAAAGCCTTATCTCCCCTCCACTAGCCACATCCAGATTTCTTCTCACACTAAACAATGTGGCCAGCTGCAACAGCAAACAGCTATGTCTATGTCAATCTAACTACTCTTCTTAAAACATCTGAAAAACAATTAATTCAGCTGAAGAGTCATTACTATCATCAAACAGATAAGGAAACCAAGCACAGTGCCTTCAATCAAATCCTCCCATATATTGCTTACTTTAGATGCTTTGTTTTAGAGCTGTTCAATATACAGCAGCTGGGACTCAATTTTCACAGCATTCTCGATGTATTAAAAAGAAGAATTAAAGCCATGCAGGAATCAAAAATCAAGCCCAAACTTAATATCCGAAGTCACTTAGTACTTCTCATCTGAGGTCTGACAGCAAGTCTATGGAGAAACTAGGAACAAAGTTCAAGAGTGCTGCAGTCCTCATTAATGACTTATCTACCAAAAACATCCATTTTCTTGAGGCTCACACAATTTCCTGCATTTTGCCCAACATTTTTAATTAACGCATCAATGTCTATGGGATTTAACCTGTAGAAATGATATTGTAGGTGTGAACAACTTCTGCAATTCATATTTATGAAGAAGCAGAATTCATCAGTCAAGGGTTTAAGATATCTATCTTCTCATAAGGGCAGCAGTAGGGAAGGGAGAATCAGAACATAAGTGGCTGTTCATCAAAAAAAAAAAGGAGCGTAAGGATTAAGCATGTCCAGCTGAGCCACACACATAGAAATACAATGCCAGTTGTGTAGGACATAACCGTTGAAAAAATTTATGCCCCTTTTCTTGGCATCATCAACAGAATAGCTGACCCATGTGCACTCACCTGCCCTTTTCCTGCTGCAAGATGCACAAGATCAAAATGGTTTTAGCTGATCAGTTTTTTAGCTCCACAGTCCAGTACTAAGGAAAATGTACTCCTTGTCTGTAGAGCAAATGGTGATAATTCAAGGACTAAAGGCAGGAGATGACTTAAGATAGAATTCCCTGACTCCCCGCAGAAAATACCCATCGAGAAAAGGCCAAACCATGATGACACAAAACTGCCACACTTTTCCCACACAGTCAAATCAGACCATCAGTCGTGGAGTCTCATGACTGAGTCTTCCCACCATCACTAATTTTTCTATAGAACCTACTATACAACAATAGCAGACCATGTTGGTAAGACATCTTAAGTGGCTGCTAGCATGGATTTATCCCAGGTATGCAGGATCAAAAGGTCACCTTTGCAATATAGAAGAGGAAAATGGCTACTGGATAAATGGCACAACAGCATATTTAACAGCTATTGCAAGAGCTCTTGAAAATTTCCTTGTCTTCCAGAAAGGTAACAATGGTCCCTTCCATATCTTTTCTTTTTCTTTTTTTTTCACTTTTTCTCTGCCCTCCCACCCTATCTCAATTTCACCTTCTCTGCCCATTATTTTTTTCTCCATCTGTCCCTCTCTCTCTCACCCTGTCTTATAAAGCAATTGCCCTTGTTTTTGTCCTTTATTTGCTTTCCAGCAAGCAAACAGCAGCAGCGGTGCCTGCTTTGCAGGCTGTGATTCCACTCCCTCACTTCATTTTCCTCCCAGCTCAGGCTCAGCAGTTCCGCCTCAGTGCTGCTCTCCCGAGACTCCCACAGCAAGGAGCAACCTCGACTCTCACCTCTCAAGCCTCAGTGGGTTAAGGGAGAGCATAGAAGGGAGGCAAGTGGCCACTGGAAGGGGAGAAATATGTCATACCTACTGCAGTCAGTCATTTTGAAGGTCACAGCAGAGAATCCTCCCCTCTGCCTGCCAACTTGGAGCTGTCACTGGTGTTGCAAAGTGAAAGCCTCCGAGTGAGGGAATGATGTGCAAGCCACTACTTCCTTAAAATAGGAGCAAGGGAATGAGTAATCTCAGCAAGGAGAAAAAAAAAAAGGTTGCAGGAACAGTCACAGGCTCTCAGCCAGCACCATGCCAACAATAAGACATGGGAACAGCAGACCGACCACACATTAAATTTCTCACTTAAGTGCCTCATACCCCTACAGAAACAGCATGATAAGAGAGAAGGCCCTGTCACCTCAGGTATTCCCCCTCCCAGAGCCTTTATCCCATTATGGAGAAAAGAACTGAGCACTCTGGTTACTGAGATGCTCACACTGTACAGCCAATACACACCTGACTGTGTCCATGGTGGCAGTGCATCCTCAGCCACCTTTCCTATTTTCAACATTACTAAGACATACAGCTATAAGCCAGGCTTTGCACAAACAACGTATAAAGACAGACCTTGTTCCAAAGAACATGTAATTGAAATAAAAAGCAGGACACTACAGAAATACACAGAGAGGACAGTGCATACCAAACTGATGCATTTTCTGTACAGTGGTTTGTTTTCCCTTCATTATTTCATCCTTGTTATGGACAGTAATCAACTAGAATAACAATAAAACTCACTGGCAACATGATTACTTCCTCTGCTCATAGATTTACCCTTAAAATTATCCTCCCTTGCAAATTGCTTACACTGCTCTTGTCCACGTAGCATACCTACTGCTGTCAGGTACATCCCTACTCTCTCTCAGGCAATTTCTGATATTAATTTGTTATGTTCTGTCATGGCTTCACTGACAACTGCCGATTCTCAATACATTGATGGGAGGATGTGCAGGAAACAGTGTTAAGTATGTCTTAAGCTGAAGGTCAGAAACACAACATGCCCAAACAGAATCAGTGACTGCTAGAAGTAACAGTGCCCAAAGTGACCCGCCCACAGCTCCAAACCAATAACAGAACCAGTGCTGGGATGCATGAGCTCAGTCTCAGCAGCATCTTGACTATTCATGCTGTCTCTGACACAATATAACAGGTTCCACACCCCACTGAAACCTTCACATCTCATCACTTGATCAACTTCAGAAGAATGTTTTGGAGGACACAAGGTGTGAGCTATAATCTAAACCTCAGTGATTTCTGACACATAGTAGAACAAGTCCAGAATGGTTAAATCCCAAAACTGTGACTATTTTCTAGCAAATTTCTGGCAGGAAGTAAATCAAACCATTCTCCTAAATCATCATCACCATCATCTTTTCTTAGAGGGCCCTACCCAGTTGCTGACAAAAAATGAATTGCTACTCAGCACAAATACCTAAAAAGTTCCCAACAGCAAACCATATACTGGCTAAGTTCGTACCCAGTACCAGTTTTAACTATTTAAGCAGCACTGCTCCAGGCAAAACTTTGTTCTCAAATTCAGCATTGGAATCACTTTATCCTAAGGAAATTAACACAAGATGAAAACATAAGAAAAGGGGAGAGAAATAAGTGAATAAAACAGGGACAGCCAGAGCTTGCAAATTATCACGGACAAAGGACAGTCTCCAACAAGGAGTAATTCAACCATGTCGAACATCTTTTCTCCTAATCAGACAAGAACACTCTATTTGGCTGGGGAGAAGGCACACAGCCAAAAGCAACTCATATATAGAAGGTTAAGACAGCAAACCAGTCAAAACAGCTGCAGGTATTTGAACATTTTTGGACAAGTACATTACATATTATAGAAAGATTCACAGAATTAGGGTTCTTCTCCATCACTGTGAAACAGTGAATTCCCTTCACATACACCACTAACTTGTCAGAAAAGTGATCTCCAAAACACAAGTCTTGAGTGCTTTGCCTATGTTCTTACATATTGGTTGGGTAAGATCCCAAGACTAATGAATTCAGATTTTTTTTATTATCGAATTATTGTCAGTGGAGTGAATATTTTACTCCTAGAACCTTTAGATGTTTCTTATTATCCTGTCTATTATCACCTCCCTAAACTCTGTGCAAGTCACTCCACCTTCTTGTTTCATCTCTCTATAACTGATATGAACTGTATTTCCTTCTCCTTGCACTGTTTCATAACACTCACAAGGATCAGAAGAGCTCTATGGGACCCTAAGACAGGAACAGAAAGGAAACACTCAGGGTTGTGTTGCACTGGCAGGAACACATATACAATTGAACTCGAAACATCAAGAAGAGTTAAAAATAAAGACTGACATATGTTGACAGAGATGCAGATAATTGTATTTGCAGAACCTGTACCTGGCCCATGGCAGATACTAAATAAATTTTCATCAAGAATTCACCAACATTTCCTCAACAATAAAAACAAAAGAATGGGGAAAATGCATCATTTATCACACTTATGTGCCTAGCCTGAGAGGATACATCAGGCTAGGCACAAGTCAAAGTGGAACAAAAAGATGGTCTTTTCTCCAGACAGCTTAGTCTCTCAGTAATGCTTTTGCGACACAGCCTGTTTCTGATAAAAGGCACAAAGTCTGATCAGTCTCCCTGAGACCCATAAAGAGTGGTAACAGGAGCCAACCTAAATCTTCCTACCACTAGAGAGAAAACAGGAAGTCAAAGGAGTCGAGCAGTTCCTGCCCACGGGGAGAAGGAAAAGAATGAAGAGACAGGGATGAGCCCTGGAAAAACAGCCCGTTTCTCTCATGGCTGCCAGACACACTAGACCAGACAATAAGGAGCACAAAACTGCTGGTAAGGGCCACTGTTCTGGCAGTATCTCACTTAGTCTCCCCACATGCACTGAATTGTGCCCCAGCAGGGGCAGCTTGGCTTTCCCAGGCACTGCCAGGGGGCACAGAGCTGCTGTGCTGCCTCCCAGCACACCATGCCGCACAGAGCTCTTACACTGGCCAAAGACTTGGTCCTACTCAATAGCCACAAATACAGGAGCCCTTCAGGATACAGACAGCTCTCCATACACAGTCACGAGTGTCACACTCACGCAATCATTAACTATGTGCCAATTAGATAATGCGATGTCAAAAGCAAGAGTTCATAGATGAGCAATATGAAGGACAAATAGGTTGAAGGCACTGATTTATAGAAACATTAATAATGAGTTGGTTTCATTTTGCTTCTTGCTTAAATTTATCTTGAAAAACAAACAAATAGCAAGACTTCTTTAGAGTACAACTCTTGACTTTCATGTCTGAAATCTCAGACCAAAATTTTTCAGTTACCCCGACACATATTTACAGCTCTGTCTGCAAAACAGCTGAATAGCTTAGAAGGGACTTGTGCTGGCAATTATCACGACTGTTAGGAGGAACTACTTGTCTAGCCTGTACATGAAAACATCTGAATATTGACCCAAAAATATTCAGTCATTTTATTCCAAAATAGCCCCACCCAATTATTAGTTTTCCAGAACAGTCTTCATTAAAGATGCTGGAAATGATAAAATATTGGACTATATAAGTTTGTGTTGTAAAGGCAGCCTCCTTTTAATCCACCTCTCCACACTGGGTTGAGCAAAGTGCAATTTTTCCAATTTTTGTCATGGGGTTTCAGATTTCTATTGGATAAAAACATAAAAACTAATACTTAACAGGAAAAAAAAACAGATTTCATTTGTCAGGACAAATAGTTATCCCTCATTATCCCAATTTCAACAAAAATTAGTTGGGCTTTTATTTTTAATAGAAAACATTCAGTAGAAATTGATCAGGGTGGGAAAGGGACCTTTTTGCTTTTCAAATTTATCATTTGTTTGAAGAAACAGTAAAGATAACAGCATTTGCGTCTAGCAATGATTAAAATTTTCCAAGCCAAGTCTTCATCTTTATGTGCTCAATGAATGACACTGATTAACACAATGGAGTCTTTGGTCTACAGGTTTGATTATCAATAGCAGTTGATCCTGCATTGCCCTATGCTAAACTACAGATAAAAGAGGTGGTCTGTTGTTAACCCAAAATCATACAGAGATACGAATCACTGACACTGCTTAAAATCAAGCCATTCAGCCACGTCTGCTGCATTTGCTCTTTTACACTCAACACCTCACATGACACAAAATGGATCTATTAAACAAGGGCCTGCTTGATTCACTCCTTGAACCTCATTGAGCTGAGAAGTAAAACCACAGATGTAGTCAGAGCTGGGCTGGTGTAAATGCTCTCTTGAGGAGAACAGGGCCTTGTGGTTCTCCCATCTTTTACCTTGCAGCATGCTAAATTGATCCAGAAAGCAGTTCATCTGAAAGAAATAAAAATATCTACCAACAATTTGTTTTAAACAAACACTTGCAGCCAGAACCCCCATCTCCATCGGCATGCAAGTGTCTCAAACCACAAAAGGCAGGGAAACCAAAATTGAAAATTGATCTCTCTTTGGCCACATAGACAGGAAGAGTGATTTCCTAGCTGTGATTTTAAATAACTCTTTCTTCTCTCTCTTCTCCCCTCCTCCCCACACACATTCACATTTCTTCCCCTGTATTCTCCATCTTTTGTCAAACAGGAACAAAGACTTCCACCATCTCGCTCTTTCCCCAGCCTTCTCATCAATATGCTATTATCAAACAAGGCTTTAGCTCCTTTTTTTGCTTTCAATCAATAAGAGGCAAAGCAATAAGAAGGAAAAAATTAAAATCACGATCAAATAAAGAGACTTCAAAAAAAGTTAATCACTGCTAAACACTGACACTCACTGGAGTGGCACACACAGTTCTTGCTACATTCTGTTTGGTCCCATGCTGTCATAAAGGTAAGCCACCTGTGCTTGCCTGCCAAAGATAACAGAAGCTGGAGAGAAAAGAAAGATAAACAAAACTTTCAGAATTGGTCTTCATATTGATAGTTGTCACCTGGACACCATGACCTGGAAGAGCAAGAGGCAAGAGTTTGTAATGCCTGACCTGTGGGTTAAGGTCCCTGTTAATGAGAACTACCTCAGCTCCCAGCTGGAAGCAGGGGCAGCCAAGCTGCCCTTATACCTTTCTGTGGAAGTGTTCTCTCCCAGGCCTAATCCTTCTGTCCCAACACATCCACACGTGATGCAGGCAGGTCTCAGCTGTGCTGCTACACAGATGCATAGATAAATACATATACACACATACACACCAGAATTATATATATGGGATATTCCATACGATCTTCAAATGTATTGCCAGGCGCATTACCAAAAAGACCCTGAAATCATTTAGAACAGCAGCACAAGAGGGGAAAAGCCAATGAAAGAGATAAGGAGACAGAGGAAGTAATCTGGGTGTGTCTGATCCAAGTCTGGTGTCAAGAAAAAGCATTTTTGTTAAGTCATATCCCTGTACTATAACACTAATTTTTCTTCATGATCAAAGCACCTTTCAAGAGACACCGCTGGGCAGAGATACTGCATGGCATTGGAAGGAAACACCAGCACAGTCTCACCACAGTCAGCAGTGCATTTTCTTCAGGAATTGCATTTAGGACTAGAAAGTACAGTCAACTCAAAAACAGAGTAAAGCAAAGAAGAAACTGCTTGGTTTCGATTCCTACCAGTTTTACATCTTTGGGCAGCACACATTGTTCCTCTTCTGCCTAATAAGCTTAAGTTACAGCTCTTAAGTCATACACCTGCCCCAGCACAGACGATACCTCCATGCTCTGTCCCAGTGCCTTGCTGTACTGGAGAGCACTGAACTGCATGGGTTTTGGCAGAGAGGCAATAAAAGAAAGGACCTGACTTCCCAAAGAATGCAGTACAAAGCAGCCCACAGGGGGCTTCCCATATTCCTTTCCAACTTTCACCTATCCCTGTGACAGCTACAAAGGCTTGCTAGGGTTCTGTATTCTGATCAAACCAAGAAACACACACACACTCTGGCAGTGAGCTGAACAGAGAATTTCCTGTTCTGGACCACCACAGAGAAGAAAAGAAGCCACAAGAGAATTAGGGAAAACTTGACATGACAGTCTGTTCATCACCAGGAAGATGACCATGGGCAAACCTGCTTGCTCACACTAGAATCAGTTCCATCATCATTCCCAATCAACAAAACCAAATTACAATCACCCTTCAGATTAGGAATGACTATGTGTTGTCATCACGTTTTAACAGAGTAAAATTATTCTGGGGACAAAGCAGTGAGTCAAAGAGGAGACCTCTAAAGATAGTGCATGTATCAGCAGGACAAGACTCAGGTGACTCAGGAGAGAGCACATCTCCTGAGAAGATAACACCAATCACTACACAGTGCTAGAGAGCATCATGATGTTAAAGGAGATGGATTCTCTATTTCTATTTAAGCACAAAGGTCCTCAAGCATTTATAGTGAACAAAAGCTTCTTCTCCCTCTGTACTGCAGTAGTGCACAGTATGTTCTTTCCACTTGGTGGTGACATGGTCTTTCAGCTATGAAAAGATGAATCCTGCATAAATGCCTTGTAAAACACTTGGAATCTATGTGTGCCATAGAGAAAAATCATGAATTCTTGCTTTAAAATATGCAGTTGATTTGATATGTTTACCTGGGACTAGAAGATAAGAAGGGGTATAAAACCTTGGGGGAAACGTACACTTATCTCACCCAGTGATTCTAAGTTAAGTCACCAGAACAGTAATTAGTTTAAAACCTTACTCCACCCCTGTAACAAAGAAATACCATGACCTTTTCTAATCTCTTGCATTTTCCCCACAAATTCACAGTGCCAAAGCTAGGATTCCTCCTCTAAAGTCGTCCCTTTTGCCTGTATTTACTCTGCTCCCCCTTTCCTGTATGGCT
>JAWWEW010000165.1:41977745-42028021 GCA_035583185.1 Anabacerthia variegaticeps | reverse complement strand
GTGCCAAAGCTAGGATTCCTCCTCTAAAGTCGTCCCTTTTGCCTGTATTTACTCTGCTCCCCCTTTCCTGTATGGCTCACACAAAGTAGGGACTTCCCTTTTCCCTCTGGGAGCATATGGCAACAGAAATTCCCCATAAACCTTTCAGAAGCAGCTGTACTCCTGTGTTTAGCAGCTATATTATTCAGAAGGGCAAACCAAGGCTCAGGGACCAAAACCTTTTGTTACATTGTGAATTAGTGAGTAAAGAAAGTAAAATCAGAACTTACCCGATCAAACTCAGTACAGAAAAAAAAAAAAGGCAAGCTGAAGAAAAGTCAGGCACTGTTTACCAATGGTGACCAACAGAACAGTCTCCTTGGTTAATGGCCTGCATCCCTCTCACTTAGGGCTTTATGAGTTGCTTCAGCAGCCCCACCAGCAGTCAGAATCAAGCACACCTTCACTCCGGCCCAGGACTGCAGCCCTGACCAGTACTGATGGCCTTTATGAAAGCTGTCTGCATCCACACTGCCTCCTAGGAGGCTCTTAGGAAGGCACACTGAGGTGCTCACAAAACGGCTTTCTTGCAGAGCAAGCAAGTTTTGTCTCAAGAACAGCTTTGAGCTCACATTTAGCAGAGTTGGAATGTATTCAAAAATGGCTCTCCTCAAAATACACTGTAAAGAACAGTCAGGTATGGTCAGAATGTATGAATTTGATTGGGTAGAAGATTCACTAGACCAAATCCTTCTGGATCCACAATAATGGGAATACAGCTCTGTAATAACAACTTACAGCATGCAGCTCAGCACACAAACACCTGCAGATTAGTAAGCAGCAGGCAGTCCATTCAACACCTCCAGAAATACCAAACTGGGAGCAGCATGCATGACCCAGACTATGTAGGAGAATAGAAATAGGAGCCCCAAGCTGCAACAGGAATCCCAAGCTGACAGAGGCCCAAGAGCAAGATAGCAAAGAGCAACCTAAGATTGTCAATAACATGCATAAAATATATAAACAACCTGATACATTCATAAGGGAAAAAAAAATGGTAGCAAAACCCCAAATTTCACATTACATCTCCCAAAAACCAAATCATAGAATCATAGATTGGCTTGGGTTGGAAGGGACATTGAAGATCAGCTAGGTTCAGCCTCCCTGTGATGGGCAGGGACAACTTCCACTAGACCAGGTTGTTCAAAGACCCATTCAAGCGTGGCCTTGAACACCTCCAGGGATGGGGCATACTCAGCTTCTTCAGGCAACCTGTTCCAGTGTCTCACCACCCTTGAAATAAAGAACTTCTTCCCAATTATCTAATCTAAACTTACCTTCTTTCAGTTTGAAAGCCATTCCCCCTTGTCCTATCACTATATGCCCTTACAAAAATTTCTCTCAAGCTTCCTTGTAGGTTCCTTTCAGGTACTGGAAGGTGTTATTAAGGCCACCCTGGAACCTTTTCTTCTTGAGGCTGAACAATCCCAGCTCTCTCAGCCTTTCCTCATAGAAAAGATGCTCCAGCCCTCTAATCATTTTCGTGGCCCTCCTCTGGACTCATTTCAGCAGGTCCATGCCCTTCCTGTGCTGGGGACCCCAGATCTGGATGCAGTACTCTAGATGGGGTCTCACCAGAGCAGGGGGAAAGAATCATCTCCCTCATCTGCTGGTAGTGCTGCTTTTGAGTACAGCCCAGGATACAGTTGATAACGTAGGGGAAGAAAACTGTTGTCTAAAGGAGAAGGACTGAAAGGAGCCAAACACCTCAAGGGTTCCTTTTTTTTCCCCGCACAATTTTTTTCTTAATTTCTCCTTTGTTAAGCTAAAACAAGGTATCCCCCTATGCCACTGAAAGGAAAACAGACCTGGATGCCCTTGCCTGTGATGGGAAAGAAGCTGCCAAGCAAGAATCTGTTGTTTATATTTTTCCTGCTGAACAAGGATCTATCAAATTAGTCAGAGGAAAGGCCCAGAAACTGAATGTAAAAAGATGAAAGTCCCAGAATTGGCCACCAAGCTCCCTGAGTCTCCAAGCCTTACAGGAAAGCAAGAGGAAAAAAAGGGACCAGTAACCATGGGTAACCACTCTCAGGTTAATCTCAGATGGGGAGGGGAAAATGCTTCTCAAGATTAATAGCTAAAGTACGCAGGGATTAAAGATTAGGAGGAGAATCCTGTTTGCTAGGATTAAAAGGGCTGCGTTCACATGAAAACCTCAACCAGTGAATTGCCTCCAGTGAAACAGTGGGTTTTATTATTATAATTATTATTTTATTCTCCTCCAGTAAATGAAAAACATCAGCAGGAAGGCAGAAAAATCCATCAAAGGTTTAGAAAATAAAATCTCTGAGGAAAGGTTAAGGGAACGCAGTCAAGATAGAAATCAGATATTAAAAACAAAAATCAGCCCATGTTATTAGTAGCACAGCAGATTATAAAGAAGGAGAGACTTAAAAAAAATAAAACCAACTTCTCTTCCCAGAATCCATGCAGTGTAATCTATTTCTTTGCCCTTGGTTTAGCTGGAGGCAGGTGAGCTATGAGAATGGCAAAATTCACCCTGTTTGCACATGAGGAAGTACAGTTTGAACATCCAATGGTTGGTATTTTCTGGAGTGCTGTCTAAGAGTTTCATTTTGACATTCACTCTTAGTTGCTTGTCAATGACACATGATTAAGGTTCCTACCTAAAGTGTATAGAAGGGAACAGAAAAAGAATGGGTCTGTGCTCCATCAGATGGGGTTAATAAAGAAGAGAAAGACATTAATCCAAAGTGTCAAAGCAGGCATTCAAAACTTTAGTTAAGCATCTTGACTGGAATAATTTTCAGTAATGGAACCAGAAAAAAACCTGGATTTGCCACAACAAAACTGTCTGAACTAGACTCTATCTCACTTGACTAAAACCTTGTACAAGTAAGAATGTGCAGACTGGATTAGGTCAACAGACCTGCAAGCCAGCATATCACTCGCCAGCACATGAGGTCAGCAAGGACAGGCAAGGCCACAACACTGACCTTCAAACAAGGACCACACTACTGAGTGACATGCTACTGCAAAACGTTCCTCCCTTGCAGTCTAGCACCATAGGCTCCCCACATAACCAGATCCTCTCCGCAGTCCTGTGTCAAAAGTGCCTCGTCATGAGACTTGGCATCAGTCTTCTCGAACACTGAGGGAGAACTGGGAAATCTGATTACTACAGCACATTTGGCCTTTCAGGTTCAGAAGAGCTGAAAAATTGCCATATCAATGCACAAAAGAACTTCCTAACAAGAAGGCCCAGGAGCTTGCTGGTAATAGTGCCATTCCCAACAAAGCCATAGAGAGGCAAGAGTTGTAACAGGAAGGAAAATGAAGCAGGTATTCTTAAACACATATATGCTTGGATGTTTACAAGGAACATTTAGTTGCCATACAGATTGGGATGGTCCTCAGCTGGCTTTAACAGAGAGCTGCAAAACCATCTCTACATCTGCCCCTCAAACTACATGCACCGGCAGAGAAGAAAAATTGGCTCCACCTTTTACCAGGCAAGATCTCAAGGAGAAAGATTTTTCTGTTGCATTCAGGTTATTTAGAAATTTTATTAAAATGCGTGTATATAAAAAAAAAATTTACAAAGCCAACCCTTGTTTTGTCTGATGCCAGATGGTGCCATCGCCAGACTTCTGAGCACCACTGGCATGGGAGCCCCAAGGGAACAAAGCTCAGGAGGCTGGGGCACCATCCAGGCTGAGAAATCATACAGTTTCCCATCATTTATTCCTCTCAATGAACCCTGGTCCTCTGGGACTCCCAAGGCTAGTACAGCAGCAGGTGGACATCAAGTTGATTCACAGGGAAAGTGCAAGCACAGCACAGGCAGACAACGTGTACATGCAGATAGAACTTTATTAACATACTGGAAGCGCCACTGCCTCCTCCCACCTTGCCCGCATCTGCATCTCTCCTTTTAACCTGCTATTCTTGGAAATTAGATGACTCACCTTCCTGATGAAACAAAGTCTAGTTGGCTTTGGGCCCTGACCCCTTTCTGTACAGAAAAGGCCAGGAGTTGGAATTTGCTAAGAGGAACCTATAGCGAACTAAAGTAAAAAGAAAAAGCTAATGTGTGATGCATACATAAATGAGCAAGGCACACAAAAGCCCCTTCCAATATTGACCTATGGCAACTCCTATCTCTAACACTCTAATTCTGGATACCACAACCTAGGGGGTAAGAAAGAAAAATACCAGAACAGATCAGGAAATCACAGGAATAAAAAAATTAGTAAATATTAAGAATCAGATAGCATAAAACCAACAAAAATAAAAAAGCAAACAGTGAAGTTGAGGAGATATGATGGATGTGTATATTTCCAGGGGAAAGGAAGGCTATGCTCCATTGCTAAAGGGAGAAACAAAACAATTAGATACCTCAGTTTACCAATATAGTGATACTCCCTTGCAAATAACCTCCCGCTCTCCTGTCTTTCGACTGCTTTCACAACTATTTCTGTTCCATCCCTATAACCAGTGCCTACCTGCTGCCATGCACAGTCATCGAGTCATGTTTTGCTTACCCTGTAAAGCAATACTGAGTCCTAACTGTGCCGCTTCCCCTTCCTTCACACACTCATCCTCCTCTTTCCTTGCAATACTGGTCTCTAGTACAGGTTAGATATAAAGTTCTCTGTTACAAGACACTACTTTTCCCATAGAAGCACGCTCTATTGTAAAGGTGCAGACAGTAGAAACAGCTCTGCTCCCCTTCAGCCACCACAACAGGGAGAACACAGGACCACCTTCTGATGCAGGCTGAAGATCCACCCTTGGAAACTAATGGCTTCAAAGACACATCAGCTACTGGTGCTGGGTCTTCAATAGGGAACATGAGGTTTAGTACAGAGGTGCCTTAGGGCTATGTTCCACAGGTAGAAGGCCCATCTCACAGCTTAGATTAAATTGAAAAGCTGCTGCTGGACAGTAGTGTGCATGGTATTATGCTTGCAGTTAATAACACGAGCACACATTGCTACAATGCCTTCACTCACTGACTTGAAGATGTTAAACTCCACCAAAGCCTATGTGTTGCCATTGCCCACTGGCACAACAGTGACAGACAAAGCACCAGCACATCAGAGGGCAGCAGCAAAGGTACACTCACTGGCAAGGTACATCATTCCTAATATAGCCTTTTGCTATAACACACAGAAATTTTACTGTGAATGGGGAGCTGCCCTGTCCACCATAATTACATCATTTGGCAAGAGCTAGACTGCTAGGAAAATGAGAATTAGCTTCTGATAAGAATAAACAAAGCATTTAAAAAACACACACACAAAAACCCCCACCTCCTTTCAATAGAAATATTGAAATCATATAAAAAGAAAAAGCAGTAGACAGCAGAGCTCAATGTGTTTGGCTGAGAAGAAAGTTATTTACAGCAAGGTCTGGCCTCTCACTGCCACCATGTAATTCCAGGCAATTGCACTTTCAAATAGATCTTTTTGGAGAAAATCAACAGTGGCTTTCCTTTCAATCTAGTGGAAAATTAAGTCCTGCAAATATGTTACATAAAGTTGCAGCAAAAAGAGCAATGTGCACACAGGCACTTGCTCTCAGGTAGAGGTTGGTGGGTTTAAGTACTCAACTCTGGCAGGCCCTCTACACATTTCCCAGCTCTCA
This sequence comes from Anabacerthia variegaticeps, assembly GCA_035583185.1. Taxonomy (NCBI): domain Eukaryota; kingdom Metazoa; phylum Chordata; class Aves; order Passeriformes; family Furnariidae; genus Anabacerthia; species Anabacerthia variegaticeps. The sequence continues at coordinate 42,022,369 of JAWWEW010000165.1, read as the reverse complement.
CATGACACACTGGACTTCCTGTAGCTAATAATCCAAGTCAGACACAGTGGCAATGACAAGTCTCCATAGGCTGAGTCCTATTGCTTACACCAGTCCTGTCTCTCCAGGTCCAAGGAGAAGTGCCATCTCCAAGGCTCAATAAAGCTGTGAGCTCTGAGCAAGGCCCTGAGCCATGGAATATACAGTTTTGTGAGGCAAAAACATGCCAAAATTCACCAGTGATTACACCCCACAGAATTAGGACTCACTGCCACCTTCATTCAACATCAACATATGCCCAAGTGCCTGTAAGGCTGTTTTCCAAGCCTGCGGTGATCATACCACCCTAATCAGTGTATCTGCAGCTCTCCACTTCTACAGAAATCCTGTCCCACTACTGTCTTTCCTTCAAAAGCAATAGACACCAGGTTTTGAATATTTTGTCATTGACAGCACAGAGAATATTGTAGAAAATCATCCCTGAAACAGTTAATACAAATATTCAACCTCAGTAAAACTTTGGAGGAGTGACTGTTGAAAGAAAAAATATCATTAAACGCCTCTATATGACTTCATGCAGAGTAGGCTGGAGGCTGCATAATTATCATAGGTCAACAGCATGGGAATACAAAGGTAGCACAGCAAGACTCCACATATCCTGTCACCCCAAGGTGTTACCATGTGTCACCCTCTCCCCCAAGCCCTCATGCTAACATACACAGATATACAGAGTAAGCCCTAGCATCCACTTCAGACAAAGGCCAAGGAGAAATATAACTTCAGGCATCTTGCTCCGGGCAAGTCAGAGGGATGGAAAGTAGAAGGTAAAGCTAAATTTCAAACTATCTCAAACTGCCTCAGATACCACTGCACTGTGAACACAGCAAAAGGAAAAGGTTAATTCCCATTGCACATTCCAGCAGGAAGAATTTTCCTTAGTTCAAAACATTGAAAAATTATGACCAACCTGGCACTAGTAACTCTAAAATAAGTTAATCTCAAGATAGGCATGAACAATCCTTCTTGTTTTAGATATACTGGAGCATACCTTTGGAAACTTTCACCTGGATAACTGAGTAGGTTACCCTGCAATACATCCAACCATACATTTCAGTTAATGTGTAGCTCAGCTTCCCAGCACACCTATTTCACTCATGCCCAAACATCCCAGGCCACTGAACACCCTGAGGATGTTAAAGCAAACTACTTTCAAAGACCCGAATTTTGTCCCTGGAATATGGAAGATCAGAAGAGATTTAGGACACTCTCAAACTCTCCACCTCACCCACACAGATGACATAGTAAATAGAAGACTCCTATAATCTTCTGAAACAAGCCATGCCCATTTCCACACTGGAAGGTGATTTTTTTAAAAAGAAAAAAAAAACACACAAAACCAAAAAAACAACCACCTGACAATCTGACCAGAAGAAATTGAATTTTCTCTCAACAAATCTGACCGTTGCTTTAATCCTGACATAGTGAAGGGGACATGAAATCAGGCATCTGGGATAATGCAGTAACAAAGGGAACGCTGAGAGGCTCAGTGCAGCCTGCAGTCTATCTCTAACTGAATCTAATCTGCACTGCTCCAGAGAAAGATGGAAAAATTATCAGTTGGAAGACTGTTTCAACAAAGGTGGAAAACATTCCCTGTCCTTTCTAGACAACTTGTCCAGTAAAGCTCCTTTATAGAATCAATCTGGCCGCAAAGCACTGGAAACCCCCCTTGTCATTTCTCAGTGCTGACACAGGTGTCCACAAACTGCAAAGCACCCACAGGCGGCAATGCCTGCCCACTGGTTATTCCTGCTGTAGTGTAGAAGACAAATAATTCAGCACAGCAGAGTAGATGCAAAAGGAGTTTCTAGCGGCAGTAAATATTGTAGCTTTTGCTAAGGAAGTAGAGAGTCAATGAAAAAAATTAAAATAAAAGGCAACAGCAATTGCACCATTGGACACGAAGGCTGTTTCAACGCCACCTAACACAGTGAGTTAAGACTTCACAGAAACAGCAGGGAGGAGAATTCTGGATCTTCTCCAAAAGTACGTGCCTCTGCCACCCACACATCAGAGGCAGTACTACTCCTTTTTTATCTTTTTTTTTTTTTTGGTTTTTCTTTTTTTAGCTCTGTAAGAGACTTCTCACTTGATACACATAGCCTAGCTTTTCTGATAGCCTCCACTAGAGGACTTTTCTTCCCAGGAGCCACTAAATACACCATTAGTCAGATTACAAAGCAATAGGTGTTTCAAAGGAAACCCTCTCCTTCCACCTGAGCCTGCTGCAGATGGAAATGGCACCAAAACAAATAGTGATACACCCTACACATGCATTTATCTTGCCCTGTACACAAGAGGCTTTAGTTCATTAATTGACACACACCCTGCATTTTGTGTGATTTACCAAAACCATCAACAGGGTAACAGAGGGAAGTTGCCACTCTACAATAAATGAGACATGAGTCCCTTCTGGAGCAGCACTGGGAAAAAGTGCCAGGGCTCTCAGACAGCAACAGCTCTCCCTGGCACTCGCTTGTGCGGATTTCTCATCCATTCCTGCCCCTCCCCTTGCCCTTCTCCTGATGCCCACAGGAGCCTATTTCTTTTCAGGCTTGCTGCTAGAAGAGCACTGCCATCCTCCAGCCCCTGATACCTTGCTGTCAGGCTCTTAACCCCCAGCACTCTGAAACAAGGGAGCCCAAACAATATGGGCCTTGGGGAACAGGTGACAGCTTTATCTCCCAGGCCACACCACCTCCTGAAGCCTGTGCACAAATGAGATAACATCCTCCTGCATCTGACAGGCACCCCTTTTAATTTTATGGCTAAATAGCCTCAAAAACATTATTCAGAGAAATCATTTTAAGATAAACTAATTTGAAACACAATTTATGGCCATAGACTGAACCACTACATCACTGGGCACATAGGGAAGCAATATTCTATCTTGTTCCCCTCCTAAACAAAGACACAACTACACTCTTCACATGGTAACGTGCTTCTCAGCACATTGAGCACAGCTCTTTCTAGAATTAAATGGTATAGGTCTGTAATTAAGTATCCAATGCATCATCATGGACTGAAGACTAAACTTGTGTCCCAGACAGTGATAAAGCCATGACATTTACAGCATTCAGAAAATCCAAACAATCAATTTGGTACACCAAGCTACACAAGCCTGCAATAACATAACCAGAAAATGAGCAAGAGTAGCAATAAACAAAGTACTATTTTCAAGAAGTTTCTGCTATGTGGGTTCAGAAGGACATAACATTCAAGGCTACAAATCAAATCACAAGCACTATCCTTGCATCCCCCTCTCTTACTCCCCCCTTCTTTGAAGGAAATATTCAGCAATACTGCCCGGATGTTACATTTGCATTTTGTTCAGTGTTCAGATCCAAGCTCCAGATAATCACCATATTTAGTGTTTTTACAGAAAGGTTAAAACCTTAATGGCCTGAATCATCAAAGCATTACTTCATTCTGATGCTAGTGTAAGTCTAATGCTTTTAGCAGTTGCACGGTGGGGGAGGAGGGGGGGAAATCAGTGACGTGACTGCAAAACTAAATGGCCTAAGCATCTTATACAACTGTTATCTCTGTTCTAGGGAAAATAATACAGAAAAAGAAAGATGCAGGAGAAACTTGTCTCAAGATGCACTGCAAGCTAGTCAGAGAGATGTGAACAACCCCCACCCAAGTCTTCGGGCTCCAAGTCACACCTACTGTATCAATTTTTTTTAAAATTCCCCTTCTTCAACACTACCCAAAATAAAAACCCAAAGGGATTGCTTTCTTTCCCTTTTCCCACCACTACTACTATCACCTGACGCATCTGGATAGCAACCTCTCACTGCCTCTACACTGGCACCCACTTTGCATGCCAATTGTTCATATGGGAGACAGACATCTCTGGCATAATAGGAAAAAAAAATCTCCCCACTCTACACTACCAACTAAGACCCAACTAGTGATCTGCATCAAACCCTGCTGCCTTTGTTACTTTAAGACACCTGTGTATGTAATATGCTCTTTTGCATCCAACTCAACAGCTAAATAAGGTCCAGATTCCCACTCAACTATGGTCATAGTAGTACCTAAGACACATTTCTGCTGAAGCTATTTGCTTAATTTCTGGCTGGGTATATTCCTAAGTCCCAGCTGCAACAGAAAGTCTGGTGCCAGACACTTACTTATCACATTTTCATTTTTTCAGGATGCAGGCTAAAAAGAGTTTTATGTGATTCTTAAGCCTCCCAGTGTAGTGAGGATAAGGAAGGGTCACTTTACTTGACAAGAATAGTTCTGGATCCTGTAAGTCACCAGATAACACATGGACAGGAGAAAGAGAGAGACTCTCAAATAAGCATTTGGATCAAAAGGTGCAGAAACAACCATGGAAAGCTTACTCAGCTCTTATGCCTTTCTAAGCAGAGGATGCCATCCTCACAAATATTTGCTCTACTAATGCCTTGTCAAGGCTTGCTTTAGAAAGCACTATTAATGGAATTTCTCTCTCTTCCCCTGTAAAAGTTTATTAAAGTGCAAAAAATTTCGGTAAAGTGAAAAAAATTCTTTCAAGTTCTCCTCTGAATAAGCTCACTCAAAAATGGATGCAGAATCCCACTAAATCCTCTGAAGAAATGAAATAATAGCTAGTGTAGATAAGTTTCTGTTTTTCATATGCTTAAAGCTCTCTAGGGAAAAATTGCTTTTGAGTAATCACCCAACATTACTTTTTCTATGTATAAAATGAGTGAAAACATTTTTGGATTTTTTTTATTGCAAAAACGAGGCAAAACTCAAAAACAGAACCCATATATCTACAGATATTTACAAAATATATACCACCACTCTGTGTATGCATACATCAGGTTGTCTTGAGCTCCTATTACCTTTGATAATAGTGAACCCTCCACTGTTTCAAAAGCCCCAGGCTGAAACAGTCATATAGAACATCCACCTTTTTCTACAATAAACCACAAGATAAAGGCAGAGCAATGGAGTTGAGAGACTTTTAGTATCCAATGTCTACTCACCCTTTATGCGAAGAAATTCCTCCTAATGTCAGTCCTGAACCTCTTCTGGCACAGCTTGAGACTGTGTCCTCTTGTGCTATCACTAGTTCCCCGGGAGAAGAGACCAACCCTCACCTTTACAACCTTCTGTCTAGGTTATTGTAGAAAGCAATAAGAGCACCCCTGAGCCTCCTCCAGGATAAACAACCAAACTCCCTCAGCCACTCCTCACAGAACTTACCTTCCAGACCCTTCACCAGCATTGTTGGCCATCTCTAGACATGCTCCAGCCCCAAAATATCCTTTCCAAATTGAGGGGCCCAGAACCAGACACATTGCTTGAGGTGTGGCCTCACGAGTGCAGAGGACAATCACTTCCCTAGTCCTGCTGGCCACACCTATTTCTGATAAAATCCAAGATGCCATTGGCCTTCTTGGCCACCTGGGCATACTGGTCAATCAATACCCCCAGGTCTTTTTCTGTTGGGCCACTTTCCAGCCACATCCTGGGCTGCAACAAAAGCAGCGTGGTCAGGGGAGGTGATTCTGCCCCTTTACTCTGCTTTGGTGAGACCTCACATGGAAAGCTGCATCCAGCTCTGGAGTCCTCAACATAAGAAGGATGTGGACCTTTTGGAGAAATTCCAGAGAAAGGCCACAAAGATTATTTAAGGGCTAGAGGACCACTTCTATGAAGACAGGGAGCTGGGATTGGTCAGCCTGCAGAAGCCTCCAGGGAGACATCAATACAGCTTCATGTACTTAAAAGGGGCTTATAAAAAAGAAGGAAAGCAAATTTTTTACACTGGCAGATAGTGATAGGACAAGGAGGTATGATTTTAAGCTAAAACAGGAGAGATCTAGGTACTCAGGTTAGATGTTAGGAAGAAATTCTTTACTTAGAAGGTAGTGAGGCACTGGAACAGGTTGCTCAGAGAAGTTGTGGAAGCCTCATCCCAAGAAGTGTTCAAGGCCAGGTTGGATGGGGCTTTAGGCAACCTGATCTAGTGGGTGATATCCCCGTTCATGGGCAGGAAGGGGGCAGGGAGTGTGGAACTAGATGATCTTTAAGGTCCCTTGCAACCCAAGCTATTCTATGATTCTGTCTACTCAGCAACAAAACCTAAGAGAAAGGAGAAGAAGCAGGAGAAGCAGAGGATGCACACATTCACTATTACCAAGTTTGTCTTCTAAAGCAATCTCCACACATACTGAAGCCTGACTTTCCAGGAAGCAGGTAGACATTGCCTGCTAATGCAAAGTAGAGAATAAAACTTCTGATTTCTTTTGCTCCCACATTTACATACATGTTGACACCAACTCCCCCAAGTGTGCTTCAATTTCAACTTGGGGGAAAAGTTCTTCCTCCAAACAAAGGCTATGTAAATCCAGTTAAACTCTGTTCATGTTCTTCACATGCTGCATGAAGGAACAGATCTGTGAGAGCTAAAAAATCATGAGATTTTATAGTTAAGTCCGACTGGCCAGCCAGTAATCTGATTATGTAATATCATTTAGGTCACTTCATGGCTCAACAGTCGGGTTACTTTACAATCTCAGATAAAATTAAATGACAGAATAGAAGATGGAGACAAGGAAAACAGAACAGGCACACTGACAAAGGACTGATTACATAGGCTTCCACATGAGAACAACTCAAAACCAAGCCAGCTTCCAGCATGCTGAATGGTGTCATCTCTCCCCAGTTAGGCAACTGTGAGGCTCTTCATTCCCTAAGAAAATCTGACAACTTCATCAACCGCAAGTAAGGGAGACCTGGAAGTTAACTTCAAAAGCTCCCTATTGGAATCTGCATGTATGACACTGTCACCTATTTCTTAGGAGAGTTAAATGTGTCTGTGCAAACCCATGCCTGTTGCCATTACAGATCAAATTGAAACAAGCCTTGTCCATTTACAGATGAATGAAATCCTAGAAACCTCCTAGCAGCTTATTTGCTGTCCTCCCATATGTTAATACAGTAGGTATGTTAAAGATTATCACACTTAAACATTTTATCAAAAAAAAAAACAAACAGTTGAGCCTTGAGCATGGCACAATCGCCTCAGGAATGTCAGTTTTTATTACAAGACAAATGAAAGAGAACCAATTGGAGACCCCATCACAGGTAGGTACTGCTTTAAAGAGATTATCAGACAAGTTTCTGGTTGAGTGCTGCTGTTGAATCTGGCTCTGAATTACCATGTAATTGGCAGAGATGTTTAGCACATCTCAAAATAAATCTGCAGTCACCATCAAAGTTCAGAGCAATGCAGTTCCTTCAAAAGAGACCTGAAAAAGCTGCTGAAGGATTTTTTTTCCATTTTGCTTTTGTCTTTTTAAGCACTAAACTACAAATGTACTATTTGGGAGGCCACAGTCAGTGTTCTAGAGTAGAAGTCTGAGTCAGAAAGGACAGAGTGGCTTCAAATATGGACCCTCCATGGGACCATAGACCAATCACTCTCCCATCAAGCTTCAGCTATAAATTCCAACAGCACTTCAGTGGTTCCAAATCATTAAAAAATCTGTCAGCACAAACAACTGGTCAGTGGAAAACTCTCCCTCTGAATACCACCCTCATCAGATCTTTCCATCAACTACCATTCTTGCCAGATTTGGTGCAACAAATGCCATCTCTTTCTGGTATTCTAGGTTTTCTTTTTGACTGAATTTAGACACAGATTATTTATCCCATTCAAGTTACACAGACTTAAGTGAAACATAGGATAACACTTAGAAGAGGAAAATGCCTAGTTTCACCCAATTTCCTCTCAAAACAGCATTAGAAAGATTGGCTACACCTATGGATGTTAATGTTATTCTGGAATGGGTAGCCTCCAGAGCTCAGGTTTATGCAGGAAGAACTGAGAATTTCTAGAAGCATTTCCCTCAATCTGTAATGAACTAATACCTTTGCATGGAAATACCCTGCTGAAGTAAGCAAACAGAGTAACTTGGTATCAGTCGATTCTCTAACCTTAAGCTATATTGATTGCAATTATTAGAGTTTGCAGCATCACTGGAGAGGCCGTACCTGAAACAGACAAAAAGTGAGGGCTTTCCCAACATGTTTTTTAAAGATCTCATGAGCAACAAAGTTATCTTGGCTGCCTTCCAACATAAGTAATTATCTCCTTTGAAGTTACAATCAGATGGGAAATTTTTCTTCATTCCTGTACTTAACTGCATAAGTTGAATTAGTGTGCTGTTAAATGACAAAACATCAGTTGCAAGCTAAATAAATCCTCCTCTCTACATAATTCTGAAAGCACTTCAGGATCCTTCAAGATGAAAGATGCTTAAGAACAATTGTGGTATGTCCATTAAGGCATAGCTGCAACGAGTACTACAATCCTTTCATTTATTCAATAATAAATTGATCTCTTCCTTGGAGCTGATCTTTCCCTTGTGCCAGTATCCAATTTTCTTCCTTGATGTAACAGTAAAAGATTAAATTGCTTCTGGTGCTCAGCTCCCAGGTACACAGGTTCTCTAAGGATCAGACTTTACTATTTTGTCATTTGGTTCAATTGTTGATCTTTGTAACATTGGTTCTACTGGTGGAGATCTGAGACTGCACTCTCCTAGTTCAGTTCTAGAACTTCTTACTTCTTTTAAGATATCAGAGGTCTATGGAGAAGTTCTCAGGTTTCTGCTGGTCAAGTGAGGGTTAGTCTAATAGCCACGATACAGTGGTAAGTTGCTAACCAACACACAACAACAAAAAAATAGCATTATCCCCCTCACTTCATTACAACACAATTAAGAACTCAAAGCATAAAGGAATTCAAATACAGCAGTGAAAGGGATTTTTCCCCCTCCTTTAACGTGTAAAATAGCAACATCCTTCGCAATCCTTTCCTGAGAACTTCATAATATGGTAGTTTTGCTGGGCTTTCTTCCCTCCTAGTCCTTAATCTCAGAATCCCAGAAATGGCCCTTTCACAAGGGATTGCTGCTCACTTTGGGTGCAACTGGCAGCAGCATTCACTCCACCTTGCACAGAAGATGAACAGGTTTTCAGGAGAGTCCTCTAGAAAAAGAGGCAGGTCTTGGGCACAGGATGTAGGCATGAAAGGAGTCAGTCATATTTATGTTAGACATGGTGCTCTATTCTCCAATATAGGCTGCTGTGCAAGCTGTGAGACACCTAGGAAAACCATGTATGTGAGATCCAGCTGCCACATGGAGCAGTGACACATCACCTGCTGCAGAATGGACTGCACACTTCACTCAGATGCATCAGGGCTGCACCCAGTCTCAGCAGTGACACACTGGTCTGAAGGGCACTGAACAGCAAAAAAAACAAAGTTACACTGAGTACAAGAGAATGACACTTGAAGCCCAAGACCAGCAATTAAAGATATAGGCAATTCAACAGTCATCAGTACTACAGCACAAGCATTGCTGCATGAAAAAGTAGTTGATGAGTTTCTCCCTCCATCACTCTCTTCTCGTACTGGTCTCATTCATCCTCTTTTAACTCACTAAATACAGCATCCCCTTCCTTTAAAAAAGTCATCTCTGTCCACTGACAGTTTTCCAGAGACAGGAAAACTGCTGGGCAGCTTGCATATGGAAGGCAACCACAATACTACCCCTGCTTTTAAATGTGCAAAACACTTCAACCTCACAGAAAGCAGCAGTGCCAGGTTTGCCCTTGGAAGGCAAGCAAGCAGTAGTAATGGCCTAACCATTATGGCATGAGCGAAGACCTGCTATGTTGATAAACTCTTTCTGTCCCATTTACTTACAAATGGCAGGAGATCTGCTGGGGTGCTCCAAACAGATAGGTTGTGTTCCTATAGGGCACATAGACAAAAGCACATCTTCTGCTTTCCCAATTCCCCAGTAGGCATTGTCCCTGCTTCCTGACAAGGAGTCTTGCCCAAAAGGTATGACAGATTGGTTGGTGTCAGCGCCCTTGAAGTACCTGGCAGAATTCACAAACCCAACTTCAGTCAAAGCTTAGCCAAGCTGCACACACTTCAGTACTTAACTCATCAGTTACTCCATCCAGTCCCCTAGGAAGTATAATGAAAGGCTCCCATCTTGAGTTTATTTCTCAGGCGTTGCACTGGCATGACTCCTCATACTGGGCAACACAAAGCTGGCACAGGATGGTCATACCTATACAGCAGTCCCAGGCTTTGCAAGGCAACCAAACCCAAGGACACACATTAGTGAGCACTGGGAAATAGCACTTCAGCAATAAAATACAACATTGTCACTTAAAATATGTATTAGCAAAAATCTAAAGGAGTTGGGGTGCAACTTATCCTGCTATCTGAATTTAATGCACAGCTTAGATTAGTTTTACTGAGGGAGGGGGGAAGAAGAGAGGCAAAGTTATCACCTCTGACAGCTCCTGAAAAATGTCTTTTGCCTGCTTTAGCTACTGATGCTGCAGAAGGGGTCTAAACACATTATTCCTCAACATATAGCTTAAACTCACATAAATTTCTCTAGCTGGCTACCATGAAAGTAGTATCCTATTACTGCATGCACTGGAATACAGTAGAGAACCCCAAATTATCTCTGAACACAGTGAGACTTCTGCATGGTGCAGCATAACATCTTGGGGAGATACCAAGCGAGGACTAGAAATCGACTGTGGCACTGCCATTGTCTTCCACCACAGCTAAGTCTGCTTTGAACCCAGTTGGGTTGACTTTTTGGAGGGGCAATATTGCATGGATGTGGCATATATTGCCTTCAAGTTGACAACTATTTCCGTCACCGTTTGTTCCTCTATCTGACCCTTGCTTCGACAGACATACACATTCACAAAGTCAACAGACAGTCTCAGCAGCATCCCTTTGCATCCTGGCTTATCTGAGCACTGAAGTCAACCTTGTAAAATAAGAATATTCCAAGTAGTTCAGTGAAGCACTTCACACAACTTCATGCAAGGAATTGAAGAAGACTTATTTAACCACTTATGCGATACTCTACCAGCACCTCTGACCTAATCCCGTTGGTTTTGCTGGTTATTTCATCCCTTTTTCAGACAGATAAAGTGCCTGACTCCTTATTAACATAAGGGGTCTCACAGCTTGCAAAGGGGTTTTTAGTATTTAAATGTATACTGCTGTGCTCAGTTTCCTATTATTACATCTCACTACATCCTTCCAAGCCTCCAGCAATTTCATTGAAACATCTTGTTACAGGATTTAGAATTTCCTTAAAGGTCTCACAAAAGACGATCCTCTTCTTTGCCCACACTATCTAGCAGCTCCGTATCCTCTGGTGATCTGGCAAAAGGAAACCAATTCATGGAGGAGTGCAATGCATACACTTTTTATTCATCTCTCTTCCTCCAGAAAAAGATGGGTTACTCGTAAACTTCTGGGCTGAAATCCACTGGAAAACAGTCAAAACAGATTTTTCATTCTCTTGCCACTATAAATAAAAAACTGGCAGTAGCACACAAAGGTCTCAGACGACTGAACTAATGATATTCTGTCTTCTTCCCAGAGACCATGCCACCAGGAAACACACAAAAAGGAAAAGGCAGCACATTTGGTCTCTCAGCCAGGTGAAAATTCATGCTATGAATGGTTAAAATGGACAACGTTTGAGTAGCCACAGAGGTGAACAGTCCATTCCAAACCTCCATACCAGCTCTCCGTAAAATTCATTTTTTGCCTAGCTGTACAGAGCTTTCACATCCTTGCTGCTCAGAGATGAAACAGCAGAGGAAGAATGTTCCTCCTTGTAGCAGGTGCCTCTTCACGTTAGCTGTAGCGGATTTCAGTCCCTACAGGAATACAGCTTCCTCCCTTCCCACTGGGAGGATTAACACTTGTGCTCTCTACAAGCAACTGCTTGTCTTGCAACTCTAAAATAAGCACCTTTGAGGCGACTACAGGATACACATTGCCTCTGGTTCCCTGCACTCTTGTCAAGCTCTTGGGGCGATGCAAGCTGTCAAGCCACACGATCCCACAGCAGAGGAGGGAGTAACGCCAGTGCTCTCCATGGCAAGAGCAGGCTTGTTGTAATTGCTTCTAAAAGCAAATTCCACTGGGCTCAGGGGAGGGCAGAGACTGGCACATGCCTGTACATACTCACACAGAGGAACCCTTATTCCTTTCAGCTTCTCCTGTGCAAGCTTACTGACCTCCTGCAGTATTAATGAATTCCTCTGTCACCTCCTTGCTCTGACATCTGCTCAGGAGAACGGATGAGTAAGCAGGTAATCCAATTGGGCAGGAGAAAAGCAATGAGCCAATTCTCCCACACAACTGTGTTACCCTACTGCTCTTTGGCACTGTCTGCCCCTACAGGTCCCGTACTCCAAGAAAAGCTTTTGGGCTTCCTGCCCTAAGGATGGCTGAAGAGACCTCCCCCACCTCCAGCTTATTTTACTGCTTCTGTAAGAACGACATAAAAGACTGACTTTCCTCATTTCCAAGATTTCAACATTCAGAAAGCAAAAATGAAACCCTGATTTCTCTATAGCTCCTCACTTTCTGTAAAGCAAGTTTACGTAAAGAACTGCTCCCTCTCTCCACAGCAAATCAGATAGACAGATCATCAAGAAAGCTTCTAGACAATGGAAGCAAATCCAATCCAAATCAAACACTTTTAGTAACACAAGTTCTCAAGTAGCTTCAGAAAGTTAAAACAGGCACTAGTACTAGTTAGTTGGGAATTAAGAACAGAAAATGTCTATAAGGTTAATCCAGGTCATGTTAGGTCTAGAGCAAGATCAGCCCATACAAGTTGCCAGCCACCACTTTTCTCCAGGCTTGATTTTAAGAGCATCAAACAATTGAACTTTTATCAATTCCCTTCCAATAGACATTTAGATTCTGTAAGTATAAATATTAAGACAATTCTCGATGGACAAAGAAGGATTCATCTGACTATCAAACACTCCTGTTATCAATATTTCACTTTCAGTTGTACAAAACAAAACAAAATCATCTTCCCTGGTTTATGCGTGTTTAGGATGCCTGTTTGCCTTTCCCTGTTTTACAGTCTTTCAGGGGAGCATCTCATCATAAAAAGGGCAGAGATCATCTCTCCCACCTCTGCCATCTCCTATTCATACCTTATCACTAAAGGATCTGCTAAAAATCAAGAAAAAAGAAAGACAACTTTTTTTTTGTTCACTATGGGAATGTGTTCATCTCTGCTTGACTCAAAATAGTATCTGACAAGAGTGAATCACACGAGTTCTGAGAAACTCAAGAAATAAGCAAAGAAATCTATAGCTGCCTTCCTCAATCTCACTCCCTGCCCGCCTTCTTATTGACTTCTGTTGCCTACATCGACCATTTGTAGCTACCTGTCTGCTTTCTCTTCCACTGAGGTAGCTACCAATGTAACAGGAGAGGAGTGGGTCAAAGGGGAAGCACTGAATTACTGTGGGGACCTACAGCACTGCCTCTTGCTAGGAGGGATAAAGAGGGACCAATGAGGAAACACAGCACAAAAATCTCTTTCATGAGAAGACACTGAGCTAACTCAGTATCAATAAAAGTCCTACAAGAGATTTTACTTGATTCATATAAATGCCTAAAACATCCCAAAATACCTTCATCAGTCCAGCTTTAGGGAAGAGAGGGGAAAGAGGAACATACACTTGGAAAATGAAAAGACACAAGTTCAAGTCCTGAAGCTGATGCCCTCCCTAATTCTAAAAGGAAGAAGACAACATTTCATAGTCTGTGTACCCAGGATACAACTAACCTCCAGGGGTTGGGTATGGAATGAAGACAACATCTATCTGCAGAGCAGATTAATCTCTATTCTCCCATTAATTTACACTTTCAAAAACTTGTTTTCTGCTACTTTTCTTGCTCCATTCTTCCCTCTATTTCCCTAATGTAAAAACTATACCTACTTACACTCTTTCACCCATGACTAAACATACCAACCCAGGCATGAGGTAGTAGTTCCGTTTTTATGAAAAGGGGATCCAAGGGCTGAAATCAAGCAATAAGCCAAAATATGTTGGAAGGGTTATACCCATGTAAGGCCACAAAAGGACTGGTTTGAATTTGGCTCCCATTTCTTTCCAAGTCAAAGAGATTATATGTATATTTCACCAAGCATTTGACTTCATTATCCTCCATCCTTTTCCTTCTCCTGACACTTCATTTTCTGTTGCTTTAAACTTCTCTCCTTGTGGATAATCCTTTTTTGTTAAAAAGCTGTACTTGATTTGAGAAGGAGAAAAAAAAAAGGGGGAAAGCACCATCTTTTGTGTGTATATATATATATAGGTTAGAAGTTGAACCAAATGATCTTAAAGGTCTTTTCCCATCTAAATAAATCTATGAGTCTATAGATGTGCATTTATATATACATACACATCTTTCTCTACACAAGCACATAGATAAAACCCCACAATGCCTCAGAACTAATCAAGAAATTACTATGCATTTATATGCACATGCAGACAGCCCTAGTCCCTTAATGGAGCACACAGCACTTCCACCCCTTTGTATGCCTATGAGTTTTTGGTTGGTGGAAAGCAAAACAGATGGAGAAGGCTGCTCACCCTGGCCACAGCCCAGCAAAGAGTCAGCAAGTGCCTCATGGTCACATCCATACCTGAAAGCTGGAAAGCACCAGCAGGTTTACAGTTTAAATGCCCACAAGAGGTAAGGAGGAAAAAACGTCAGAGCAAATGTTAGAAATTATTAAAAAAGGATCTCTGCCAAAAGAGAGACCACCATTATGCCACTGAATATATTTTTAAAGGAAAAAAAAAGATGAAATACACCGAGTCATACTACAGAACTGTTTGATCACAAAAAAACTTTTAAATTCAACCAGTGTAGAGTGACAAAAGAAGAACAACCAATCATAGTACTATAATGTTAAATTTGTTCAAAATTCTCAAGAGTCAGAAGGAAGGCTACAAATAAAATTTCTCAGAGAGCATGCTTGAAACCCATCCAAAGTCTTCTAAAACTTTTCAGTTTAAAACATCTTGTTTGCAAGTCATTGTGTTTAACATATACAAAAAACCCTCAAGAAGGCTTCAGACATCTGTAGTTTGTTCATTTGACAATATAACAATCTGCATGCTACCTTTTTATTACAGAGGATTTTTTTAAAGCTATATATATTTGTTACATGCCAAACATACCAATTTTTTCAATACCATAACGGTCTCTTTTTTTAAACTTCATTTTGGCTTTTAAAGAGATTCATTTTAGAATGGAAGTGCAGAGCTTTGGTTGTGATTGCAGGGCTTGGACCATGTATAGCTTCACTTATCTGTGTAACAAAACAAACAGGTTGTGTTCCAGCTCTTCCACAAAACAGAGCTATAAAAGGTGGGCGTTTCTGTGTCACAACCAATTTTTCTACCAAAAAGAAAAATTAAAAATAACTTTCAAAATAAGCACACCTTTGCTACAGAAAGACCTATTGAAATTGGAAGTCATCCTAGAGAATACTGTGGAAATCCCATTGCTTGACAACCTGACATAGAATCAGCAAGTCCACATACAGACTAGGCATAACTGGGTGAATGGCAAACTCAGACTTAGTACGTGTCTTCTGTTCATATGTACAGCAATAGAAAGCAACTGTCTTCCTCCAAGCAGCACAGGGGAGGGAGAAATCTTTTTTGCATAGAGAACCATCTTGTGTGATACACTGTGGTCAGATTAAGACCATGAGTCACACTATAACACCCAGAAAAATCAGACATGTGGTCACTTTTTCCTGTGATGATCTTGATTCCATTCATGCAAGAGCAAACATTCTCAGAAAAGGTTGAAAGCCTAGATATGGGGGAGGAAGGAAAAAAAGGAAAAAAGCAAACAGATAGAATTTAATGTTTTGGTACACTGGCACACACTTGCACTCATCCATTGCTCCAGAATTCCTCAAATCCATCTAAGACCAAAACAAGGCACCAATCTCATCTTGCTCACTGAATTCTTTAGTCTGCATCTCCTTGGCTGCGCAACTGCAGCACATCTAAAGTGCATCCCTGCAGCCTACACCACCCAGAAGCACTAGTTCGTAAAATTGGTTATACCAATCAGCAAGGCAATTGCCTAAGAGACATCTTAGTACTAGGACCCTCTCACCTGTATGGAAGCTTGAGACAAGAAGACTACTCGCTACTCAAAGTTACTTAGAGGGAAAGTCAAAGTAATTGAAACAAAAAGCGCAGTTCCTCTCTTTTTTTTTTTTTATGTGAATGCAACATCATTAAACTGATCCCAGAGCTTTGACAGGCTAAGACTACTGCTTTGGAGAAGGGAATACCAGTGAGAGGATTCAGCAGCACCCAAAGAGGTGGCCAAACCAGCAGACAATAAAATGGGTGTGAACTTCACTTGTCCATCATCAGTAAGAGAGGGATTCACATCCTAACCAATTCCAAAAGAAAAAGGCTGTGTGGTTTCCATCAAAAAGTCAAAGACAAGAGAAGCATGGCCACACCTTCAACCAAATACCATACAACCCACCACTGAATTCAGCTTATGGGCGTCAGGTTTATTTCCAATTCCTACTTTCTGCTCCAAACCGATTATTTTCTTATTCTGGTTATGTACAGCCCTGAGATTTTATCAAGGCACGACATCCTCAGCAGCACTTGCAATACTAAACAATATCGCTACTAAAATGCCCTGGGAAGAACATGAGGGACACAGCAGAACCAACACAGTGGGCACTAGCTAGACAAGCCAGAGGCAGTAAGGCAGCACAGCCTCAGCACTCCTTTACAACAGCATTCTCACCATTAACAGTTTCTTTGTGCCAGGAATACATCTGACTCACTGACACATGCAAAATAAGACCAGGAAATTTCCTGTAGGACTGGAGCTAAGTTCCCTTCCCCAACAATTCCATACTTTATCCATTCAGCTGGAGATAGCATTCATTGGTGAAGCTGAACAGGTGGAAAAAAATAGGCAGGCAAATTATGTCATAGAAGTGCTATCTGGATTATGAAAGAAATGCCCCAACTCAACCCAACCTGTAACCATTTTTGTAATTAAGTGTTCACCCTATCCTTAGTGTTTTAGCTTGTCCAAAAAAATGAACAAAATAAAAAAAAAAAAATCCAGGGTTCATATAGCATTTGGAGAACTACATAGATTATATAGTGTATGGCTAAGTATTCTTAACTTAAAACATTTCAAGGTATTCAGACAGCCAGACCACTAAGCTGGTCTTCAGACCAAGACAGACCAAAATTCAAATAGTCTTAATTTGTAAAATATTTATATTTAAAAGTTACGTAATAGGAAGTGCCAGATCAGTGAACCAACAAGCATAAGAAATCTATAACACTGAGAATAGCAACACTGACTGTGAAAATGCTCTCATAATATGCTGTGCTTTTTATTGCTAAGATGGGAAACAACTCTCAGACAACTGCATAATAAGTCAGAATAGATCTGTGCATGCTAATCTTGGCTGTTAGATTATTTGGATACAACAAGACGTACAGGATCTAAACACTTTTTCCTGTGTGTAATAAGAGCCCAGCCCAAAGCAGAGTCAAGTTGATGATGGTAATGAGCATTGAATTGCATTCACTTTAACAAACAAAATGGTCTTTATCAACTCTTGCCTCGGTTTTCACAATACTTGACTGCATTATGGTTTAAGCTAAGCAAATTTAAATAGAATTATTTCTAAAGGAAATTAAATAAAAATTCAGAGGAATTATACTTACCTATAAACTTGAGCACAAAATTTAAAACCTCAAGAAAACTTCAAAATAAACACACTGCTTCTGAGGATAGAAAACCCTAAATGTCACTACACTAAAAATGTGATTTAGCATGTCACAGAAGTTTTGAGAAGAAATTAATTTCTTTGGAATATCAAAAAAATAAAGGGAGACTACACATACAGATGACAAAACATCTGTTTTGTGCTATTTATTTATATGTAAAGCGCACTCATTTATGCCGTACAAATATGTTTCACGTGTCACAAACTTCTGAACTGACACTAAGCAAGTCCATCAAAGAAACTGAGAGGGAGCCAACTATGCTTTGGCAGCTGATGATAGCATCTTCTGGCAGTGAGGAGAAAGGGAGGCAATTTCAGATTGCAGGATATGCTTCTTTGCAGCAGCTCTTTCTGCTGTAGTGGTCAGCAGTGGAACAGCCAGCAGCACTGACCTAAAATGCACCATGTCAAGTTCAGCCACTGGTCACATGAGTCAGGCAGGTCCATTCTTCCAAAAATGGGCCCTTTAGCCAGGCTGGAGACACAGGCAGGCATAATTTTGTTGGTTCTTCCTAGGTAGTGTTTGTAAGGTCAGCATCAGTAAGAGATGTAGAAAAACATCAGCTAAATTTTCAGCTGGTGAAATCAAGACAGACTGGGTTAAAATAATTCACTTAAGACTGGGAGCAAGGCAGTTTTTCTAACCCCCAGAGCAAAAATTCTACATTCAAGGTATGAGACACACAATGTCTAGACTACTGTTCTTCTAAGATGTGCTGCCTCTCCACAGAGGTGGTGGTAGCTACTCCTCCAATGCAAGAGGCAGCATATGAAGCTTTCAGTCTAGTCTAGCAATCAGGATGGCTGGAAGTTCCACTCTCAGGCTCTAAACTCAAATCAGCATAATGTCACAGTGGGATTAAATCCAGAAGTCACTGAGATTTAGGCAGTCACATTTTTCCCGTGTTAGGCAGGACAGGAAGACAACGGTGCCCACAAATAAGGTGGCTTTCCTCTGGCACAGAGCCACTTCCATCTGAGCACAGAACATAAACCCTCCATTTTCTAGGTTTACATAAACTGTGTGCTGCTAAGAGCCTAATAACTGTGTGTTTTCTGTTTTGCTTGCTATTAATCCTGATGAAATTTTCTGGTCATGGCTCAAAGTTCTTTAAAAGTGAAGTTAAATATGGCACAGTCTCAGTGTGTTGTTATGGCAACTGGAATATTCAAAGTTACCGGAAACGAAATATTTGTTAGCTTGCAGTACTATTATTTTTCACCAGAACGTGATTGTTTTCTCTCCCACTGAACTAATTTTTCTTTTTGATCCCAAAATAGCCAAGATGGAGGGGAGGATGGGGAAAGAAGGTTGTTTACATACTTTATCACAGGAAAGAGTGGTGTTTACACACTTTATCACAAAGAATTGTACAAATCTTCCATGTCCAAGGATAATTATGGAAGGGTTATAGACATGCAAAGTCCATCAACATCCCCAATATCTGTTGGTCATAAGACCTTCTCTCTTGGAATAATGCACATGGATCAAAACGCGTGTAGCAGCCAAAGCAAAGTAAAAGGAGCTGGGATTTATGTGCTCTGTTTTTACTGTTATCAAAATGTCTTAATTTTGTATTTCTGATTTGAACCACATTAGCCCTGAATCTTAGAGGTACTAACTATCGATGTAATTCAGCAGCTGAGACTGGAAGCATGATTGCTTGGTCACTGCGCAAAGGAAAAACCCAAAGAAGCTCCACTGGTCACATGACAATGAAGATGCAGCTTTGCAGCTACTTTTGACAGCTATCTTCCATCTTCCCAGGCTTTGGATTCCCACCTCCAGAAAGGCCAGTGACACACACAGTCCCTGTTGAACTCGTTGAATTGCTTTTCCTTAAAGGGGTAGAACAGCCAAGAGATTTCCTCTCCTGTTCCCATAGTCCAGGGCCAAGAGTATCTACTAGTTCAGAACAACTCCTATGTGACAAGCCCGACACCAACTCACACTGAGATAGTCTTCTAATTAAAGTTAAACAAACCATAACCACACACAATTGTAACATCATTTAGCTTGCTAGTTAGCAAATATACAACTACTCCTGCTTTTGTTTTACTTCTGTCTTTACATTCTGACTTTTCTTTGCTGCAAAATAACATAGTACATCTCTCCATGCACTTGTTGGTGTGTCTTTTTTATTCTCATACCTTACCACTTCATTTCTTTTTCTGTCCACCATTTTCTCCTTTTTTCACTTCTAAATCTATTCCTACCTACTTCACTAAGTCCTTCTTCAGGACAACTTTTCCTACTTGCTTATACCAGAGACTCACTCTACCACCATTCTCTGCAACCTCATGCCCCACTCAAACCCTAGGATTAGGAAACTAAATTTCAGTTAAATATAGTGATGGAAATTTAGGAACCTAAGCACTCTTCTTTCCTTTTTAATCAGGTCCTACAAGACACTTCCCTGAAAATCTGCCCATGAAACTCTCAAACATACTTCTCCGGAGATTTCCACACCCACTTTCCTGACCCAAGAACAGCACATTTAAAATCAAGTTAAAAATACCAAACCCTCTGACCTTCAGCTATGACTGAATTGCTAGTGGCTGGAAGAAGGCAGATGCAGCAGGGACTATAGGGCTAGAAGGACATCCCTGAGCAAATCTTCTATAGCTGTCACCACTTTCAAAATTTGCACTGATTAATTGTTATTTCATTCAGAAATAACAAAAGAACCAAAAAAAAAAAAAAAAGAGAAAAGAAAAAAGTAAACTCAAACTTTAAATACAGGCGTATTTTAAAAATCTATTGAATTTTATTAAGCTACAAACATTAAGTAACAAACATCATTCTGTCTCTGCAAGCTGTCAATCTTGATTCTATCAAGGACAGCTAGGTTGCTTTCTTTAGTCGTCAAACAGGCAATTCTATATAGGCAGGTAGTCCCTTCCTTTCTCTTATCACTCCTATTCAGCCAGTTCTGCAGAAATTGAGGACTATCTCTTTTTCAGATTCCTGCACATTCTTTCTTACATTCCCTAGCACTGCAATTCTTTCAAAACTGGATTGTCAAATGAATAGTATTTATCTTGAGTGATCTTCCAAGAGGAAACACAATGTATGCTCCTTCTCCATTAACTATTCTTGTTATCTTATTCTGTGCATTAAAAAGTAACCAAATCATTTTGTACCTCTCTGAAAAGAGAATTTCACTGCTGAATTGCATATTCAGGCAATACATGCTCTGCTCACATTGGCCATTCAGAGAGTCAAGGTTTATGAAAAACAGAAGAAGTAACTCCTTGTCTGCTTTTCCTTCATGCTGATTACCCACAGATCCCACTCTGGAAACAATGAAGATTTTTTTACTGGGGAAAATTTTGCTGCTGCTTGTCCAAGACTGTGACCCCTGTCAGTTCTAGAAAGACCACAAAAGAGACTGGAGGGAAAGAACTATTAAATATATATAGGTAGAGATGAACAAAATCCAGTATTTCTATAGTAACTGAACTATGGTCTAAGAATTCATCTATATAAACTTTATCTATAGTTACACAATGGCAATTTATATACAACACTTTTTTAACACACTGAACACCTGTCTGTAATTATATCTAATACAGAGTCACACAAGTTGCACAGTTACTGTGCTTGTAAACAAAGAGATAATAGCATGGAACAAAAGATGAAAATCAACAAGAATTAGGAGATACACACCATGTTAATTTCATTCATGACACAAGTTATATCTACACTTGTCCTTGTAAATGGGAGATCCGGGGACAAATTTTGGATTAGACCTTTCTGTTCCTCAAGCAAGCCCTCTTATCCATCAGCGTACACAAGAAATGGACAAAGAGTGGCTGCTGCCTCCCATTAAACAAGCAAAGGCCGGTGATACATTTGACATGCTTTTAGTATCCAAAACAGTAAATAAGATCATCTCAATAGTTTCCCTGGGAGATTGCATATGTACAGATAGGGTTCAAATACTGATAACAGCATGAGGGCCAAACACACTGATGGCAGAAATGAAGCAGTTGAGGATGCTGTGGACAAGCCAAATTCAGCTCACTTGTCCTCCCACCAGCAATACTACCAGTTCCTTACTACTACTTTATTCCTTTTTTACATACATCACTATAACTCAGAGCTGTCCACAACAATCTCCATTTCACTAGACAAAGGTGCAGTATAAAAACAATAGTGACATATCTACCACCTTTTTAGTTTTCGACCTAGAGAGGAGGAATTCACCAAAGTTTGAGACAAGCAACTTATGGCCAAATAGCAAACTCATAGCCAAATTAAAGCTATACTTCAGTTACCTAGTTTCATTACTTAGCAGACAACTAGAGCAGCAAGGAAAAAGTTCAAGAGTCAAGATATCCCTCCTTAGGTACACACAATAAAAAACATGAACACAATTGACCTAGCTTGTCTAACAGCACTTCCTGGCCTCAAACTTAAATCCAGTCTGGAATTTAAATAATTTTTTTTAAAAGCCTGGCAGGTCCCCTAGCTGTGGACTGCTATGCTCCTAACCTTTTCCTTAGGATTTTTCCTGGGATCCCAAAGCTAGAAATACTGAAACAATTAGGGCAGGCAACCAATTCTACCCTGAAACCCTTCAGGCCAAAATCTCAAAACAGCCTGTACAGCCCTTTTGGGAAGGGAGTAGAAAGGTCCTCCAGAGCACTTCCCTCACTCTGGCCTGGCCATTACAACAGCTTGTACTGCTACTTGCAGCTGCAAAACCCCACAGATTACCAACTTCATTTGGCTCAGGACAGCCTTACAGTTTTCCACCCTAAATCCTACCTTCTACAGATCACAACTCCAAACTTATCCCAAGAAATCCTAAACATAACAATTTTAACAGTAAAGCAAAGATTCCTGTTGATTCTAACACAGTGTCAGGGAGCACTGCAGGACAGCCATTTCCTCAGGGATGGGAACCAAAAGAAATAACATGACCCGCAAGACCAGAGCCTTAGTGTCTAGGGCCTGTCTCACGGTACACAACAAAGACAAACCTGGAGATGGCAGCCATATCCAACCAAGAGTCCAGATCATAAGGTAGTATCATAATGACAAAGCAGTTCCTTCCGGAGACAAATTGAGAAGTCACTCCATATGTCAGAACTAGGATGAAGTCTTGCAATTGCCAGGCATAGCTATGGTGATGAAGCTGTGCAAAACTCAAGCCAGGTAGCCAAAACTCACAAGCTGAAGTCCAGATCACAGGTCTCTACAACTAGGAACTGGCATTGCTGTAGCAGAACAAAAAACCTGTGACCCTTCTCCAGCATAGCTAAAAAAAAGACTGAAATCCCAGGGCTGAGCTTAAATAGAGCTCCTGGGCCCACACCTGTTGTCCCCAGTTGAGGCTCATCAGGGTTATTAAAGCATATTAATGGACTCAAAGCTCTAACACACCTGCAGTGTTTTACCCCAACAGGACCCTA
This sequence comes from Anabacerthia variegaticeps, assembly GCA_035583185.1. NCBI lineage: Eukaryota > Metazoa > Chordata > Aves > Passeriformes > Furnariidae > Anabacerthia > Anabacerthia variegaticeps. Next base: position 41,999,216 of record JAWWEW010000165.1, on the reverse strand, counting down.
CAAGCTTCAAAACTCATCTTAAGCCTGAGAGAACCCCTTGAATCCCTCTGTAATATTAGCTAAGACACTTATAAACCCCAAACCTAACCTCCTACAAGTCCCAGCTTTGGTTGCCCTCCCACACTACAAATCAGCCAAAAAGGAAGACAGTCCCTTTTCACAGCTCCAGTAGGCCTTTTTAGTGATCTGTGCCTGTTCCAGGCAGTGTGGGTGGATCAATAGTTGTCTTAAGCCCTGCCTCACAGCAAGAGTCGATCTAGGCAACACATCACTGAGCTAGTACGCCATTTCTTTCAGGATGGTGGGACAAGCCAATATGGGTTGAGTCACTTGGTATTCTTAACCAAACATACCTCTGTTCTTGACTTTCAACCTTCACCTAAGGTATTTTCTAAGATATTTTCTGTAGCTTTAACTATAGGCACAGAAACCTGTGTAATGAACAGTCCCTTGCCATCTCATGAGAACCTCCCCAGATGCCTCTGCTGAATGTACCAGAGTACACCAGTTGCAATGCCTTCAGTACAGGGTAGCAGCTCCATTTTTAGAAATCACTTGCAACATATATGGTGAGTACATAGAGAAGGCAGGGGAAAACTACAAGACAATCTTACAGGCTGACATTTCATTTTCTCCAGTAATAAGCACAGCATATGTAATATCTGTACAATTCAGACACCAGTGTGCACTCTTGGCAATAGCAATGGAACTTCTGCTTCTTAAAGAAGGGAAAGGATGCGGTCAGTAGGGGACAGAGGCTACACTTCAAATCAGGTCTAGACAGAGAGGTTCCAATCTATCTCCAGTTCCATTCATCACAGACCAGTTACCAGTGCCTATTTCACATTCACATAAAAATAATAGTAATAACAACATGATAAAACAAAGGTTGAATATCAAGGTCAAAGTAATGATGGACAAGTTACAATGGCAAATGTCCCTTGACAGCAATGTACTTGAGTGCTCTGTCCACAGGCTCAACAGCTCAGGCAGGAGAAAACCTTTCTGTCTGTGAAAGTAATGCCTTTCTATTCACCCAGCCAGAGTCACGCCCTAAAAAGTTAACATTAGATTTTAAAAATTAAACATCTCACCTTCCAGAAAACCTTGCACTTTTTCAATACCCTGGAAGCTGTGAGTTAAATGTTCCTCAGTCATTCACCTCAGAAATAAAGACCCCATCCAGGGAGCTGAAATATGTGGGTTATGCTCTGAGAAAATACATTAACATCTTTATTGGCTGCTCCATCCAACCGAGTCTTTTCCCATAAAGAAAACAGTCCCCGTGACACTAATTTCCCCCTTTGAGCTGAGTGTTTTGTAAAAGTCTACGTCTACCAAAGCAGCACTGAAATGGAGACACAGATGTGTGGAGCCAAGCTTGCCCCTGGCCACACTGTCAGGGCAGGCAGGCCCCTATGCCCATGCTGGGAGCCCTCACATGGCCCTGGCACCTCTAGCAAGACCTGCCTGTCAGAGCGCTGCTCCATCAATGCCCACTCTCTGCCCCTCACCTAAAATAAGGCCATTCATCACTTTCTTCTTTGAACAAAATTCAAACACGTTCTTCCATAGCAAGGTCTCACACCACAACAAATTTCATTATATGGGTTTATCAAATGTCCAGAACTGAAACCTAATTGAGCCAAGACAGACAGGGCTCCCCTAATTTGGGATTTAGGGGATAGGCATTAGAGGCATTAATCGACAGCTTGTTCCAATTGGGAGCTTATTTTTACAGATATTTTGTTCTAGTTTTTAGTTAAATAACGAAGAGAAAGAAAAATGGAGTAGGCTGACAAGGAGATGAGAAGAATTGTGTCTCAGAAGCCAATGCCAAATGGAAGTACATTATACACCCATGAACAACAGTATCAGTGTGTGCACACATCTTTCCACCAAGTGCTGTCCTATATTTACATGTTGTCCTGGGCAAGAGAATACTCCTAAGCAGTGCTACTGCAAGAAAAGCTGCATTTAAGAGTGCCAGTCCCTTTCACAGTCAGGTTTTGTCTTGCAGCAATGAAAGTTGTGGCCCACAGGCAATCATTTTCCCCACACTTCTCACATTTCTTACGCAGTTTTTAAATAAAACCATGATCCACAGCAAAAGCAGTTGTTTCCATCCCCCTTGTCTGGCACATAGGAATACAAAAATGGTGGAATTTTACTCCAGGTTTCATGGTCTGAGGATCTCTCATAACAAGAGTCACTGTCTGCTTCACCTCACAGTGACTCCTGTCCAGACCACAGAGCTAGATATGCCTTTGCCTCTATGAAGCCACCAGCTCAAAGTGCCTTGCATGGTTTTTCATCTAACTCCAAATAGCAGCTTAAAAAGTGCTCTCAACCATCTGGGCTCTTAGTTTTCAGAGTTTCATACCCTGAGTAAAAGCTAAAAATATACGTATCATATCAGATTTTTTTTTTCAATGGAAACCACTGAATACAAGAAAATCTGGCTCTTTCACATTTCCCCTTTTAGGTACACCTACATGCTGATTTTCACTGTCCTTTCCTACACCTCCCAAAACAAGAAAAAACTACTATCACCCTCACACTCAAGAGAAACCAACAGCAGTCCCTGGCTCTATCAGACATATTCTCAATGTCAGTCCAGGGCATAAAACACTGCCCAATTTTTTTCACATGCATAATTTCACATATATCTTAAGCAGTGCTCTCCTGTCAAATTTGAGAAGTAGATACTTTTTAGGACTTCACAACAGAGTCGTGTTTGGAGCTTTCAACTTCAAGGCTTTTAATTAACAGAATGATGATAGTCATTAAAACAATGTGGGGAATAATCAAGTGTCAGCTTTATCAATTTCCCTGTTCTGAAATGAGACTGGCACTTTTGAAGCAACAAATAAGAGAGAAGAAGAGATCATTTTTTTCCACTTGCCCAGCTGAAATCCTCCACACTGCAAAAATCAGGCTGAGAATTTCCTGAGAACAGTCCTTATTAAAATAGAGAGGAAATTCCCTGAACTTGCTGTATCAACTCAATTAAAAAAATACCACATGAAAAGCCTTTTTGGCTAGGATCCATGCATGCAGAAACTCAGGATAATATAAGAAAAGCATTTATACTTTCCCAATCTTGGGACAAGTCTGAACCAAATTTCAAACTGAAGTTCTGATTCACCTGTTTGTTCATTGTTCAGAACTACAGACATTGTCATCCCTCCTGCAATAAGAGGCAGAAGGGACAGAATACAAAACTTCCAGAGCAAGTATAGCTATTAAGTTTTTTGTGGCTTCCTACACAGTATTAAGGAATTTGCATTATAGGAATGAAATAATTATTTTACTAACAAGCTGAATGCAACTATAAACTTAAAACTTAAAAATATGGACAGTAATTAAATGGTATGGTATAGTAAATGAAATGGTAAATTACATGGTATAGTAGCAAAAAAGACAATTTCATACACATTCCATCTTCCCCAAAGTCTTTAAAATACTAGAAGAAAAAGTGATTTAATTTCAGAAAAACATAAACAGTTCAGTATTTTCTCAGGATCATCTTGGCCCTTCTGTTGGGTTTGCCCAGCAGCCTGAAAAAACTTTAATGAATTTTCAGCCCAAAATCAAAAACTGGAACCCTGCAAACTGATCATTAACCTAAAGGATATCACTAAACATCCATTAGCAAGAACCATCTCCTATTTCCTGTTGAGGTAGTCTGGATTGAAGCAATTGCTTGGAGATGAATGGCACCATAACATGTTAGCAATGTCCTGCAACCCCTGGTGTGTTAGATGTGCTAATATCATGCACCTGGGGAATAAGATTGCTTGTTCAGAAAGGTAAGTTTATCCAACTGAGTGACAGCCTTTTTGGAACTCAGGCAGGTTGTTCTGCTCTCCAGGACTAAGACAATCTTCCTCGTTCTTCAGGTCCTTCAAACTCCCTCCAAACAAGTGCCTAACCCCATTCTATTAGTGAAAACCGCTAAAAATACAACTGAAAATAAGTATTTACACTAACGAAAAAGAAAACTGTGATTTCCTTTTCTCCCTTATCGGGTACCACTACTAGATTTAAACACACACCTTTGAGATTTTCATCCCTTTTTCTCCACAACTACTTCAACACTATTAAAACATGTGAAACATCACCAATGGGTGCCCAGACCCCAACTTTTTTATCAGTTTTGGCAAGTCAGCCCTGAGTGACTTGGGTCTCAGTACACCCTTCTGTCTAACAGCTAAAGACATTAAATGTCCCAGCACACAGGGCTTTCCTTCCTGGAGAAGCAAACTGGTAAGTAAATGAACCACTGATGGGTTTTTATCAGAGAACAAAATTCTCTTCCATAGCCTGTTTCATCTGATATTACGCAACCTTGCACTTAGTTTTTCCTTATGAAATACATACTCCACCATAAATATGATGATGTTTACCAGGGACTCAGAAATTATTATTAAAATCAGAAGGGAAAAGCAGTATAGATGAGACTGGATAACACCTCAAAATCCTAGACCACTTGCTAATTTATGGAACAGTACTTCATTCATTTTTTGTTTTGACATCTTCTCGGACATAGAAGAAACCATGAAAGACCCATCAAAAATACATGTATCAGAGCAGGCATATGAACAACAATGGGCAGTTCTGAAAATACGAATATTAATCATCTTTTGGTGAATGTTCCTATTAAGCTGTGAAAATGAGCCTCTCGAAGGTGTGGGGGAGAGTATGTGTCCATTACATTCCAACCCCTCAAAAAGCAACAACTTAACAGTCTACACTGCTTTCTCAAACTATAATAATAAGTGAAATGTATAAACCTGTAGAGAAAGAAAGGTCAAATGATGGCCCTACCCTATTATCTTTTAGATGCCTCCATATCTACTCTTCCCTGACATGTAAGGTTGAATTTTTATGCTGAAGTTTCAGAAGCCCACAAACACAAACAGTCATCTACATCCACCTTTATCAGAAATCTTTTTAAGATGTAAGAATACTGCAATTCTAACTCCTTATGAACTAGAGAAGCCAAGAAGTCAAAGGACTCACAATACATGAATTCTCTCTCTGCTATAAATTCAGGCATGATCTTACTCATGGAAGGAAACTGCCTACATTAACAGACAACAAATTTACATAAAGGAAAATAGATTAAAGAGTCTATTCAGGTTACTCCAACATCTATCTCAAATTTTACCAACAAAAAAAAAAAAAAAAAAAGGAGTCCAGTTTCTCCAGTAGACTAAGCCCTTCTTTTAGTCCATGTTGATTCTTTGAATCCATGTTGTCAGAAATAATATCAGCTACAAAGGAAAGGGGGACAAAGGCACTTGCATTACCTATTAGTAGCCTTCACCGGGGCTTTTTGGTCATGAAGTTTCCCCATTTTCCAAGGAATGGCCATGCATCAGCAATGACAGAAATAATAATCCTGTGCCAGCAACAACAGAAATGTGCAAACTGAAGTACTTCATTCCTATATAAATATTTCTATAATACCCTAATTTTTCTGCAATTATTTTCACTATTGTTTTGTATCTTTTTTTTCAATCCCCAAATCCCGATTAAGAAAATAAAAAGAAACCACCACCACCACCAAAAATTTCAGAAGTATATCAATGCAATGGAAAATTCTGGTGCAAGTTGTAGGTCCTCCTGGCAAAGCTGGTCACACTTCTAGGTGAATCAGGACACTTACTCACCCAGCTCTAACCTTTTCTTTCTAAATTAATTACTCAGCAAAAGAGACTAAAAAGTGTCAGCTAGCACATTCCCATCACTCATCCAAAGCAAACTCAGCTGTTCAAATCAATATTCGTTAGCAAGCAGAACAAGCCAGTTTTGAGAGTGTTCTAATTAGACAATAGAGATTATTACAAAACACCTGCAATGTTTGTAATTGTTTAAAATAATGAGAATCAATATTAGCTTCCAAAGGCACCATATGGCAAATGCTCATTCCAGGCAGGTGGTCCCTCATAGGCTCCCTTTTTTTTATTTGAACGAACTTGTTCTCAGTTAATGCACTGTCTGCTGGTTTGTCCTCTGCATGTCGACCACACATAAAGCTGGCTTAATTGCAATGCCTCCTTGTTTCCTGCTGCAGGACCTTAGCCAGCTTCTTCAGGGGGTGACACCACCAGACCAAGTCCACCAGGAAGAACAACCTTTCTCCTCTCTGTAGCACCCGTGTTCAAGAATCTTGGAGACCTTACAACCATTTTCGAGCAAACAGTGTTACTCCATATTTTCTAACTTAACGTAACAAACTTTAGGCCACGCGCACCATGCTGTGATGCAAGGGATGTCTCACAGCAGAGGTGTCTCTATGGGGTGGCAGCCAGGGCCTCCGAGTGCAGGGCTACAAACAGGAGCTGTGAGAGCCCTACAGCCCTGCCAGCAGCTCTGGTTCTGCACAGTGCCAGGGGACCATGTCCAAGTCTATCCCTCAGAAAGGCACACCGGTTTCTTTACAAATGGTAAAAATGAAGCTTTATACACACACATACTGCTTCATCTCATTGAAAACAAGTAAGGTATCTTTTCCGTAAGTCGTATCAGCAGATTTGTCTGTATGTCGGTTCAATGACAACTCTTCAAGTCACTGATTGTGTTTTCTAATTGCAAGAAAAGCAGATTAAACACCTGCAGTGTTGTGGAAACAATACATAGTAACAAATATAAATATCCCCATAAGGGAGCTACTGCCATATCTCTTTTACAGAAGGATAAATTCAGATATAGTCTGTCCATGCCAAGACAGAAATTATTACTTAACAAATAATAACACAGAGAAAAATCTTCCTATCTTGGTATGAAAACAGGCATCAGTGTCTCCCCCAGGTACACTTTGTGCAGTGACTCCTAGGAGCTGATTTGGAAAGGAAAAAAAAGGAAGGAGTTACATCAGTTTCTCCCTTTAGAAAGCAAGGAAAAAACTTGGATTCCATATAAATGTAAATATACTATTTTACAGATCAAATAATGTATCACTAAAGGTTTTCAGCCACATTCTTTGCAAGTATAACTACTTAGGATGCCAAAGACAGAACAAGAGATTCAGGAAAACCAGGAAACAGACAAAGAAGTCTTGAGATTACCTAAGTCTAAACTTAGACAAACGTAATAAGGTTTTTGCTACTAAACAATAATTACACAGCACTGTGTTTACCTATCAACTCTCATGCCAGGCATCTCCAAGGATCTTATTTACAAACTATTAAATCACTATTCCCATCCCTGACATGCAGCCACTTTTGTTACAGCATAGAGGCTGCCTATGCACATGCAGATTAAGACAGGTGTACAGACTAAATTGTTATCAATTGAAACAGTAGGAGAAATGCAGAACAGCAATTGAATCACCTGAGATGGAAATTAATTAAGACTCTGGGGTGAAAACTCCAAGACTTCCAGAAAAAGTATCATTGGATTTGTAAGGAATAAAAGTAAAAAGGACCTCCTTTGAAATATTTAACCACCAGTATGGTACATTTAGCACTGGTGGTGGGCATTAATTCTGAGTAAACCTAGGGAAGGAAAAAGTCTAACAAAGATCAGATGATCCTGCAAGGTCCCTTCCAACCTGGGCTATTCTATGATCCTATGAAATCATGGATCTGCCCAAAGATCAAAGATCCTCACAAAGAAAAGGGCAGGTTTTGCTGTCTGCTGTAGAGCAGACCTTGTCATCAAGACAGTGATTTTTCTGCCTTTAGTTTATTGTTTCAAATTTTGAGAAATGTCAAAACTCCAGAGAAATATTTTGATCACTGAAATATATCAAGTGGCTTTGCAGGCTACTAGTAGGAAAAAAAAAAATTAAGCATTTAAATTTAAACTGCTAATAGAATTCTTTTCCAGTTCACTCACCTCCCCTTGAGAGAAACTGAATTTCATTAAAGAAATTTGTCAAAAATATACTTTGCAGAGTATTTTGATAGTCTTTACTGTAGCCCTGCTGAGGACTTCCCACAACACAGAACCTGGGAGACATAAATAATGCATGTGTTGTTCCAATGCCCTCTCACAAGCTGTAGCAAGTGATACACCAAAGAAGGCGCAGATGAAAAGAGAGGACTTGGCTCCTGGGTCAAATCACAATCAACAGACCATCTAGATCAAAGTTACACATGGCAATCTTGCCACCCCTCCACCAAGATGTTTCAAAACCTGGAGGCACAAAGGTGGTGCAAAGCCATCCTTACTGTTTTACTTACCAGTTGGTGACTCCCTTGTTGCTCCTTCTGAAAGTGTAACAATGATTTGGACCAGTATTTTGTGAGTAAGCTTTCCCCCCCAACTTTTTACCCCTGTTCATTCAGCTTAACTGGAATTAAATGACCATATCATAGCACAAGATGGGACAGATAGAAACAGGAATGTTTTGTTTCAAGAGACAGCAAAGCCAAAGAACACCGTAAGAAAACCTGAGGCATAATTTATTACAAGGTTTGTCCTTGTACAGGGTTTTATGCTTCATCTTCGTCATTCCTTTTATTTTGAATATATGTGGATGACTGCTTTGAATGGTTCTGGTAAAGCACTGCCTGCTAAAGAGGCCGTGATCACAAACTCTCTGGGCACTGACATTTGTCACCATGATTGTAATTCACAGCAATACATAAACTTTTTTAAACTGCTGTGAACATAACTTCAGGGGGTTAATAAAGCTGCTTTTCAGTCCCCTACCTCCTTCCATTTATAACTTATTCAAATTGCAATTGCTTTCAATGTGCACCCTCTATCACTTCTGCTACATGTACTCCCTGGGGCCATCCATCACCCCTGCCCATCAGCAAAGTCCTTGTTCTTGCCCAATGATGGCAGCCAGGGTGCCACTAACACACATGGATTTGTGTCAAAACTCAACTGACACCCTCCAACCCTGACTGACTCTACCCTGTATTTATCATTTCGAATTTCTCTTATCCTCAAACATAACTTAGTCCACCACTTACAAATCAGCACTTGAGCAAGCACTCCTAACAGACCTATATATGTTTCACATGGAAAACGGCATTTCTGCCACTTTTTTCTGGAAAACTCAAAGGCCAAGTTTCCTCTCATTCAAACATCAATAAGTTACTGCTTCCCTGGCCTAGAAGCACAAATAGCAACACACTGTTGAAGGATGTGGTAATGTTCTTTCCAGTCAGGAAAAAGCACTAAGCAAAACTACACCTTTACAGTAGTTGTAAGCCACATAAAATTGAAATAATAATATCACAGAGGCAGACAAAGCTGGTTAATCTTCCCTAACCCAGACTCCTAAGCAGGACACTTCAACACCTCTTTGTAGCACATATTTTTATCTTTGTCATTAATTTTATAGCATTCCAGATTATAATAAGTTTGTTCCTGAGATGCATAGGTGTGCAGGTAGTCTGAAGACTTCTCAAAAACATTTCAAATTAGATAGACTAACAGTAAGAAGAGGCTGTGTCCTGGGGCAAGGAAAATTGAAGCTTGACTTAAACACATGGCAGAAGTCTGTGTGCAGTGTAAAGACACAATAAATAAAACGGTGGGCCTTTTTAAGATCTAGTTTTAGATGTGGGCTTTTTTTGGATCTACTTTTGAGTTCCACACATCTCTGCAGAAGGTCTGTGATCTGACCTACAGCTTCCAGGCTTGGATGTCAAAACAGTATTTTTTTTATTTAAACTTAATTGCAACATTTCACCCCCTGAATGTCTAGTGCAGGCTCTTCTTTAGGAAAGGGATAAGAAAGAATGATGACAAATACTGTAATTTAAAACTAAAAAAAATGCTTCAAAACATGTTGGTGTTTTAAAGTTTTGCAGCACCAAGGTGTTTCACCAAGAAAAGGATTTACTAACTATTCTTCTTTCTGTACAGATCATAGCTGTGCGTAGTGGGGTTTGGAAGCAAATTGATCCTCAAAGCATCTCAGAGTGCATTTATTAGTTCCACCGCATTAGTAAAAAAATGCAAAAAAAACACAAAAAAAACCCAAGAGAGTGGTTGTAAGACATGCCCAAAGCTATATAAAAAGTAAAAGATCTGGTGCTATAACTCTGGAAAGTCCAGATCTGATATCTACACCCAAAAGACATCACAGCTGTCTCTCAAACAGTGTATGCAGCTTCACAAGGAGGGACAAAGCTAACAGGAACTGAGGACACATCTACATCATCATCAACAGGCAACCATTTCTGAGTTGGCTAAATGTGAGCCAGTTCTGGCCAAGAAACAATGTGGTCACCTTAATTCAGGTGTGGTGCTGCACTAACAAAAGTCAAATGCAACTCCTGAGAATCAAGTGTCAAGTCCTATTTGGTACCATCCTGAAGAAAATCCTCACATTTGGATGACTTAGTGTGAAGTAAGTGGCAATATGTCTGCCTCTACCAGAACATACAGATATGCCTTAGAAAAACTTAGCCCTGAAACACATTTACCTCCAAATCTATTTGACTTCAGCAGATGTTTTTTTCAGTGATCCTGAAACTCAAGTTCAACAAGCAGTTGGCGTATACACTGGCACAGACAAGTTGTACCTTCCTCCTTTTCTGTATCTCCTAATGACCTGTCTTTCTCCTCCTCTACCACCTATTTGCCCTGTGACTTTACAGTTTTTAGTTCAAGGATTGTCTCTTACCGAGCAGATGGATAGTATCTAGCTTAATACATAAGCACTGCCGAAAAATACATCATCACAATTTCCCTAGCTGAATATTGGACCAAAGCATCCTCTCCCCTCACTGAAGTGGCACAATTGAGTACTATAGTATTATATTTGTTCTAAGAAACACTATGCTGACTTTTTCCACAGATGTTCTCAGTCCTCTGCACATATAGTGAACCATCACAGGTTCAATACAGGGAAAATGTGGTGGGTCTAAGCCTAAGCACTGTATTAATTTTAGCTCGTGGGTGATTAATTTAATGCATGTGAAAGGAAGAGATAAGCATTTAATTGTTACTAGAAGTGGAGAAGCTGATCAGGGCTGAATTAGTAGAACCTGACCTAATTTCATCATTGTTTTAGTGTTCTAAAAAGTCAGAGCCTGTGCTCCTGCCAAGATGAGGCAGACTGCTCTTCAGACTGCCTTCTGGAATGGATTTTCCCTTCTCCCTCTCAGACTTGACATTGCTTCTAAGCGAAGGTGCCCAGCCCATCAGTTTGTAATTACTTCTCCACTACCATAAGATACTCTGCCCTTTATTTTTCATGTGTTCAGGCCCTGTTTTTCATGCAACACCAGACTTCAGGTTCTACACTAATTTGATCCTGACAGTGGTATGACTGACAGCAGCTCCTCCAAGTGTCCCAGAATATGCACAAAGCACATGCTAGATACTGTATGCTATGTATCTACGTATTATCACAAAGATGTATGTGTTATCCTAGATAAGTTGTCAGAAGAATCAAGTTATAAGACCTTGGAACAACTGGGACAGGGTTGAGTGTGATACTCAGGTGTCCTAGCAGAAATGAACCTAGACCTCCACTCCTCAAAAGAGATTTTGTTATGCATCCTAGCTCTAACACTGGGGAACATGCCTAACTTTAGGGTACAATCAGTGCCTTTTCCCTCAGAAAAACAAATATATTACCATCCCTTTCCCTTCTTCACTTCCTTTTGGGAGAGCATGCTCTGCATGAAGCCTAAGGGAGGAGATTTTCTTAATCTTGGAAAAAAAAAAAAAAATTAGAAATAACAAAAAGGGAAAGGAAATGGACAATTTTGCCTTTATTTCCCTTTCTTACCTCCCTCTTCCACAAGAAAATGTCTGTTTGAAAAGCCTTTTTTTGCAAGGGTTTCATTCAGCAGGAGACCAAACACCTCAAACTCAAACTCTGTGACACCAGTGGAGTCCTGGGTGCTTAGATGCTTTTAGGCCCTAGGTATGAGAAAGTCTGAGTTATTATCTAGCAAGAAAAATAGTAACTGAAATTAGATCCCTTCCCCCTTCCACCCCATCATTTAAGACAAATCATTTATCTTCCTAGAGAGCATGAAGTGTACCAAATTCCACAGGCTGCTTATCCAACAGGAGATGTAACACTCCCAAGCAGGACTTCCTCAAAACAAGACTGCTTCCCCTTTGCAATTTACATTACCAGAGAGTCTGTTATTAGCCTGATATTTTATCTCTGACACTGTGAAAAATATCGCTGCCATAAACCCTGCTGTCCTTAGTAAAAGTGGAACTACTTGGCAAAAGCTAATAAAATGAGCAACAATGACAGCAATTGCCAACGAATACCTAAGCAACAAATGAGCCAGCTGCCCGCGCAGATGTGCGTGCGCACACACACACACACACAGGCATTTCTTCTTCACGTAATACCTACATTGGCAGAAAGCGTGTCTTAAGAACACTACTGTTTTAACTTTGTGCCATACAAAGCAGTAGTGCACTGGCAGGGAAATGGGTGAGGTGCTTTCACAGATCCTTAACTCCTGAGTCACATTTCTCTTTACAAACTTAGGTTAGTATTTAGCTCATTAAGTGATTCCGTTTTTTCCTGAATTCTTATCAAGGAGAACAGGAAGAGGAGAGGATGTCTAAAATTTTATGAACGCAAGAAAACTAACTTTCCCACCACCTCTACTTTGCAAAAGAGTTTTGGGCAACAAAATACAACAGCTACAGAGGGATGAAAGGAAATAGGAAATTGAAACACTTAAGGGTATTCCAAGAACCAGTGGTGAACAGGGAAACAAATGCCCTTATGCCAATAGTTCCAGGTCTGAAGGAAGAGAAAGAAGGGAAGATCTAAGCTATCTTAGCAGAGGAAACAGAAAGATACAGGCCTCACTAATTCATCTGGGACACTACAAAGAGTTTGAAAGATGAGAAAAATTTTGAACCTTGGGAATTTGCTGCAGCAATCACACTATCTGAAAGGGCTATTATTCAAGGTTCCTGAGAAAATTGCCCACTGTCCTCTTTCACTGACCTCTGCTATGAGTCCCCAGTATGAAAACTTTGAGAAATTCTGAAAGTAGAGAATGCAATATTCAATTCTCTAAGTTACTCAGCTGAAATTGCTAGAGCTGCACAAAAATAAAAGTCACCATTTAGATCCAGGGAGAGAACATTCTGTAGGGACAGTGTCATGGTCTACTCTTCCATTTCTTGTAGGATGTGTCTTGCAGTGCTCTAGAGGAGTACTTTGCGACATACTACTGTTTAAAACATACCTGGATTCAAGTTATTTTCCCAGCTGCTATGTCTGCAGCATTTTGGCAGTAAACTTCATTTGCTGATAGAAAAGCTGTGAATTATTACAACGAGAAATCTGTTCCATTTTTGGAAAGTGAAGTACAGTCAGACAATATACTCGTATAACTACTTTTCATTCTATTACAACGCTCTTGTTATCTGAAGGGTTGTGTGGCAACATGGGAAGCCTTGTTTCTCCAGACAGTAAATCAAGAAAGTCTCCCTACTCTGAATAGTAATTAAGCAGCATTTTCTCACAGCTCTAAATTCTCCTCCTTTCTCCCTGCAAAATGCCACTACTGATCAATTTCATTAATCATGTTAATACGCTAATACCTCCACCATATTTGGCCTTAACTTATTTACGTTTACACCACTCTAAAGATTCATGTGATCCAGTTTTGGTCTGCACCTTGAAAGACAAACCAAGGCCTCTGTACAGATTAACTTTGGAGTTCTGCAGCAACATCTGTCACCTGACCACATATTTACACAACTCATCCACAGGTGCTTATTCTTAATGATATGCCTTCGGGTTGCTTATTTTTGCAGATTTCAGAGCACAGTATTGAGGTGGCTTCCTCAGGCTTGAACTTGCCTATATTTAATAGGCCTACTCTTGCCTTCCCAGAAATGTAAAAAAATAGAGGAGAAATAGTCAGTCATGCAGTGCCTGAGCCCCTCTGAAGTAATCACAGGGAAGGAGTCAAGGACTTATAATGAGAACACCTATCCCTTCCTGTTCACAGCAGGACTAAAAACCACCACTTAATTTTGCTGTCAGAAGTAAAGAGTAATCAGTCATTGCTAGCCAAGGTAACTATATTCAGAGTGATGGCCTTCCTGAGAAAATGTAAAGATCCCACGTTCAATTCCCTGGTCTGGCTAGATTCTTCCGTATAAGTTTTCTGCCATTAAAAAAAAAAAAAAAAAAGGCATTATTACAGTGATGAGGGGTGGTACATGCACTCATACAATCATAGAAAGGCTTGGGTTGGAAAAGACCTTAAAGATCACCTAGATCAACCCCCTCACCACGGGCAGGGACATGTTCTACTAGACGAGGTTGCTCCAAGCCTCATCCAACCAGGCCTTGAACCCTTCCAGGGACAGAGCATCCACAACTTCTCTGAGCAACCTGTTCCAGAGTCTCACCACCCTCACAGTACAGAATTTTTTTCCTAATATCTAATCTAAACCTATTCTCTTTCAGTTTAAAGCCATTGCCCCTTGTCCTGTCACTACGTGCCCTTGTAAATAGTCTTTTTCCATCTTTCTCATAGAGGATTGCAATTAGGTCACCCCGAAGTTTTCTTTTATCCAGGCTGAACAATCCCACTTCTCTTAGCCTTTCCTCATAAGATAGGTGGTCCATCCCTCTAAACATTTCAGTGGCCTCCTCTGGACTTGCTCCAACAGCTCCATATCTTTCCTGTGCCGAGGACCCCAGAGCTGGATGCAGCACTCCAGGAGGAGTCGCAGAGCAGAGTAGAGGGGCAGGACCACAACCATAAACATAAGATTCATCAGTACTTGTGGGATTCCAAATTGTGACCTTCTCACCTTCCCTGAACTGCCTGCTTCTTACTCCATTCATCTGTCAAGAAAATTCTTCTTCGGCATTAATTAGCCTTAGTCCCCTGAACTCCAAGACAGTTGTCTTGACACACTCGACTACAGAGTGTGTCCTCTGTGATTATACAGTGAGGTCTTGGTCAGCTGCTGTCCCAAGGCCCAAGATTTATTTGCTGCCCAGTCTCCTTTTGGCTTGGCATTATCTGCTCTGCCAGTGGTCTGAGTCATTCCCTTTAAGATGCAGTAGCCCCAAGGTGGGACTGACAGGCTGTGATGAAGAGGGACAGAAGAAGGGGATAGATGCTCCCTTTATTTTGTCATTGCATTTACCCAAGTGCTGCAAGGAAAATGTTACCAGGAAGTTGTTAAAGGGCAACTTTTTCTGGAGTCACCGATACATCTCTGTGTGACATTTACTCTGTGAGGAATGATTTATCCCTTCAGAAGGAAAGGCCTGAGTCACAGCTCAGCAATAGCAAGTAAATCACCTTCTGGAGGAAGATAATGGCTCTGCCTATCATAGGGTGTTTTTAAATTTATCAAACTAAACTCTGCCCCATTCTTGATGAATACTTAAATTTCATGTTTAGAGTATGTATGGTATTAATGCCCCAAAATAGTCAAGGATATCTGGGGTTTATTCCTTCCTATGCCACTAATTCCCTACGGGACCTCACTCCCTTGGTAGACAAGACACTAATCATTCCCTAGCCCACACAGTAATTATGGGAACACAATCAATATTGGCAAAGAAATCTGACTCACAGATTGGAAGTGCCAGTGGGAGAGTAAGGAGTACTGGCTACTCACTTTTCTACTATTCCAGCAGAAATGTAATAGAAGAGCCAGGATCAGGAGAATAGTCTCTTCTGTACTGGGAAACTTCCTAGCACAAAATTCTTCCTAGCACTCCAGAGTCTGACATAAGAACTAAAAAAGACATGGAAAAAGGACAGACATACAAGCAATAGCATTAATAAATAATGCTCATCACCAGAATGCTCTTTAACACCTTTCCTTGTGTGTTATCAGGTTACAGCAACTTATGTTCTGCCCCAAACTGCCTGCTATTCACTATAAGATTACTCTCCAGTGATGTATTCTCGTTATTTAGCCTAATCCACTTTGAAGTGATTTGAGCTCCAGTTTCTGCACAGGTTTAACTTTGATCACTTACAAGGGGAATCCTCCTGACATACACAACAACTATGCAAGTACAAGGAAAAGACACAGAAGAAACACAGGGTCACAGTTAAGCATGTACTGGAAAAGCTCTGCAATGTGACCTAGACAGAATTACTGGAGGAAAGGAGAGAGAGATTTATACCTATTTACATTATCCTTGCTTCAAACCAGGAGCTATTTTCCCTTAGTCTAAAACACTGAAATTTTCTATGAGATTTGCTCAAAAAAAAAGATGCCAAAGGAGCCTCCAGCTGCAGTCACTTCAGCCTAAAAAATGACAATACAGAGATAATGTCAGACAGGGTTAAAAGCAGAACGGAAGTCCAGCAGCTATGCCTCCACAGGGGAGCTTGGGTGTCCAGAAAGTTTCTGGCATTATTCAGTGCTGCAGAGAGCAAGAGTCATACAAGACCGGCAAAGCCTGCAGGCAAATACTTTCACCTGCAGTGATGGCACTCAGGCAATCACATGACAGCATGTACATGCTGTACTCACTACCAAAACTCTGCTTCTGTTATGGGATCCTGATGCGATCAGAGGCTAAAGGTACATGTTTGTGCAGGTGGTGAGCAGGACCACAAGTGCTTTATACTCAGAACTAAGACAAATATATTTTTAAGGTGGAGAAAATGAAAATCAAGGACATAAGGCAGATGGGGGCAGGGGGCGTGGGGGGGAGAAGTTTAAGTTACCTGCCTTGCCTTTGCTGGGGGCCTTTTCTCCACCTATCACTTTCAACATGCAGTCTCATAATCTTCTGGATTGCAGCACAATGTGCACAGTCCTAGCGGAATCCCTGGGAAAAAGATCTATCCTTCCACCACATCTAAGATCTGTCTCTTTGGTTACTCTTGCCAGTATTCTCCCAAGGCCACGTTGTGGTGCAAAGCCACTGCCTATTAAGTTCATCATCTTCTTCAAGCCCCACTGCACACTCCAGAAGGTCCACTCCTTGAGCCATATGATCCAGGGCCCACCAGTGACACACATTTTCCTTTGGTCTGCAAAGTCTTGTCTGAGCTCATCCTTTGAAGGAGAGAATGATGTGACAGAGGAAGCAGTAAGAAAAATCCCATCTGCCATACAATCATTCAAAGTTCTGCTTAAAAAAGAGCAACTGCATTTGGCTGTGTATTGCATGTCAATATGGACACTGCTCTCTTCCAGTAACAGCTGAAAACTAACTGCACTGGCCTGTGAAAAGCCATTCTTTCCCAGAAGTGGCCCAAAGACTGCCAAAAGGTTAAAAAGTAGAGGAAAGCATACCTTCTTACACTCAGCCAAAATGCATATCCTGCAGCCAGTCAGCTCATGTGTTCTTTGACTACTCTATGAAATGGGTCCATCTGCAAGAAAAAGACTTTTTACTGTAAGGGAGCAGTGCCTTGAGAAAGAACAAAAAAGAACTGATAGAAGGAATTTCTTCCAGGCAAGCAATACCATGCTGTCACTCTGTTTAATCGTACATTGATCACTTGGCTAACATGGCTTGCATTTGGTAAGAAAGAAAAGGACAAATGGGAAGCATCCACCAAACTTCTCTCTCTTCACCTTCTATCGCAAGCCCTTGGATGCCCCATGAATCCAATGTCCAGACTGTTTGCTCCACTGCACAGAAATGCCATCATGCTGAGAGTCGTTTGGCAGCACCTGCCAGTGATGACTCTGTTTTATAACAGTCCATTAGCACAAGATTCTTAATGAAAATGAAAGCTGGTAATGAAGCCAAAAGGCAGCAGCAGCCTGTAGTCTGGGGAGAGTAATTAAGCTAGAAGAGATGGGGAGACTGAAGAACAAAATTAACACATGGAAAAAGAAAAAGGAGGCCTAGTAGTGCATTAACAGTAATGTAGTTATGGCAAACCATCCAGTTTCCTTTATGAAAGCATTTTGTTTGCATTTGATGGACTATTTTTTTATTGCTAGCTGATATAACAACAGATTATTGCTCCATCAGAGATGCAGACATCAAATAGAGCAACACACACAGGATTTCAGCATGAAGCAGATAAAGAACCTCTGGAAAATGAAGGGTATCTATATATCTATACTGTGGTATATTTGTGCTTTGGAGAAGGGAAAAGATTTAAGTTACCCTCCTGTAAGTTGCCACCTCACATTCACTAGGCGTGGAAGAGAAAGACTGGGTCCCAGGAATGGTTTATTTTCAATACAATTGTCAAAAGTCAGTGGTTCACATATCTTCTTCACTTGGTAAAGCACCCTGTAAGCTATTGCTAAAGTTCTCATTGTTAAAATGTTCCCTCTTGATACCGGACCTAGAACACCTTTGTATGATTAAGCAGTACTCTTTCTAGGTAATTTCTCTGAGACAACCCCAGGATAATTCTTTTTTCCTCTGTGCATTTATGTGTTTGGAGATAGCTTTCACAACTTGCCACTTTCTCAGCGTGAAGACTTAGCATACATACTAGGCCTTTCACTGTTCCCTCATAATCAAGTCATGCATGATCTTAATCATCAAGCCCTTTCAAATTTCTTACAAATTGTTTGACACATCTCCACCTTACAGTATTTAAGGTCCTTAAAAGTTTAGTCTAGGTGCAGCTTATCAGATCTTTTCACAGATGAATTATCCACCTACTGCTTTAGAAAGGATGTCACAGCACTTATGCAACATTTATGCTGTTTTCTATCCACACTGATGATTGCAATTCTTCCCATTCTAGTCAAGTCTACACATTTCCTTAATCTGTCATTTCTTCCCCTCTGTTATCACTAAGAAAAGCGCTAAACAGAAATGACAGTAGCTTTCAATTTGTCTTGCCTTCTCAGTTCAGGAAAATCCTGTTGCATTTTTAATTACTAATTTATTTTAGAAAACTCTTCATGTTAAAGCCAAATTTTAATTGTGGGGTTTTTTTTCAGTAAGATTATATAGGGCTTTTTGTCAAATAACACATTGAAGTCTAGATGTATCACAATCACTGTCTTTCTTTCATCCATTAATTTTGTAACTGAGTCCAAAAGTAATCAAATGTCTTCTATGAGTTTTGTTTATTAAATTTTGCTGATAATTGCTTATAGTTCTGTTACTCTGTATAGTCACAAATTCATTTTTCTTAATATTGCTTCCATTATTTTATTAGTGGCTCATAAGCTTTTAAGAAATAATTTGAAAGTTAATTCATGCAATTGTTTGGTGAAAGACTAGAATTAAGCCATGCACAGAATCGAACTGTTGAAAAGCTGCCATAGCTTTTTATTCTCCCAAGCATAGTATAAAGGACCAGAAGAAACATGAGCAGACAAGAACTAGAGGCCATGCTACAATAGCTATACTATTGTAATACAGTTAAAGCATAGACACAATGTACCACAACTACTTGAAAAAGCCAGAAAGATATGAAAGTCTCACAGAACAAAAGACTCATGATCCCACTGCCTGTGGGTTTGGCTAATTTTTAAATGTTTAATTATCATCCTATACAGCACAAAGATACCTTGTGGACTTCAGGGTCTCACACACTTGAAATTATAATAGGGAAGGTGTACTTAAAGCTCCTTCTTTAAAGTAATGCCAGCAAAGTGGGGGGGAAATCGTTAGAAAGGAGGAAATATTAATCTCCAGGGCCTTGTGAGAGAACAAGGGGAATTTTTGCTTTCCTCCTCTGAACAGCCACCATATCAATGCTTGACAGCAAGGGGTACCATGAATGGATAAAAGAGCAGACTGACACTCCTTGCCCCATCCCCATGGTGCCAACTGCCTCCAGACCCTTTTGTTTTGCCCCTGTTGAAAATTCATATTTACACTTCTAAACATTTCCAGCAGTGGCACAAGCAGAGAGCTCTGTCACATAGCAGGACAGCCTGCAGCCTGCTTTGACTCAGACATTGCACGCTGGGAAGACTGGAGACCTACAATCAAACATCTTTATGAGTGGATTGAATAACTGGCTCTATTTACAACTGTTTATGTGGCATCCCAGCAGTCACCAAGTAAACACCTGAACCTAGGCAATTGCTGGCCTGTAACTAGAGATTGGCCATGTAATAAATACACAGCTCAGTAAAAAGACAGATAATCTTGTAATAAGAGACTCATTAGTCAGTCTTGTTCCTCCAGTGTTTCCCCCCCTTTCTTTAAAGCACTCTGCAACAAACTGAAATCTCTATACACAGCAAAAGTTAATCTCACCATTTCGTGGCAAGCTGATGTCTCAAACGCAGTAGGGACTTTTAAATTCATATTATTTGCCTGTGAAAGACTAAGAAAATGCAACAGAAGCAAATTCTACATGGTGGAAGAATAATATCTTTGCTTAAGCCCACTTCTAAATGTGGCTTTGATGTGGCTTGCAGTACCTAGTGTGTTCAGCTGAAAATGCACTCAGATCTGTAGCTCTGTGTCAACAGGAACCTGACTCTCTGGGCTCTCTTCCCAGCCTTAGTAGTTCACCCTATGTCTGTGGAAAATCAGGTAGTCTCTGTCCTTCACTGTCTTCTTCTGTTAAGTGGCAAATACTAAGTGCTCTGAGTGATTACACAGTACTTCCTATTCACAGCTCTACCAGCATATCTTGTTTTTAGGTCTGCTGTCCCAAAAAACTCTCCTTGTTGAAGATCCAGTGATGTGCACTTAACTGACAGAAAGGCAAAACTACTCCAATTTAGAACCAGAGTAAAATGAGTAAATCAGGATATGTCTAACACTTACCACAAAAGCAATGACAACAAACATTAACAGGCTCTTTCTTGGTTCATGTAACATAGAAGGGTAAAGACCATGCAGCCATAGCCACTGTTGTGATCGCAGTCCCTAGGAACAGAGCTAAAAGACTTGAATGAATGGAGACAGCACATATAGTGGTGAAACACAAAGTGAGAGGAGTAGCAAGGGTGTGACAAAAAAACTTTCTGTCCTGGTTACTTCTCTGAAAAAGATGTCACACCAGGGTGAAATATGTTAGGTGCCTGTCAGTCACTGCTGCCACAACTGCTGCTTGGGGAGCAGTCAGCAGTGACTTCCAAAAGCTGAGACCTGCAAAGTAGAGAGCAAACAGCAGGTTCAGAGGCAAGATACAGCCCCGAGGTGGGAAGGCAGCACCCCAAATATTAACGTGCCTGTCTGTCTCTGGCTTCAACCACCCTGTGTAGGAATAGATAACAATCTTCCAGTCTGTTCCTTTGAATAGTACAAACTGCAACTAATTAGTCTCAGGGACAAACATTTTAGAAAGGCCTGTAGTAATAGGACAGGGAGTAATAGTTTTAAACTAATGGTTTTAAACTAAAGTCTAGATTTAAGGAAGAAATTTTTCAAAATTAAGGCAATAAAACACTTGGAACAGGCTGCCCAGTGAGGTGGTGGATGCCTCATGCCTGGAAACACTCAAGGTCAGGTTGGATAAGGGTCTGAGCAACCTGAGCACTCGGGGTTGAAGATGTCCCTTTTCTTTGCAGGGGGGTTGGACTAGATGACATTTAGAGGTCCCTGTCATACTAAACTATTTTATGATTATAGGATTCTATGAAAAATAAATTGCTCTGAGTGTAAAAACTCAATTTCAC
>JAWWEW010000165.1:41868511-41977645 GCA_035583185.1 Anabacerthia variegaticeps | reverse complement strand
TCTTCACACAGTGGTGCACTGTAAACCCAAGTGGTGCCAGAGTCAGAAGAGATGAAGAACAGGACTAACAGTGAACTAAACTCTTTGCCCAGGGCTGCAGTCCAAAGTCCAGGTTCCTACCAGTGGTGACATCTGCCAGGCTGTGTAGCAGCTCAAGCCAGTCTCCAGGCCTGTTTGTAGATAAGGTGCAGCATGACCCAGCCTGCCCCTACAGAGTCTGAGCATGCCAGTCTCACAGGGCAGTCTCTTTTCTCATCTCAAGAGAGGGCTGAGCCCCACATTTTTACCAGCATTATCTCTGCCCAACTCATTACACAGAGGGAGAAGTAATGGAGGGACAGAAATAACCCAACACATCTGACGTCATATGGTGGGATGTATGACCACAGCATGGGGCATGAGAAAACTCTGTCTTCTTCTTTTGTACTTACTATCCAGAAACATAGCACACTTACAGAGTAATTAATTTAGTTTCATGCAACAGAAGACAAAAAAGTTATCGCCACTTCCATTTCACACATGGACAAGCTGAGGATCACTGTGGGCAATCAGAACAGCCTGAAGCAAAATCAGAGCAACCAAGAACTGAACTGAGGATTCTAAATCTTGTGCCTTAATATTACCTTTCCTTTCTCAGCATGACCTCCTCCCAAGCTGAGATGCTACTTTTCCATATTCAAGGGTATTACTTTCCTCCCTAGAGAGACCTGAAGGCTGAGCTAGCTTCTCTCTTCTTTCTCTTTTCTTAGAGAAAAAAAAAAATCCCTCATCCACAAACACACTCCAAAGGCAGCCTTATTTAATCCCAGTATAATTCTCACAGCTCTTTCTTAATCCTTTCACCTATGAGATAATTGCCAGCATTCTGGGAAGAACTCAATGTTAATCATAGACTTGCATAAAAAGAGACAAAGAACCAGATAAAACACACCAAAGGAAATCACAAGGCCTGTTTTAACCATGCACATACACATCCTTTCCAGACACCCTGCTGAACTAGCCTCTTGCACAACATATGAAAGGTCTGCTAATGCGCCTGGAGGGGAAGGCCATGAAAAGCTGTCAGTAAACGAAGGCTTTGGTCTTCTCCTATTGCATTGTGGAATGAGATGTCACAAAAATCAAAGAACAAAAATAAGCTACCAATACCTAGCAGCAAAAAATAATGTAGGGATATCTTCCCACCTCATTCTGTCCAGAAGATCAGTGTTTATGGTAGATTCCTTGCCCACTGATTTATCTGGGACACTCCTCCCAGATAAGAGTATGTATGTTTCTACTACCTTTCCTGCTTCCCTTTCCTCTTTCCACTGCTGATGCTGTACATCCATTTTTCTTCCTCATAACTGAATAAACATTTCCACTCCTTGACTATTTCAGTGCCCTCTTTCTTTTACACTTGCCCTTAAAATTCATGCCTTTGAGAAGAAACCCACATTGTCTCTCTGTGCTCATATGTACTTCCCCAACAAAATCCTTACAGACCACACTTAAGGCACCTTTGCATTATTATAGGTTTTTCATTCTTTAGATTTTTTCACAGAGAATATACATTGGTTCCTCTGTAAAATACAAATGCTATTTCTGTGGTCATGTATGAGGTTACCAATAGATAAATACAGTTTTGATCTTCTTAGAGTATTGCTTTAGTAAGTGGAATCTAATTGTGAGAGCCTTTGGTAGAACAAGCAAGTTATTTGGTGGTTTACAGAACAGATTGCACTGGTGCTTACAGAAACAGAAATGGACAAGAGAACTCTGGCATTTATTGCCTGTTCTCCTCCAGCTCTCTCCATCTCTCTGTGCTTCTGCTTATTCAACTGTAAAACAAGGAAAACAAATAATTAACCTTCTTAGTGGATGGATGTGAAGCTGAATGATAATGCTTTGTATTCATTGTGCATTTTCAGGACACTCTCAAAGTGTCAGTGCAGCAGCCTCCTTGTGCACTGGTGAAGGGCTTTTGTCCCCACTCCACTGACACAGAGGCACAAAGGTCCGGACAATTCGTGAGGAAAGCCAGCTGCAGAGCCAAGGACACACCTCTCACTTCTGAGGCCTCTCCACTAAGCATGATGCTTTTCAGGAACATACTCCAAGTATTTATAATACACTTACCAGTTCGGGAGGTTGGTGGGTTGTCAACATGCTACACATGCACTGATGACAAACAATCAGCATACAAAACAAAGAGAATTTTTCAGGAGATTCACAGACAGATATGGCTGGAAATAGCACAGGGGAGGAAAAGCAATCGCTCATGAGTAGAGGTCATAATTCAGTATCTCTTAAAATGAACTGCTGAGAAATGGCCAAGTGGAAATCCCAGAAAATAGAGCTGCAAAGAGTTCAATGCCAGAAAGAAGAAAATCAGTGTCTATCCACTGAGCACATCAATATGAAAACTTGTAAGGAGGTTTCAAGCTCCAAAATCAGTCAGATGGGAAAAGAGTCAGAGACAAAGTGATTTCTGAAATAAATTTATTTTCTGTTATTTTTGGAAAAGGAGACAAAAAGGAGGGACATTGGTACATTGGAAAGCTGACAAAAATCATTATTCTCTATAAATTGCTTTGACATTGTATAGGCAGTGACCTTCACAGCACTACCAGTTTAATGGCATTTACTTCAGCAGTAGCTGATTTCACTGTTAAACAGGGATGCATAGCACAAGATTACACAACTAAATCACTCTTGTAAATATTTAATATCATTGCCTTTCTTTTTTTTTTTTTTCCTTTTTAACAAATCACTATCAGAGGCAGTGGAAAACACATTTATTTATTCTATCCTGGAAAAAGCTTAGTGCTCATGCATTTTATCTATCTAGTTCTCCAAATGACTTTGACACTTGAAAGCCCTTGTGATCAAAACAGTCTGAAGGAAGGCAATTTTGCAACCATTTAAGAACTGATTTCATGCACTGATCAACATTTACCAAACTTGCCTGATGGAATAGCATAAAGTTTAACCCAGCAGATTGATAGCAAACACCTGAAGGAGAAAATTAGCAAGAAAACTGCAATTGTTTAAATTAAAGTACCTTAGAAGACAAAACTCAGGAAAATCTGAGATTATCTCTCCAGTTCTCTCTCCCACTCAAAAAGAAAAAAAAAAAAAAAAAAAAAAAAAGAAAAACCAAAAAAACACAAACCACCAGAGAGAGAAAAATCAGTATTTGGGAAAATAGCACTAAGAGAAAAAAAGTCATACTTCTGGCCAACAATACGATAAGCACATCCACCACATAATACATTTGTTGCATTATGGACAGACAGTGCAGTATAGCAGATTTCATTTAAAATACATCTGTTTTAAAGATGAAGTCAATAGAGAGAAAGAATAAAGTACAAGAATGCAGTAAAGAAAAATTACTAATGATGTCTCTACTATCATATCCAGTAACACAAAATTGACTGAGAAATTGGAATGCTGAGCCTGGAATTGAGCACCTAAAGTATAGCAAGTCATTTCTAACAAGAGCCTTACAATCTGCACATTCTGATTTTTCCAACTTTAGGCAAAGATTTTTTCCACATTCTGGCATAAATGGTCTGTCACATTGTGGCAAAAGTGCTATTCTGTTCAAACTGCAGATGATCAATGCCAGAAAGTGTTCTTTATAACAGTATTTCATGAGACAAGTAACAAAAGTTATGCGTCTTTGCAGCAATTCAGCAACAGGGAAAAGACAAATCAATAGATATTTAGGAACTGAACAAATTCTGGGGTTAAAAATAATTTGGCAAACTGAAAGATAAAAAACATGTAGAGAGCAACTTGCCCCACATGCTGTAGACTTCATTGGCACTGTGCAGAGTAAGATTATCCAAAATAAACATAAAAATAGTCAGATAAATATATTATTTGGATGATGGAGTTGGCCAGTCCTGCAAGGCACTGGTGCCTGAAACGCATGTGCCCTTCGCCAGAGCTGGGAAATGCAAATGCATGGCGATGCTGTGTGCTGCCCTGGGTTTACAAAAGATTGCAACGTCTTTAATGCAGAGCTAAAAGAGAGCCTGTAATCCCTGCGCTGCGATGCAGCAATGTGCTCTCCCCTCACAGGACAAGCCAGCAGCTATGCAAGATCCTTTTATCAACATTCACAGGGCTGGAAAATAACTGTTCACAGTTTGATTCCCAACATTATCGAGTGAACCAAGAATTGCTCAGAGAACTGGCAGCTGAATACACATGTAAAAGACAAAGGTTCTTCAGTGATATTTATTCTAGCCAAGTTTTAATATTTCAAGGCTTATAGCAACTAACTCTTTACATAATCAAATGTAATTATCTGATCCCAGCTGGTGGTCAGAACATTCATCACCAACCTGGTTATTATTAATATAGCAGCAATTAGGGGAATAAGGTGTGTGCTTCATAACACTGACTTAATATGATTCATTGTACCTAATAAGACCACAGCTCCCTTTAAAATACAATTATTTTAAAAAATTATACATTTTTGTTACCACTACTAAAAATGAACAAACGCAAAGCTTTATTATTTTAGAACAAATACTGAAATGGTTTTTTTAAAGTCTTCAGTAAGAAGAATTTAGTCAGTTAAAAGGAATCATGTTTCCCTTTAGAAATAATCTGACCCATAAGCAGATCCCCAGTCAAACTGTGATTTGAGATAAAAGCTCGATTAAAATGCATGCAATTGACAGAATCAAATCGTAAACACTTACCTACAAATACTACATACCATCTTCTTGCTCTACTGTAGGAGAGGAGGTGATATCTCAAGCACCACTGTGTGGTACTGCTTGGCAAATGCTACTGACTTTTTTAATGGTGACAACTGTGTACACAAATTCTAAAAGTACCAGTTCTGTTTAAAGCCTTTCCCCACAAAGCAGTGCTGGTAAAGAAGCATTTCTACTAAACGCTTTGCAGTCTTTAATAAGAGAGCTAAGGCCATAATTTAGTGAGAATCATCCAGAATCCCTCAGGTTAATGTTGGAGCAATTTCAGAGCCAGATTCTTCCTTGCACTATTTCTTTTATATCAGTGCATTTCCTCTGCTTCAGTATCAGGTATACCACAATAAAATCCTTTCTGAGCAGTGAAAAATATGGCTCTAAATACCATTACATCCAACCACTCAGTACAAAAAGTATATTCAGTACAAGATCAGCATCTCACAAAAATCCTTCTAAAACAACATTTTGGGATTTTATCCCTGCAGGGACACAATACATTCCCAGGTGCAAAACACCATTAATTTCTATGGCCTGCTCCAGCAGCGTAGGGAATACAGTAGACTCAGCACAACAACTGGCAGGATAGGTAGTCTGTAACATAAATTTCAAAACAAAAAGGCTTCCAAAATAAATGAATACACTACAGCCTGTGAGTGCTGTGTTCACACCTGATTCCTTGCTCTCTGCAGTGGTATTTTCTATTATCTTCCCTTCTTTCATAGCCTATCAGTACTGATTTCTATTTGGATACATGCACTCAAAACTATCAAGGCTCTTGAAACAAATGTGGAAATGAAAACCAGCATGAGAAGGAGCTCTAGCTCCATGAAAGCGACGAGTACAACCAAATAAATGAAAGGTGCTGGGTGTCACAGGAAGACGTGCACTGACAAAATCAAAACCCAGAATACTGATGTGGGGAAAATCACACACCATTAGACGCGACTTAATAACTGACACAGATGATACTGGATGCGTTATATCCAACGATTTGAAGAAGCACGACCTTCTTCACAGTAATAGTTTTACAACCATTTGCATGGCATGTTATTCACTAATCTCTAGTCAAAATATTTATTATCTGGTAAAGTGCTGCAAATAATGCTGCTGCTTCTAAGCTATTAATGTATAAGATCCAGTATACATGGCACATATTTTCTAAACTGTTTAATACCATAACGTTATCACTTTAGTCCAGAGAAGGCCACAATGAGCCTTAAAACAGGAAACTCCCCTCTTTCACAGGGTTTCCTATTTTTGCAGGGCTGTCTGATGTCTGGAACAGGGTCTATTTCAGTTCCTGATGGCATTATCACCACTTTGTTGCATTACCATAAAGCACAGGAAATAAGCTATTACCAGCCACACTCCTCCCAAACGTTATCACAGAGAATCATGTGCTCACAAAACAGCATTAACTGTGAGAATTAGAGTCTATTTAAACTGCAGCTGTTCCTTCATTCTTAAATAGGTTCTTAGATCTAAACTTCTCTTTGACTGGTCTCATTACTGAATGTCCCTTTCAACTGTAAGAAGAAAAAGATCCCTTTAAAAAAAATATGTTTTACAGATAACACTCCTTCCCTGTATTATAACAACCAGGTAAGTAACATTAAAATGAATAATTTAAAAAAAAAAATACAGTGGACATTTTAGCTTTCAGATTTATGAGTTGAAATTTTGCCTTCAAATCATCTCTGGCAAAATAAATTAACCTGTAATTTTGATTTTCTATTTCTAGTTTAACTTATTTTCAGAATCTCAGGCTTCAATTATTTAAGGGAAATATGTTCTATTTATTTTTACGATAATACTAACTCTGCATTTAACTCTGTTAAATGCAAAACCTAAATCCTAGATCTAATACACATGCTGGTATTCTTCTCAGCTCTAAACCATGCCCTAGAAAAGCCCCAAAACCCACAACCTTGTATTCTGCTATTATCAAAGTAAATGTTGCTTATTATGTTCCATTTCCCTCTCTGCTTCTTTGCCTCTTTGTTGCTGTCCACTGGAAGGACTCCAATCTGCAGGGAAAAAACACTCCCAAATCTAAACTGGAAAACCTAAATGCCAGAAAAGGCACAATGTCTCTTTAAGAGTCAACAGTAAATTAACTTGCCCATAACAGTGCAATAATTAGCAGTTAGTAGCTTATTAAAAGGATGGCAAAGGCCAAGCTGCCATCTGGGATCTCCAGTTTCTTGTGATTGTTATTATGTCAAGATGTGCAAGTTGCATTAGCTTTCATGTCACTGTGCTTGCCCTTACTTTACATGTAAATTTTAATGAAAGATACAGCACTTTAAAAATCAGATGTCCGTCAGAAGTGCTATTAGCCTGCCTTTTACAAAGCACGTGTCCTGTTTTGCTACCTCTGCATCTCTACACAACACTGAATGCCTCAAAGGAAGAAAACAGAGGAAGGAAAAAAAAAGCCTTTCAATGCTATCAATTAAATACTCTCTTTGGCCAGAGTGAAACCTGAGCCTCATTGAAAACAGAAGACTACAATACAGCCTGAGATGACAATATTTTAGCTCCTGTTTACACACAATGCAACCACAATGTCTTTACCTCTCACAGGAATCATTCTTAATAAAAATGAAAAAAAGAATCAGCTGTTTTATGCACACTGCAGGAAGACACAGTTTTAAAACAAGGCAGAAAGAAAACATGTAAGAAAAAATTAGTTAGCTATAAACTACAAAATACTTAACACATTATTAAATGTCTTATACATGCACATTGTTTGTAAACACACATGCTCATATGCAGAAAGAATAATTTTCCAGAAATGTCCTATTTAATGTCTCATACATTTGCCTCCATAAATTTATAACAAAGAGGTATAAAAAGAAGAGTAAGACACCTATTTCTTTGCATTACTTGATATTGAACATTTAAGTGACTTCATTCCCCAAAGTTCAGAAAATGTCATCAACTCTGGAATATAAAGAAATAGGATGAATGCCTTGCAGAAATGCCCCCAATATCTTACATTTGAAATTTGTCAACTATCAATCATTTCAAATAGACTTCTATGAATTACATTAAAGTAGTTCTTTCTTCCCTAAGTAAAATATGAAACCTGCAGCAAAAATTTACTTACAAAAAAATTATTTCAGAAGAATGACATCTTCATTCAAGGGGCCTTGGTTCTATAAAAGAGGTTTTGCAGATTTGATAACCATAAAATAAAATGCGTGATTTTTTAAACAGTTGGTAAGAGTAAAATTAAAACTGAAAGTCACCATTCTTACAATAATGTGGGATCTTTTTCTCACCAAAGGAAAAGAAACCCACTACGACACATATTTTAGAGTCCTTAGTACTTTTAAGTGTAGAAACAAAAACCGTACCATATTCACTTTTAAAACCCAAATGCTAAGATACTTTACAGGGCAAAGCAGAGCTTAAAAACCACTGCCAAGGCTGGCAAGATGAACACAGTGTTGGTTTTCCCATTGTATAATTAGACATTTATAGAGTACAAATGATTGAATTTCTTATTGATGCTTCACTTCAACATTTGCATAAACTCTTGGCCATTCAGATGGACTTATTCACACACAGCCATAGAACAGTTTAGGCTGGAAAACAACTTTAAGGTCACCAAGTCCAACCATTAACCCAGCACTGACAAGTCCATCACAAAACCGTGTTCATGAGCACCACATCTACACATCTTGTAAACTTCTCTAAGACTGGTGAGTCAACCACTTGCCTGGGCACCCTGTTGCAATGATGACAGCCCTTTCCATAAAGAAATATCCAATACAAACCTCCCCTTGTGCAACCTGATGTTTGTTACTTGGAAGTCCGACCCCCTCCTTGCTAGAGTCTCCTTTCAGGCAGTTGTAGAGAGTGATAAGGTCTCCCTTGAGCCTCTTTTTCTCCAGACTAAGCAACTTCAGCTCCCTCAAATGTTTCTCATAAGACTTGTGCTCCAGACTCCTCACCGGCTTTGTTGTCCTTTTCTGGACACACTCCAGCACCTCGATGTCTTTCTTGTAGCAGGTGTCCCAGAACTGGACACAGGACTTGTAGTGCAGCCTCACCAGTGCCAACTACAGAGGGATGTTCCCTTCTCTAGTCCTGCTGGTCACACTATTACTGACACAAGCCAATACAAATCCTAACAATATTACTGGTGAAAAAGAACTTGAAATTATTTTCCAGATCAGTAAGGTCTAGTCATTTCCTTCAATTCAAGCCCACAAATGCTATTTCATTTTTTCTGTGCCATTACCTTCAGGTCAATATTATTGAACAATTTCAAGAAATAAGAACCTCACACTGCTCTCTGAGAGTAACGCTAAACCTTCCAAGACTTCAAAAACCTACGTGGGTTAAGAGCAGTTAGGACCAAGGGAGATAATCTGATCTAGCAAGGCTAATTATTACACAGGGAAATTGGCAGTAGCCTTTGGTCTACACAACATGCATTTTAAAATGTTCCACCTCTGAAATATGCAAATACTCTTTCATTTCTCTCTGAGAAAATACCTTCTTCGTACTGAAAATGAGCACGCAGCTGTGTGGTTTTTCACATCAAGCACAGCTACTGATGGAAGGAGCTTCAGGCCTTAGAGAAGAATCAGCAGTCTGCAGACTGCAAAGGTGCTAGAGAGGTGTCCTGTGCACACCCAGAAATGAGCCATACCTCACTGTCATTCTGCGTCTGAGACAACATTTAGGATTTTTCAGTTCTTTGGGTTCTTGGCCCACTGGATTCAATGTGAACTTTGCTATTGCCTTCAAGAAGACAAAGGACTTCATTCACCAAAAGCAGCAGATTCCCACTAAGATTACCAACAATTTTAAAAGGGACATGAATGTCAATAGGAGTCAGATACAAAGCAAGAGAGATGATAAAACAAAATCCACTGCATACATAAGACAATGGTGAAAGGCAGCAAAAAGGCAAATAATCATTTCCTTAACAAAGGCTTTCAAGAGAACAAATTATATGGAAGAACATGACTACACATTAACTTTAGTAAAATAGCAAATTAGAGTTGGATATTTATGATTTCCTTTGGTATCATTTACTGTAGGGGAGTGTTAGGGAAATAAACTTACTATAATTGTTCCTTAATTGTCAGTACCTCTCCAGAAGAGAAGTTGTATTCAGCAATTCATGCCAAACTAAATAGAAGTTCTCCCTCCTCATGGCACATTTACCTCACCTCCAAGACCAGTTCCATGCATCAAATGAAAACGAAAGCAATGCATATACACTCAGTTTCTTAAAATGCAAGTGGTACCCAAATGCTTTTCCATTTCTCAGCTACTCCAACCGTTACCCCAGAACACCTACACTTCATTGTCTTGAACTTTCCAAGAACTTATTAAAAAAAAATTAAAATCTCTTGAACATTTTACAAAGGACAGATGCAGAAGAAGCCTGTTTACTACAGTGAAAACAACTAAGGAAAGATTTTTTCAAATGATGAATACAAGGTCACATACTACTACACATTGTGAATCCAAAATTAAATCAAATGTGTCATATCCTCTGGCTACATATGTGGCATGAGACAGAGGTGTTGCCAGATTTTACTAAAAACTACAAGAATGCTAAAAACATACGAACCTTCCATGCAATCATTAGGTGATTTGGTACCACCTTCTCTGTGAGCTGAAGGCCATGTGTGGGTTCAAAATTACAGTTTGAGTCCTCTGAAAGCAATGCCATTTTTCACACAGAGTGATGGTTCTCTGATGAAGTCACTTGATATGAGTAGAGTTAAAAACTACATATAGCTGGGAAGTGAAATTATATTTTCACTCAGTGATATAATAAATTTCAGTACATATGAAATAATTGTGGACTATATATTATAATCCTCACGCCTATCAGCTCAATTAAGAGTTTTGCCTTGGAAAAGACTTTTAGCTTAGTCCTACACAGGTTCGTCTGCAGTACAAATACCACCCAAGAAAAGAAGGGAGCAACATGAGCTAACACCACACTACACAAGATTTGCCCTGATCTACATGGACCCTTAAATCACACTAAGCCATACATCAGCTACCTGATTTATTGGCAGCTGTGTTGAGGCACAGTAACATTTTGTATGATGTGCTTAGAGCATTAGGTTCTCATATTTTTTACAGCATATATATGTGATTATTATGTTCTGATATTCATCTCTTGCTCTGAATACAGCTTAGGTATTATCCTCCACTGCCCAACTTTGGGCAGAATAGAATAGAAAAACTATGAAATTAATCATTGGTGTATTTTTCCAACCTCAAAACAAAACAAATATTGATTACATTATGCACCCCATCACAAAGAATCCAACAATACAAAATCGTTAGAAGAAGGTACCACAGCGGAAAGAGGAATCATACAAATTAAGGTGTTTCATACGCCATTGTGCTCCCCAGAATTCAAGTATTACAGGAGTAGTAATTACTGAGCAGAGACTGTTTGTGCCTCAAAGGAAAGTTACTACAGACAAACCCTCTGAGCTCTCATATCTTCCCAAATTCATAGTTAGCACAATTAGTCATTTCATTCCCCAATGTCTTACTGGCATGGACACAACCAACATCTTCCAACATGTTCAAATCATGCTGATCAATAGATCAATTTTTCAGCAGTGTATTTGTTGAAACAGAGTAAGCCTCAGCACAACAAAACCTTTTAATCTTTCTATCTCATTGGAAAACAGGACCCGGAAAAAAAACGATTTTTCTCAAGCCATGCTTTATCAATTAATCTTCACCCCTCCTTCCTGTCCAGCTGGAGACCCACAGCAGGTTTGAAGCATTTTGCCTTTTTGACAGTTTTAATTAGGGATGGATGACTGCCCTCTACATGCCTAAGATAGGTGTGAACTGCTGAAGAGCAAGTTCAAGCCCCAGAAAAGCCTTGCATGCTCTGTAATGCACTGAGCTGCAAAGCCTCTCTGTTTAGCAATGCTGATCACTCCTGTTTCTTCTGCAGCTTTTTGCAACTCAATTTCTCTTTGAAAAACACCTTTGCAACTAACAGAAAGGAGAACCAGAGCTGGGGGCAGAAATGACAGCTCAAAAGACCTCCATTGTTGAAGGGTACTGGACAAGCCCATGTTCTGGTTCCACCAACACCAGTGCCAAAGTGAGCACTAGTGGCATCACTTCAGTGCAAGAATCAGCAGTATCAGCTCACTGGCTTCTGGCTCTGTCTTTGACTCAACTGATGGTCCCTTTGCACTCCAGCATCAGCAGCTACAGAGAGCCAACACTGTGCCGCCCATACTCATTGTGAACAGGGAGAAAATAACATCTCTTAAGAAGGCCTCAAAGCATTCATCTTAAAAAATATTTCCTCCACAATTCAATACAAAAGAAAAGATTGTTAAGAGACTTAAAAATAAAAGCATTAGGTTCCAGTATGAAACACATTCATAAAAATACAATTTGTCCATCGACAAACATTTTACAAGCAATGAAGTCTTAGAAAGAATGCGGTCTCTACCTTTACTTCTACCTACAGACAGGAAGGTGTGCGTCCAGTTAAGAGGAGGAACAAGAAGGGTATCCATCGTGGAGGAGGCAAAAGAGAAAAGAAGGAGGAAGCATAAAAAAGAGAAAAATATGTCACTGGTCATACTTAGAAAAACAAGGACATGAGCATATTTATATAGCAGCCAAACTGAACAAAACAGTGTTAGGGGAAAAACAGACACATAACTAAAGCACAAAGCAAAGCTTAAACTACGGGCAATACAACCAGCAACTCTTTGGTTAAGCCTTTTGGCTTTAATTTGATTTTCTACTGAGAAATGCAAACTGCTCATGCAATAGCACACCAGTGATATGCCTCAATCCACGTCAAATTCAAAACAGCAAGGGAAACAACAGAATAGAACAGAAAAAAAAATCAAATCTCATGGTAATATATTTGCTAAACACATCTCACCTACCAGAGCTAATTTATTTGTATATAATGTTGACATTGCATATTTATTCACACATATACATTTACATATTTTATATCCATCATATTTTTATAGAGAGCAAATATTTATCAAAAGGTAATATCTGTGAGTTTGTTAACAAGAAAAGAGAAGCCACTGTTCCCTGATGGATAAAAAATGGTGACTGGAGTTGCCAAAAGCCAATAGTTTTCACATTTTTTTGCCAGATGAGGGAGTATAGAAAGTGCTGATGATCATACAGGCCTGAATAGGTCATGCAAGTCTTCATGAGCCAGCTGGGTTGAATCTTTTAATTTAAATGGCCAAGTGCAACTTTTATATAATCCAGCACTAAATCACAGACTACTATTAAGAAATGCTCAGTGTTACTGAGAAAGAAAGTGGCCATCAAAATTCACTATCCTGATCACTTCCAACATGCCTTCCTCTGTTAACAGCTTGTCATGCTCAACTGCATCCTGAGCAACTAGGATACGCTGAAGGGACCTCTCTGTTGGACGCTCCTTCAACAAGAATGACCTCTGAGCCATGAGCCCAGCTCAGCAGTTAGCGGTGATAGAAAAGGAGCTCAGTGCTTCCCAGAGTTTAGCCAGATGCAACACATGCCAACACTTTGGCCTTGACATGTACCCATAAAGAGCCCATTTTCCTACCTCTCCTACAACACAGGGATGTTAAGCAGAATAGAAAATAAGTGAGCCCCAACTTCACTTCTGATTGTTTCCTAACCTTTCATGACCTCAGAGCAGACTTGAAAAACAGAATAAAAGCTGATTATGTCCTAAGCCTCTCTACATTTCACTGAGATACATTGAACTACATCTATTTTATTCAAGCACGTAAGTACTCTTGAGCCTTCACAGGCACTGTGTTCTATCTTATTAACTCTTTGGACTGTCTAACCTCAGATACATGTTTACTTAACAGCATTAAAAAAAAAAAAAACAACAAACTTTTGTGCACATCTAGTCTAGGAAAGCCTCATCAGGCTTTAGAGTCACAACTCACATTTTCTCCCCACAGACAAACAGTTGGTCTGGTCTTTCTAGTGCACCACATGCACACACCTTGCACTAAGTCTTCAACCGTTTCACTCCTGCATTCACAAGACTAGAAAGCATCAGCAGTGCTGCTAATGCCTGTGTACCCAGGTCAGCAAGACACTGGCACCATTAGAGGAAAACAGAATTACACCTCACCTCACCTGTCCTCACCAGCTTCTTACTCCATACCCATGTAGTACAAAATGGGATTAATGATCCCATCATGTCATGCCAAGAGATCTGTAACTCAGTCCAGGCTGAAATATTACAATGTGATCTCTGATCTGGGCCTAGATGCCATTTATAGCCCAGTCTGGGGTTGGCCCTGTTGTTCTTCTAAACCGTTTTGCTTTGTGCGTGTTTGAGTATTTAAAATTGCAGACACGGGACTACAGATCTTTATATGCAATTATCCTCAGGATTCATAATGAGTTAGGATCATGCCATGAGGGCTATTAACATACCTTTTTTAATAACTGCAGTCTTAAAAATAAAGACCAACATTGAGGTCTACATTTAGTAGGCAGAAGTGGGAGTCATTACAGCTGGCACAAGAAGAAATAAATGGCAAGATAAAATAGTTGGTGGGCTGCATGGAAGGGGGAAGCATACCTCTTTACTGTCCATGGAATCATTTCATGCTCCCTCCTGAGCACCTGAGTCCCAGTCTGACAAGTAGCCTTGGCTCATGGGACAGAGGCAAAAATGCAAACGGCTTGACTGGCACTCAGTAGGCTTAGTTGCTTTTGTTACACAAAGCCCAACTCAGAAAAGCAGCAGAGACAAAGGTCTTTCATGATCAGTGACTGAAACAAAGTCAAAGGACTTACCTTGTTCACCCATCATCAGGTGTGACAGGCCTTTGAGAGAGAGAGAGAGAAAAAGAGAGAGGAAGTAAGAGAAAAAGAACAAAACTGAAAAAGAAGCAGCAATATCGATGCACACTGGCCACAGTCCAATACCTGTCAGGATTGGAGCTCACATACTTGAACTAGACCAAGTATGGTTGCAGCACACAGGATACAAACATTTGCAGATGCTGCTTTCCACAATGAGCAGGAAAGCATCTGTCACAGGTAGAAAAACCCTGCTGGTCGTTGCAGAACTGTGAGGTTTAGCATATCCCTTGGAGGGCAACTCCAGAGGCACTGCACACCAGTAGAGCTAAATGGGCTATGAAAGCCAAGGTCTGCAATGAGAGTCTGCAGGTAGCATTTGCTCCTCTGGAGAGATACAGAAATAACTTCTCCTCAGCTAAAGACTTTAAATTCAAGGCTGCAGTGGTCAGTAAAAGGGAGGCCACGATCACACTACATCTGCTTTAGATAGGCTAAATGCATCTGGGCTAAATGCATACACATACGCACACACAAAGCTATCCTCATTCTTGAGTGTGTGGCTTCGTCATGTATTTTTAGGAGTCTGTCAGCATTGCTCACACTTAATAATTAGGCACTAGTACACCAGACATAGCAAAAACTAAAAAAATTACCAGTAATCTATTTAAATATACCTCCATTTCCTTTCTGAGAAAATCTGCAGATTCAGTTTCCCAGGGCAGTGTGTTACCTTATGGCTCTATAGCTAAAGCTACTCTTTGGTTTCATAATTGAAGGTAAAGCCAAAAAGCAGCACAGCTCCCCTGAGCAGTGACAGTCACTATCAGCTCTGTAGATAAAGTTATAGTGATTACTTGGGCTGCTCCACTCTCTGATAACTCTTTCTGGAACAAACATTGTTCGTTTTTATTAAAATCCATTTCTAGGCCCAATTTTCAAATATGTTCACTGTACAATTGTATTCATACAAATATTCTTTAGGTACTATTGAATACATATTCATGCCCAAGCCATTAAGCATTAATGTGACCCATTAGTCAATTTTGTGACACAAGATATCACAGAACTAACATAACAGAAATCAAGCCCTTCTCACTGAAGCAATAAGTGCCCCCTTTCATACTTGGTTCCCTGACGAAATTTCCTGAGCTCAATTACTTCTTCATGTCTCCTACTACTCATAGCACTTAGTATGGCAAGGGTTTTCATGCATGCACACGCATCACACACACCCCATATCTTAACTCAGTTTTTTAATCAAACAGCACTGTGACTTTTTAATTTCACAGAGGCAGAGAGGTCAAATAAATTTATTAGAATGAGAATTTTCAACAAGCAGCATGCTGAGTTTGAATTTGTTTATTTCTCTCTCTTTTATATATTTCCTTTGTGCCGGCTGGAGAAATCTAAAATCCAGATCATCCTAAGAATATGTTCACCCACAGAGAACTCCAAGCCAGATAAGGGGATTAATAATTGTACAGTCTAAGGAATGCAAATATCTTAATGTTCTTGAAGATTATTGAGGATTTAGAAAAATAATCAGAAACACAACATAGGTTTAGATTTTTTTAGATCTTTTAGCTATAAATAAACAGGGCAGATTTGATACTGTAGGACACTTCTGGTTTAAATTACAAGATATAATTCAGTGAATCATTTTGCTCTGCTAGTAGGGTGATTTGAATTTGTGTCTATTTATGGCCACTGACCCTATAATTCCTGATAGGCAAATCTTAGGTCTGACCAAATGGACACTTGAAAGTCACTGTAAAAGGCAAGAAGACAAAAGTATAATTGTTAGGGCCTGCAATGCACAGAGACCCTGTAGCAATGGCAAAAAAAAAAAAAAAAAAAAAAAAAAGGCTAGAAGGTATCAGTATGACACGCAGCTGAAGCTGGCTGAACATGGAGGGGACATCATATCTGAAGCAGAGAGAGGAGTCCTCAGCCCTTGTACACTGTGGGAAAGGAAAGTCATGCCTAAGAGGCCCAGCACCAACAGATGCAGCTGCTGAGGATGGCAGGCGTTTTGTCCACTTGGACGCGGACAAAGAGAAACCTCCAGAGAGGGTTCAAAGCAACACCCTGAATTACACCATAAGAAGATCCTTTCTCTCTCCACTAGCCACAGAGGACCTATAAAAAAAATCTCCAGATGTAAGGAATGTGAACACCCCTTTCTGTCCTTTATCCCCAGAAGGCCAGTGCTGTGTGCCCTCTCTGTCAGGCACATCATCCTTTTGCCTTAAGTTAAAGAGTGAGTGAAACCCCCACATATACCCACTATTGTGGCCCCTGGCTTAGCCTTGGTTCAAATGCCTTTGAAAGAAAGTGTCCTTGAGAAATGTTCTAACACTTTCTGCTTCTTCATAAACTGGAAATACAACAGCAGCTGTAGTACTGTATGTACCTCTTGGTCTTCCAATCCCAACTGGACAATGAAAACAGGGAGATAAATGAAAAATTATGCACTCCCCCCTCAATACTACTTTTTCCTTTTTAAAACAGGAAGAAAAAGGAGGGTGGACTTGGAGATAGAGCAAAAAAATCAATATTATATTGCAAATTGTCCATCAACAGAATTCCAGATTCATTATTAGATAGAATAATAATATAACATTACAAAATAACATATCAACTTTTCTCATCTGAAAATTTTCCTCCCCTGCAATTTAAAGTAGGAGTGAAAAAGAGTGTGTTTATCTCCAACAAAATGTCATTAGCCAAAACCTTCAACCACTGAGATATAAAATCTGTGACATTTGCAGCATGTGCAACAAAGGCCTCAAATTAGTCAGAGTAAAATCAACAAAGAAAACGTGAACTGACATACTTGTCTCACCTTTACATCAGTTTCAAGACATGACAAGAGACTAAAACAACTTTCAAATCATAAAAGTCAAAGTCACCTCAAGGTGACATGGGGTAGCACTTGCTATTGGACTATAAAAAGCTAACAGGGCATCCAACAAACAAATGCAAGACTTGTATGACTTGTTCAGAGCTGCAAACTAGACCAAATTTTGCCAGAATAGTGGGGACACGTATCACCATGCTATTTGGGCATCAGTCATAAAGACCAGCAAAGTTTGCAGCAGGCTCAGGATGCTAAATGAACTCATCAGGCCCCAAAGCACATTATATATATATTCTACCATTGTTTGTGCCAATAGCCATTCCATTTCACAGAAATTCTGTACGAAAATCTAAGTTTCCACCTAAATCCAGGTGAACAATGCTTTCCTTTAAATCTTAGGTTTGTTCAACAAGAAACCCTTACTATAGCCTCAGAACTGCAAACCTAGACAGTGTAGAACTAGGAAAATGTTGACACAAACCTGCATGAGCAGCAGTGGCCAAGGAGTTGCATGCTTTTTCTGAACTTATCTAGTCTTCCTTAGAACAATTTACTGGCTGGGCACAACTGCTGCCCAACAGAAAAGGTGGGTAGCAAGTGCTCTGAAAAAGGTTTAGGAAAACCTCAGAATAAATGACTTATCTGCCTGTAAAGAAATGTTACGTCATGTCAAGAATCTGGTGACTTTCTACTCACAAGCTTCAAACATACGAGACAGTAAGGACAACCACATGGCTTCAGAAGACTCTCAACAGGTTTCTTAGATGATGATAAGCATCTGCTTGTGCTCAGCCTGTGGAGCCCCAGCTTCTTCAGACATTGAGCAGTAATGTGAAGACAAAGCAGCCTGCTTCTTCAGAACATCAGTTTGTTACTAAAATTATATGTCCATTCCTGAGGGCATGTCCATGTCTGAGGGCAGACAGACATAAACTCTGCTCTCTGGCCATGATTTATGCCTGCCACAACTGGTTTTTCCTATTTAGATCTGGGAGGATTTTTTTGTATTTCTTTAACCTACTAGCAAATCAGTATCATTTTCTTAAAGGTTATTATCTCAAGTAACATTTCAAAGAAGTACTGTTTAAAAAAAATCCCACAACTGTGAACCATCTGCTTTCAATATCAAAATATTAAAATTAAGCCCTAATTGTACAAAGTATCAAGGGCCAACACTGGATTCTTATTAAGCCAGAAGGACATTTTTAAAAGTAGCTTCAGAGTTCAATGATATGAAAGAGCAATGTAGTTAAACAGCAGTCCTCATCTTTAAGGATTTGCTAGGGGCAATTTCCAGTGTGGAGGAGAAAATGAGGAAAAGCTTAGAGGCAGTTTGAATCCTGCTTCCCCCCCATTTTAATACTTAGCACTTAAAATGGAAAACAAAGCCACAAAACAAAAGGTGGGGATAGCACAAAACACAGCTGAAAGGGACAAGTGATTGCAGTAACAAAGGAGGATGGACTCCTTCATCTCGTTAATTATAGCTTGTCCAGTGCTACTGGCCCATGCTCTGGGGGTGTGCACGTGTGCGGGGGTGTGCGTGCACTGCTCAATTGCTCTGTTAAACTGGGCAGCCTCAGTATTTCCCTTTTAATAATGCTGCCAGATGATTAGCCCAAAAGCTCTTAATGAATGGGAAAAGAGACTGCCAGGCAGCAGCAGCAACCCAGATCTCCCTTGAGGCAAGCTTGCCCATAGAGGATCCTTTTTCTGGGTATCAGGCTCCATGACCCATTCAGACATTAACAGGGCCAGCTGCAATGTATGTCTGAGATAGGACATCAGGCCCTCTGCTCCAGGATATACACAAAAATCCTTTATGGCAAAGCTGAAGAAAGAAGTCATTCAAACCAGGGTTTCCTCCAGAAATAAAATTATATCCACTACAGAGCCGAGCTCCGATGAGAAATGGAGTCTGTTGTTTTCATCTCCTTTCCAAATTTCCTAAAAATAGCAATTCCTTCAGAAATAGGCCTTTCTTTAATCTGAGCCTCATACTCCAGCTCCATCAGCAGTTCCCTTTTCTAGTTTAGGAAGAAAGCTGACAGGCACCTTGTATTCCATGTGGTCCCTCATAAAGTAGCCATCTTGAGGTTTTCTAAAACCCAAATTCCAAGGAAAATTCCCTAAGAATCCCCAGATATCAAAAAAAAAAAAAAAAAAAAGGCCACTCCCATCAGAGGCTACGACTCAGGAAGAAGCAAACCCCTTGTATATTGAGAGATATAAAGAATGGATAAAGAGGAAAAATCATTTTGCAGCCCAGTTCAGACTTCTCACCTGCCAGACAGGTCAGCTTTGCCAAGAGGGTGACCTGATTCCTTGGCTGCTGACACACATGGTGCCTTTTTTTTTCAAACTGGGCAAAGAAGTAGCACAGGCTAGGGAGCGGTCAGTTTTCTTTGATTCAACCATGACATGCCCAACAGCCAAGGGGCTGTTCTCAGGCCCCAGCAGTGAGGCCAGCCAGGAGTGCAGTTTTGTTATTGTAGCCGCAGGCCCACTTCCAATCCAATTACACACAACAGCTGTGCTAGCTCCTCTTTTCCATCCCCTTTCCTTCCTCTGCTATATAATTCCAGGATAGCTTTTGTCATTATCAGGGGCAGTGAGTCGGGGTGAGTGGCTTCTACTCTGAGTGATCAAAGGAACGAGGTAGAAGCCAAAAAGACAGTTGTTCACCCCAATGTCCATGGAAGTATAAGTGACTGAATACCATTCCCTTTCACCCCTGACAGAAACAGGGGCAGGAACTGCATGTGGCATACTCCTAGAAGTACTCACATAGGGAGGGCTACAAACATGATGGTGTTTGGAAGCATGAAAGCAAACATGTAGGTGCTCACAAAGAGAGCCACACATACAGGAGAAAGTGTGCAGGTAGCAAGACCTGAGGGTGAATGCATTTTATGGCTGATCCATAAGGAGATATGTATCATTGCAAATCAGAGCACCTGATCAGGGAGGTGGACAAGTTGGGGAAAGACCTGTTAGGCATGGAATAGAATTCTTCAGCTAAGAAAAGACATCTCTGGCAATATATGTGATCGTGGTAAAATCCCAGTTAAGACAGAGCTGGTGAACAGGAAATACCTTATTCCAAATTTGTGGGGAGCACGAATAGGAATCACTGAATGAAATTCTCAAGTAACAGGTGTAAAAACAGCTGAAATAAAGTACTTTCCACATTTCAATGATTAAACAATGGGACTTGTCATCACAGGATACCGTGGAGCTAAAAAATATAAGTGAATTAAGAAAAACAGAGAGTCAACACGTCCAGAGAAAATACATTCATCAGTGACTGTAGAACACCACCATCTAGATGCAGTATCAGATCAGAAAGCCCTTAAATCGGTAACTACCAGAAAGCACAAAAGTATCAGGACAGACCTATTTTAACATAGTTTCTTCATCATCCTCCAAAGCATCTACTTTCATAAAAAGATACTTCTGGGACAGAGGAATTCTTGCTCTGATCCCAGTGATCACTACAGCTGTAATGTAGAGAATAGGTGTTATGGAACTGAAAAGAGCTGTGCATGGAACTGAAAAACACT
Organism: Anabacerthia variegaticeps; assembly: GCA_035583185.1. NCBI lineage: Eukaryota > Metazoa > Chordata > Aves > Passeriformes > Furnariidae > Anabacerthia > Anabacerthia variegaticeps. The sequence continues at coordinate 41,956,691 of JAWWEW010000165.1, read as the reverse complement.
CACATTTCAGTGCAAGAAAATCCAGTTAGGGGACAATACCTGTGCAAAGGGCATACAAGAACTGAAAATAATGACTGCATCTATGAAGGAGAACCTAAGCCTGTACACACTGGTTTCAAACACCTGATGAGTGGCACTGAAGATACAGCATAGACAGATTGCTACTCTGACCTGGTACCTTCTGCAAATTGGAAACTTCCAATGGGCTGAAACCAATCATTTTCATGCCTGAAAAGCAGAGTTTTTCTTTAAGAAAGCAGAAGCCAGCACACAGGTACTGCTTAAATGACCCTATGACATGTAGTTAAGGAGACCAACTAAAACAGCAGCTGTGAGATGAAGAAGGGAAAGAAACATTTAAAGATGGAGTTTGAAAGATTAAAGTCCTGGATCAAAAATGTCCTAGTATGCTTGTGCTTTCAAGGATCTCTGTATCTTTATGAAGGAGTTGTTCAGGCAAACAAGGACTAATTTTTCCTCAGGGAACTATCTAGGTAATGTCTACTGGGTTGTGCCCATTCACGTATATGCAAACTCTAGTCAGCAGTAAAATCATGACAGCAAAATGCCCAGAACTTAATCTCTTAGTGTCCTCCCCATAAACATCTAAAGATCTCTCCCACCATGGGAATAAGTGTGGTATGAATAGGAAAAGCACTGTTTAAACTTTGATATCCCCTAGGTATCAGTAACAGCCACTATAATATCAAGGACCTGTATTTAGTTCTTTCTCCTGCATATATTCTTCCACTAAAAAAAAAAAAAAAAAAAAAAAAAAAACAAACCACCAAAACACCAAACCAAAACAAGCCCAAAGAAACAAACAAACAAAAACATAAGTGAGACAGGAGCATATAACTTGCTCCCTTATCTATTGATCTTTTCCCAACTATCTATCTTTCAGAACCTACCTACACCACTGGTAAAGAATAGAATGCTCAAAGAAAGGAGCAGGTATTGTGCAGAGGTGACAGAGGCATCCATTCTGCTCTGTGCTGGACATCACTTCCCAGCTAAGGCACTTAACCTCAGTATTAAGGCTCTTAACCTCCACAATGTTCAGCCCAAGCACTCTAAACATGTTGTGAAGGTCAGGTGAGGCTGTAGCTATAACCCCAAAGGGAAAACTGAAGTACTGAAAGGAGAAGTTATTTCTCCTCTGCAAGACACAGCGAGTCAGTGACTCAGCTGAGTGCAGACAGCAACAATCCAAACTCCAGAACACTGCTCACAGTGTGGTGGTGTTATTTTACAACTGGGGACATAAATTTGCAGGACAGGTGGGCTAACATCTGATGAACTTTCATTTGTGAAAGAAGTCAGATGGAATCAAATTGGCTCTTGAAACGACTGTAGTATACATGAGGCCCTATTGCTGGAGCACTCTTCCTCACAAGCAGAGACCTCATAGCCAGGAAAGGCTCATGCTACACATTACTGCTTACTTTTAACAAGACCAACTTCTTTGCATCTTGCGGAAACTGCACCCAGCAGTCCCCACTGCTGCCAGCCCCATCCTATTCACAGCTACCTCCACTTGCTGGGGAATTAGTTCCAACCAGTCTATTCAACAATAATGAATACATAGTTAATCAGTGGGCTCTTTACAGCCCTTCTGCTGCCTGTGGTAGTTACCACTAGCTCATAAAATCCCTAATTTGTCTTTCAAACAGTGGAGGGTTAAAGTAAGCATTCTGACAGTGGCCTGGGGCTCTGTCCTCACAATACAGATAGCTGGACAGGCAAATATGTAGAAAGTCTCTGCACAGCTTGGCAGAGGGGAAGTGTAGACCCAAACCCTCCTGGAGGTCTAAGTCACAGCCTACTCACACAGCAGTGCCAGTGTACTCCCCAGGGTGAGCTGAGAAGAGGGATGAGATTGCCTAGTAGTAAAGAGTGCCTATAATGAACTGTCCTATAATGAAGTGTGGGTAATTGTCAGACTGAAAACACTGGGATGAGTGAGAGAGCACACAAAAAAAGCATTCTCATGTGACTAGAAATCCACATGAGAAACCACACAGCACTCCTGAGAACAAGAACACGTGTATGAGCAACTGAGAGAATGAAAAATGCACATCCAAGTATATAAATTATGAGAATAACAGGGCAGTAGGGCAGAAGAGCAGTCAGAAAGCAGAAGGATAGTGCCCACAGTAACAGCAGAATGGTCCTGTACCGCATGTGCCACCTGTCCTTGGGCCCCTACTAGTGATGCTATCATCTCCTGCATGCCGTGAGATGTCCCTGATGTTGTTTGAGGCAACACTCATTCTTGGCATAATATCCTGAGTCCTACTGGTAGAGCACAGCAAGGCCATGCCTTCCCAATTCAACCATCCTCCTCTGCCACAGACATCAGCATCTTCTGGATGTGGTGGAGAGACTTGAGACCCCACACCTTTGGTGCGTGTCCTGTCAGATTCTGCCAAGATGAAAGGAAACAGGAGTTCCTGGACACCTCAGATTGGGGCAGAGATGGTACAGTTTCAGTCCCCTAGGTAACTGAAAAGATTCAGTGTTACAGTTGAAAGAGCCTTTCTTTCCAAGGCATGCTCAGCAACATTTGCCATTTGGCCACCTCCATTCCCACTGTTGCCAGCTGACATGCACACAGAATGCAAAGGACCCTCAGTAAAACTAAAAGGGAGCTAACAAGAGAAACCAAAAGGCTAAATATGTCAGAAAATTACCCAACTGACTGGCCCTCACTATGTCTCCCTGAAGTGTTGCACAAAATCTGATTAGTCAAGTGTAGAAAGGAAGAAAACTGAACTGAGAAAGTCCAGATCCAGGTTAGGTTTAGCAAAAGTTATGCAGAGAGCTGAGAAGGAAAAGAGCTTTGACTTTCCCATCATCCCATTCCAGCCTGGGCAATGTCAGCCGCTTCCTTGGGCTCTCATTTCCATTTCAATAATGATAAACCAGGTGGAGCTGCCTGTGTGTGAGGAAAGAATTAATTTCTTAAGCTTCATTTGCAACAGGATGTGGACTACTAAGTGGTCTAGTTCAACTAACCCTTGTAGCTGAAGCTGGGGGACTCTGATCCTTTCAACAAGACAGCAATCTGAGGAGGGAGGTTTGGTGTTCTCTGCAGTAACATACATCACTGTGGAAGAACTCAACAAGCACATAAAACACACATCCTTTTTTTCCTTTTAAATGAATAATTTGTGCCCTGGTGGAAATAAAATTTTGATACCTAAATAAGATCACACATTCACATTCAGCGAAAAAGATTCTCACTAGGTTTTAAAAATGTAAACTAAATCAATAAAAACTCCCTTTTTTAGTGGCACTGACACTCAACAGGTTATCAGTGGGAGTAGCAAATGGAGTAGACTGCAGTAGGAGAAAGAAAATGACTGAACTAGATTTGCATGCCAGACTACACACAGATGTATTAGAAATATACTGTATATAATGGCAGCGTTCAATGCCACATAATTAGTAATAAAAGCAACCATTTTGAATGTCATTTTCATACAGAAAACATCCCTTTAACTGACCAGCACAGTGTAGTCTCTGAAGAGGAAAGTTTGTGACCTTTGCTACTGCGAAGCCCTCCTTTCAGCAAAGACTGTTCAATACAGACCTCGTGACATCCAGTAGGAAGATTTGTTTTGTATGCTCTCAGGAAGTGGGATGAGATTTCTGTCCCGGTAACTTCCCACCACCACTCCTTAAAGGGCAGTCCTTCTGCTCGGCAAAAGCAACACTTACCTGGAACATGATTGACATCTGCTGAGGTGTTTTCATGGCAAGCAGAATGGAGAAAAGGAAGAGAGAGAGAGAGAGAGAAGAGAAAAAAAGCCATTAGAGATGCACACAGCAACTCAGCATTCTTGCATGGAAATCAATTTCATGCAAAACCAGAAGTAATTAGGTTTCTTTGAAGGCACCCATCTGCAGTCAAGCACGCCGCCATGCAAGGGAGGAGACACTGGCTCCCTCTCCGCTGTGCATGTATAAGGGAATCCACCATCATATCTGTCCGGAGAGAGAGTTCCTGGAATCAGATAGAACCAAGCCACGTCAGTTTCTGTAAGAATATCGGTTAAAATATTCTACTATTTTTCGCACACAAATGCAAAAGAGAGAAACAAAAAAACAACCTGCCTGCAGGAGGTTTCTATAGCACATAAATTCCAGCAAGTTTTCAGAAAAATAGGAAAGAACCTGCTCCCCTTTTACAAGGGGCCATGTGAATTTATGACCAGCTCTAAGACACTCAACATAATCCCAAAGTTTAGAAGAGAGACCATTCCTTTTCATTCCTCCTGCTCATCATTCCCCAAAGAACATCCTTCATTGCAGACAGCAGTAGAGGTAGGGGAAGGAGTGTGCCAGGGGCTTGCACATCTCACATGTTGTCTTTTCACAAGATGGTAAATTTAGAAGAAATGTCATTTGGTATTTTTTCCTCCTGTGACATAAGACCCCTTTTCAGAATCAATCACATAAATCTCAAAAATAAGTAAGTCCTTTAAAAAAGGGAGGTGCAAGACTACGTAAGTCATAGTATTGATTACTGAAAAGACACATCTTTGAATGTAGTGTCTGTTTTGGGCAGCATCCACCAATCCCAGAGGATGTACAATAAAAAAACGCTTCTCATAATGTTTTTAGCATCCCAAATTTAGTCTTGCTCTGAATAGCTACACTTACCCTAACACCAGGAGGGAGGAACCAAAATCTCATGGGCTTAGATTAGATTAATACGTTTTTTCTAAGGCAGCCCACAAAAACAAACAAACAAACAAAGTAAACAAAGAACCACAAACAAACCTGCAACTTGCTAGCATTCTCCTCTGGAGTTGTGCTGTTAGAGGTATCATCTTTCCAGGAAGACTTCAAAGCAATACATTAATGCTTTGGACTACACATCCCAGACCATTTCTGCCACAAGTCTAGGAGCATGACATACTGGGTGCATTTGCTTCACACTAAGGTCTGAGAATATATTCTCATATCCAAAATGTCCCCATCGATTTCCATCAGTATTTCCCTTTCCTATCCAAACCCACTGTGTTGTTGTGAAACTGATGCCACTTGTCTTCCTGAGACACTTGCATTTCAGTGGTGATTCCTGTTCACTCTGCCTTTTGTTATCACTTCCTGTTGCTTTTTGCTTATCACTTTGTAATGGCTCCAAAACCATTTGAGGAAAAGTCCCTGCAGTACATCACACATATATCAAGCTGTCCTTCCCTGAGGAGGTAACAACCCAAATAAAACCATGCACAAAGAGGGGAGGGACTGTTACATTGACTCATTTAATTTCCATAGTTTCTACTAAACATATATGTCAGATCTGATGAGGGTTATTTGTTGCTTTTCCTCTTTTAACACATAATTGTATCTAAGAACTGGTGTCTTGGCATGCAAGCATGGAAGGACACTTAGCACTGAGAGTTTACCTGAAAGTACTTACTTCTAGGTAGGAAAAGAAAATGAGTGTCAGGCACCAATGCAGGAAATGCAAAAGGAGGTGAGAGCAGGTGCAGAAGGAAGGATCAGTGGCAGATAGAGATGATCACACATCTCAGAAGAGGTAGAAGCGAGCAGCACAAGGTACTGCAAATGTTTCTGATAATCCACCATCTTCCCAAAAACTTATTCTAAGCAAGTAAAAAGCTCTAGACCCATGTTGTCTCATCAGCCTTCCTGCACGCCTGACAATGGAGTGGGCACAGATGCAGCCCAGGCTACCTCAAGGAGCCTGGAACAGCAGGCAGCCTCATCAGTGTATGTGTGCTCCAGGAGGAAATCTGTGGGATGTTTAGGGAATAAAAAGCATCAGCAGATAGAAAGGGCAAAGAAAAGAACTAACCAAGAGTGAACAAGGGATAAATACATTAAGTAAATAAGAGAAGAGGCAGTGGGCTGTAACTGATACACTGCTTGAAACAATACTTATTTAACTGTGTGAGAATTAAACAGGTCATGAAGCTGTTAAAGAAGGGGACAATAAAGTGCTAAGAGCTAACATAAGCATTTCTAAAATGTAGTTTCTTTTTACCTGTATTTTTACTTATATTTTTTGTTCTATTTTTTCTCCCTAAGAGCAGGCATTCCCCATCCTGATGGATTTTACTCTTAATTTTCTTTTTCCTGTATCTTTTTTGGAAAGTTTCCACCCAACACAACTTCTGTATATACTAGTTGCATGACAAAAGTCACTGTTTGCACCTCTGCAACATTTTTTCAGTATTTACCTACATGGTAGTCCAGGTCATTAGTGTTATTTCCCATAGTAAATAAAAAAAGAAGTTTCTTGTATTGCAGACACCCCCCCATGTGGTATCTACTGGCAAATGCTGATTTTCAAATGGTGAAACTACTTGGTTTTTATTTTAAAACAAGATGAGAAAGCACTACTTTTTATGTGAAGACAAAATAAATAGCATATAGCCAGTCAGTCCTCACAAAAGACCCTATAATAAATACCACTTCGGCATACAATTGAAACTGCCATGCAAGTCACAGAATACTCTGAGTTGGAAGGGACCCACAGGGATCATTGAGTCCAACTCTTGGCCCTGCAAAGGACAGGGTCAAGAATCAAACCATGTGCCTGAAAGCATTGTCCAAATGCTTCTTGAACTGTGAAAGTCTTGGTACTGTGACCACTTCCCTGGGGAACCTGTTCAGTGTCCAACTACACTCTGGTGAGGAACATTTTCCTCATACCTAACTTAAGTCCTCATGAGAAAGACCTAACACCTCTGCAGTGTGGTATGCCACTCCACTGTGGCGCATAATTAAAACTGTGGTTGAGTATATCGACAAAAGGGACCCACCAGTACCTTATGGCTGGTGGCTCCATAATTAAGAGAAACCCAATGCCTCAAGAAAGGTAGAAGACAGAGATGGCATACAGGCAGAGTGATCAGATTTGGGGAGCTGAATTGACTGTCCTTCAGATCCTGTCATCTGAGATGTTCTCTCAAATTCTCTTCATGTTTTTCTGGTTTGTTTACAAAAGGACTGTTTAATACAAGTCCCCACTCTCTTCCATCAGCAGTACCTTCCTCCTCCCACATGGACCTCCTCCCTGGCACAGGGACTGAGGAGGTACAGCATTCCAATTAAATGGGGAGCATGCAGAACTCACAGCTAACAAAAAAATCCAGTGGCCATGGGACTTACTGCTGTGTAGATGAGGGTTTCTCCACTTTTTTCAGCTCAGAGCAGTTCAAACACAGAAAGGTCTGTCTCTTAACAAAAGACAAAGCAGAGTTTGCTTTATCCTATACACAGGAGTCCATTTATTGCTCCTTTGTAAAGGGCTGAGCCGCAAGCCGGTGCTGTTTGCTTTTGTTCTTTGATGCTAATAGCTGGGTTGAAAGAGGGATCAGCAGGGCCACTGCCTTTGTCTGGTGCAGCCCCAGCCATCTGGGTGGGGTGGAAGGGAAGGAGGAGGAGGAAGGGGAGCAGGAGGAACAGAGCAAACATTATTATACTTCAGATCATTTCCATGCCTGTACAGGAAACATTCAAGGTATTTTTCACTCCAACCTTTTCAACAAGAAGTTTAGCAAAAAGGGGAGGTTTCATGGGAATGCATTTGACTCCAGCTGGAAGACAAGGATAGTACAGACTTTCTGTGCATACCAGCCCTAACAGTACACAGCACCTTGACCTGAAGAGACCTACTTTCATTTCCATCTCTGTGGTCCATTCAGTCTTGTCCCTTGCTTCGATGTGTTGTGAATACCTGTCTTCTGCCAGCTAAACTGTGAGCCCCTGACTGAATTCACACATCACAAACAAGCCAGCAGGTGGAAGCATCCCAGGCTAACTGGAAATAAGCACCTGAAAGTGAATGGCACTGTCTTGTACTGTAAGTCCCTAAAGTTCTCTAGCATCCCTGTCCAGCATACTCTGGTTACTCTCTCTCTCTCTGAACACCAGTATGTGGAGAGGGCTAGGCAGCAGGCAGAAACTGGGGAGAGGAGGAGGGCAAAAGTCATAACACTTAAAGGCATTTTTTGTCATAGGAGACGCACTCCCAGATAAGAGGAGATTCAGGTTTTAGACTGGAAAATTACTGTATTCTAAATCTTATTCAGCTATTGACACCCAAAAAAAGCTTTTCTAAAGCAGATTTGGCTCTCATCATTCTGCAAATACAGAAAATGGATATAGGTAAAATTTCACTGACAGAAGCATGACTGATTGGGTACTCAGTCCCGTAATTTGACTTACTGATTGATATATATATATGTATATACACACACACACATATGTATACATCTATATATATATAAAATGTTCAGGGACCATAGACTGATTCATTTATGGCAGCCTTTGAAACGATTCGAAAGATATATGATGAGCCGGCCTGGACTCCAGCAGTGTAGTAGTAAGAGATGATGGTGACTCAGAACTGGGTGATTTCCTCTTAACTGAGCTCTGATGCAACATTTTAACAATATGAAGAGCAGCGTTTTGGCTCAGCTAGAAATCCCTTAAATTGCCACGAGCAAATTCTTCATTAATTTAATAATTCATCAAACCAAGTGTTAATTCCAGATGCTGATTCGGCAGCTGGTCTTATTCTATCCTAATCTGGTCTGTTAAGGTAAAGGTAAGCACATGGTCCTACTCCACCTCCTACTGACTCCTCATCTTCCTCTTCAGTATGCAGTTGTTCGAAACCCTCTGGGAGGGTTATAGCAACTCAAAAAAAAAGAAATAGCATTTCCATTCTATAAACACCTTCCAGCAAAAATCTGCTTGGGTAAAGATGAGCTCTGTAATAAGATCAATTCCAAATGTTAGCACATACCTGTAGTGCCTATGCTCACACAGGAGACAGACGCCTTGAAGATTCTTGTATTTATGGGTAACTAGGTTAAAATCTTGGCTCCACTGAATTCATAAAAGACTGGAAAGTTACTTTAAGAGCATCATGATTTCATCCTTCATATTTACATATAGCATCTTTTGTCTTATAATGGTAGTAGAATCCATCCCTGGTATCCTTCCACTGATTCCAATGGAATTGCCAAAAAAGTAAATTTGACCAATTCTATTTAATTTGCTAAATGTTTAGGATACTGAAATAAATCCAAGACCACTCCAGCCTCTGATGTCTGTCACTGAGCTACACACTGGGATCATGAAGAACTTCACAGTACTAGCAGGTGTAGGCCTTATTGTCTCACTCCAGAAGAATAGGACCCTGTAATTTGTGTTAATGGAGTGTTGAACACTTCTGATTTTATTCAGCAGAGATAAGTGGTGACACATACACAAACAAGTTCATTACAATCAATTACATTTCTCTGTGTCCTTTGTCCTATGGGATCTCTCAGGCTGCCAGTCTCTTGGGAACAGTATTCACTTGATGTGTTGCATAGAATTGCAGACATTTGTGGTACTGTGCCTTTGCACAGCTAATACTTGGGATCCCAAAGCACTTATTAGATGTGAATATAGGAATCATTCATCCAGTACTGAAAAGCAGCCAGCTCTGAAGTGAAAGAGGCAGATGTTTAACAGCTTATGGGAACACCATACAGCAGTTTAGCATGTCAGAGTTAGAACAGCAAGAACTACTTAAAGAGACCGAATGAAACTTGGCTGATTGTACTAAAAGTGCCATGTGATTTTAAAGCACTCATGATTTAAAGGAGGTGAGGGGATTTGATTTCAAATCTTATCTGAATGATTAACAGTGATTTGAGACCTACAATGCTCTTCTCCATACTGTGTGTATTAATATTGTGAGCAACCTGCCCTCTCCACAGGGTCAAGTGGGAAGTCAACTGACCATCCTCTAAAGCATAAAACATTTGAGTGGATCCTTTACCTACTAAAGAAAATGGACCCTTTACCTTAAGGGACCAAGTTTTCTCCTTTCAGGCAACCAAGATACTCAGGCAGAGTGTGCACTAAAGCTAGCTGGGGAGACATTTCTAAACCACTATGGTTTCACAACAGTTGCCTGGCTATTTAGAAAAGCGCTTTCATATCAACATGGTATAGATGGATCAAGTATGCCTGCTGCTTTCAGAAACCAATGCAGAGTTATGTAGCTCCAGCAAGAGTACTAAAAAAAAAAAATAACAAGAAAAATCTTAGAGAAATGAATTCCTAATAATCCCTCTAATTAACTCCGTATTACTATTCTTAGATAAAACTGCTTACTGATTTCACAGCTTTCAGTGAAAGTACCATCCTCTCCCTCACATCTCAACAAATATGCTTATATACATTCCTCAAGGCCCTGGCTACATTGCTGGGGGAAAAGTCAATAGATCTGTAGCCCACTACTAGCAAAACTCTAACCGGAATTTAATTACTCAGTGCCCTCCAAACAATCTGTTGGTCTCCACTTAAGCTGCCTAGATACAGTGCTTGAGCACTCCAGGATGAAACTTCTTTATGTTTCATCCTAGGGGCCTGGGCACTGGATGAAATAGAGGATTTGCTACCTGCTATTTTGCACAAGAGCCCCATACATCTACATTCAGCTAGTTATGTTCTCAGTCTTGCGGGGCACACAAAGATAGATAACTGTATAACTTCTGAGGGGCAGATGCAAGCAGAAAAACCAGAGTGCCCTTTGTATCACCATAGACAGAATGAGAAGAAACTTACAGTGATGAAAGTGAAGTTTTGGTTTAACGTTAGAAAAATTTGGTAGCAACATGGTAGTATGGCTCTGGACTAGCTTGGTTACTGAGAGTTCAACAGCATTGAAGACTATTAAGAAAAGACTAGACAAGTATTTCTCACTAATTTTTCAGATTCACCTCATCTTGTCTTGGAAAGACCAGTTGTCCCTTGTGACCTTTTTCAATCCCATTTTCTATTATTTTATTATTCAAAACAGACTCTACCTGAACAATCCTGTCAGTAACATCTGCGAGGCGTCATAATCTAGCAGTTTCAGTAATGGAGGAGGGCAGACACCAAGGCTAAGCCTCTGACTGCAGCCATGTGCGGGTACTCAGGGAAGAGTCAAAGGAACTGAGAAAATTCACAGTACCATTATTAACAGCTTGCATCATGATCAAAATGCTTATCACTCTTTGACGGATTTTTCCCTCCTTGAATTTGTTAGCTCTCTTCTAGAACTAGAACTGATGTGGTGTAGAACTGGTTTTATTCGTTCATTTAAAACCTGCAGCTGAATGTATCACATTGGGCATCCCCAACCTGTTGCTTTCTAAAATATATTGAATAAACATTTTCTATTCAGCATTCTTGATTATAACTATCTACTTCAGCTCCTGCTTTAGCCATTTGTTATCTAAAATGAAGAGTGCTGGTCCATCAAGACCCTCTGCTTATGGCAGCCATTCTGTACCTACAGTGGAAAGACATTTAAGCTATCTACAGCAAGACTGGTTTTGAACTTTATCCTTGAGTTAGTGATACCAGGTCATTTGTATAACTAGTGTATTTTAGCACAGGTCTAAACCCATCCGAAGCTTTTTCCTCCCCTAGGGGCATACAGTACTATCAATCTGGCCAAAACTCCAATTAGAACAAAGCTATTATTCTCGTCAGAAACATGGACTGACAGGTTTATGAATAAGAAATGTAGGCTGTGTTTGAACCAATCAGCCTAAGTGCACCCTACCCTTCTGGAGATCCTTGCTCCTCACCAGAGCCTGGTGCAGATCCAGACCCCCTCTTCTCTTTCTGTTTAGCAGTATCATGCCTGCAAGTCCTATAAAGTACATTTAGCTGCCCTAGAATTCACTTCCAATGCTTGGGCCAAGACCAAGCCATAGCTCCTGTGTCCAGAGGATGAACAAAGCATGTCAAAGAATAACACAGAATAATGGATGCACTTGCTAGCATGTGTCCACACATACAGTACACAGTCTCCTCCACAAACACTATGGTTTGTCATTCAATGTTGCATACAAACAACAAAAGCTGCCATATGGTTCATCATACTACATACTAGAAGTCCCAAAGGTTTTTCCACTTAAGTGGCCGCTCACAGTGGGGAAAAAAAAAGGGACTAAATTACTTTCTTGCCTTTAGCTACAATATTTGGGACCACTATTTTTATAAGGTATTCATATATTAGGAGCTGTGGCAGGGTCACGTAGAAAGTTGTTTTTTAATTTTATTAGGTCATCTTCAGTGATAAAGAGAGGAATATGATTTTTCTTTCCGTCCCAGCGTGGATGAAAGAAGAGCCTATGAGCTTCTAAAAGCATACATTGTTTATATTTCTGCCTGCTTTTTCATACTTCTCTAACATTACCTAGGCATCTCTGTATCTGTTCACATGCACACACACATGCACACACACATCCTATCCTCATTCAGATTTCCTTTCAAAGTGAGAAAATCTCACACTATGCAAACCCTTTCATAAACTACTTGCAAGAGAGTTATGTACCCATGGACAGTTGCTTCTGCACATTTAAATTACAATTGAGACTATTTTTCCATTATGAGCCAAATTTTCTCTTGACTTTAACAAGAACTAAATCAACTCGTGACACTTCAGTGGCTGTATCATCATAGCAAGAGTTATTCTTGTAAGCTGGAGGTGACTCACACAACAGATCTCAGGAATACAGGAGTCAGTTTTTCTCCAATGGTCTTCTTATTTTTATGAATTTAGGCATCAGGAAGGGATGGCAACCAGATGGATGTTCCTAAATGAAATATCCTCCCTGCCAAGAATGCCTTCCCTGGATTCACCAACATAACTGCTTCTTCTCAGATCTCTAGGATCCAAAAAAGGCAGCAATGCTAGGTTATCAGGACATAAAGACAGCCAGGAACTTGATGATGCTGATGCACAACAGTGGACTTTCCCAAGCTGACCACCATGAAAATTAGCCTATTTTTGAGTGGTCTTGTGGCTTACACTAAAAGGTGAACTCACCATGTGACCCAAGAAGCTAAAATTAGTTTCATTGCAGGTGGTCTGCAATCTGCTCAAAGTACTGAAACAGGCCTGCGGTGTTTCACCTTTGTCTGCATCACCTTCAAAGCAGACACAGAGACTAGAAACCCAGGCACTACCTACCATATGCCACAGAGAGTACCTCTCCACCTGCTGAGGAAGAACCTGCACACATGCTGAGTATTTTCAGCTTTGTCTTGTTCTCAAAACATCACCATGACAGCTGCCACTTACTAACACCAAATCCTTTGCAAATTGTGCTGCCTCTATTTCTCTCGTCATCCAAAAAATAACGGATGCAAATGAACTTTGGGCATATTTCCTACGACATATACAGCAGTGAGGATATTCAATAAATAGTAACTCAAAGAACAGAAAAGGGACTTAACACAAGAAGATTTTGGGGGGGAAAGTGATAAGTAAGCAGAGAAAGGGTTCATTAAGCCTATGAAATGGCCCAAGCTATAATCTATTTGCTGTACCCAGTCTTGGAATTAATAAAACAAATCCCTCGATACATCTGACAGAGTTATTAGAGGATATTAATATTCCCCTCAGAGCAATGTGAAGAAATAGAGCTGGAGACACAGAATGCTGTGAGTAGACTAGTCAGGCAGGAGCGGAGGGAGAAGAAGGGGGTCCCTTCTCCAAATCCACCTGACTCTCATTGTCAGCATGCTTATTCCTGCCCAGCCTGCTCTGGAAAGTGTCAGAGGCTGCAGAAAAGGGGCAAAGCTAGAAAGAGGAAGGCTCCCCATCACCACTTCTGCTGCCAACTCAATCTCACATGAGACAGGAAGAGAGATGCTGTGCCACTGGTTGAGCTCCGTGACATCTGAGCCCTTCCCTGCTCACAGCAGGAGGGAGTGTCAGGACACAGCAGCGAGGACATCCTGTACCACTGGTCTCAGAGGCCACCACCTGAGCTCTGAAGACAAAGAAACTCCTGCAGACTTTGGAGGGCAAGGAACATTCCTTTATCTGGTTACACCTGGCATTTATTAATGCCATATGCCAACACACTTTGTGCTGCATCACAGCATCCCAAGACACAAAACGCATATTACATCCATCTGCAAGGTATGTAGATGTCCCAGAAGAATAGAGGCGGCATTTTCTGCATTGAAAGGGACCTCTAGCAGGCTCCACCCAATAACCCAGTTATTTTATCATCATTATCACGGTACCTCTGTTGGAAGGTCTAAGTAGAATTACTAGTATTTCACCACTGAATCCAGCTTAAGTAACTTCACACTTCCCTAAGACTCCTGAGTATATAAATCTCTTCATGGAAAAAAAAAGAAAAAAAGGGAGGGGGGCATGGGATAAAACTCTGACTTTCTTTCTGAATGCTAATTATAGCTAATATAAAATCAAATCTAGGTTTATTACAGTATTCAGATTTAATTAATATGGAACTCACTTCTGTATTGGCAGCCTTGCACAAAACACTACATTTGAGGTGATCTTTAGTGATCTTGACCAGACCATGTCTGTTCTGTTGAGCCTTGTTCTTGAAGCTTGAGAAGCCCATACAATAGCATAGCAGCCACTACATGGGAACCTGCTGGAGGGCTCTGTGCCAGCCTGTGCTGTGTGCTGGTGGATGGTATGACAGAAATAACACCCTAACCCATCAAGAAAAAAGCAAATTATTCTTTTTGCTACACAAAGTAAAAGGCACTACAAGATGGGAAGGAGGAGGGAAATCCATCCAAGGACAATATCTAAGGTCCACTTGACAAAGCATGAAAGCAGGGTTCCCAGCCTCTGAAGTGATATGAGTTCCTCACTAACTGTATTCCTTTTATTATATTTTACTACAGTGTCTATTTTATTACACCATTTGTTGTTGAGCCTTCTTACTTAGGTCCAGAAAAATCCCTGCAGACTATATCTCCCTCACTCACCCACTCCCCAGCTATAAAGGAAAGATTCCTTAGAAAAGGCTGGCATAGTGCTGGTTAGCCACCTGGTGCCATCAGGTGCTGAGATTTGTGCATCGATAAGTCTCTTTGGTCAAGGAACCACTGACAGTCTCCTGTTCTGTACACTCATCTTCCTGAATTGTCTACTGATTTGACAATAAAAACCATTATCTTGAAATTTATTTGGTACCTATAATGCACTTAGCATGCCTCTGGATTTGGTGTAAGTATCAACTAATTATTGATTAATTCACTCAAAATCCAATTTAAATGGAGTTCCAGTGTGCCTGAAAAGTGAGAACTCTATTTATTACACATAAAAATATGTAGTGCATGCTCCTCCAACTTACAATAATCATCCTAAATACAGCATGAATAATCAGAAGAAATGCACCTTCTTTTCCTCTCCTTCCTACACTTACATATCTTTTTTAGAGTATGCATTAGTGGGTTTTATATTCCAGGTTATTGCTGTATTTGCTACTGCAATATATATTTCAATTAAACAGAAGTCATCAGGAGGTTCTATTGGAAGCACTTGCCTTGTTTGTTGTTGAAAGGCACTGCTTGGAAAAGAGTAACTGCTGACTTCAGTAAATGTGAAACATAATGATGGGAAACAGCTGCATTCTGCATCTTTCAAAACACTAAATTTTCTTGTGTGATTGTCTAAATGTAGACCTCCAGCAGGATCCAGGCAGATGCAGACCCAAGTGCATAATCACAGGACCTCATACCCACTGAATTCAGCAGATGTCTCTCTTCATTGAATGGACTAGGATCAGGCCTCTGAAATTACCAGCTCTTGCATGCAGAAAAAAAAAAAATTGTTTTGATTTTAATTTGCTTTCAATTAATGTGTTAACATAATACATATAAGCTCATACCCAGAAAAACAGAAAACAAGGTGTAGGAAAAAGCTGTACATCTTTTTTGGCATTAAAAAAAAAATGTTTAAAAATCTCTATTCTTTCTTAATCTGTGAAAAACAGTGTGTGCAACAAATAGCTTTCATGCTCATTATCTCAGATATGTTATACAAAAGACACTGGTGAACAATATGAAGCTTTTCACCTCTGAGTAGCCAGTTCAAATCCACTGTATATCAACAAAGATTCAAAGTTATTCCCAGCTAGCACTCTTTCCATGATCTAAGTGAAAACAGAGGATGAGTAGACCACTCAATTCATTTCCTGGCTGATTTTTGAATCCAGAAAATCCAGCATCATAATAATTGGCTTTCAGAGTACACAAATGTGTTGAGCACTGTATAAACCAAGAAAGCACAACCACCTCTTCCCACCAAGAAGAGTGCCAAACACACTGCTCCAACTGATACCTTATCTGGATTTTAACAGAAAGAACACAATTTAGTCTCTTATTTCTAAGCGCAATCCCTTTGCAGAAAAATTTCGAACAGATGCTTGTTACATGAGTAAAAGCCAGTACCTTTCATCCAGGAACTGTTATTATTCACCAGCCAGGATCCAGCTCTATGTGTTCATGCACCAGAAGCATGAAAAAGGAAGGTGTTAGCACATGTCAGGCTGTTTCAGAGTGTTTGTACCTCTATGTCTGATGAAGTCAAAGAGAGCCGCAGCCCTCTCTTATTCCACAGTCTGTAACTGCAGCGTGAACCAGGGAAAGCCATTCAGCTTATTCTGATTACATTTTACGGAGCCTCATTCACTGCCAGGTGAGTAATCAGTCTCACACTCACAGAGCTAATAGCAACTTTCTTCACTAGGAAGACACAGCCCTGAAAGAAAACAGTAACATTCAGGGAGAAGAGATGCAGTTCATCTTTGCATTTCAGTGATGGACATAAGCACTGTTGCTGAGGGATTTGGAAGAGGAACAGTAACTTCTTTTCTATACCCTTGTATTACTAATTCTCTCTTTGTCAAGAATATGTCAGTATGGATCTCCCTGGAAACAACTGGAAAGCAGTAGTCTTCCAGGACTGTAGGAGAAAAGAACTTCATCTACTTCAAGGAGTGACTGAAGGACAGTATTCCTGAACTGACACCTGACCTAGCTGTGTTTTCAAAGACATAATGTTTAACTAGATTAAAAAAAAAAAATATTATTCTCCATTGCCACTTCCCAGCATGATGCAGAAACAGGCACTAACATCTGTTTCTGGGTTCACAGAACCACATAATCACAAAGTAATTGAAGTCTGAAGGGTCATCTCGTGACCATCTATTCTGACTACCTGACTCCCTTGAGGTTAAACTAGAGCAAGTTGCTCAGGACTTTCACTAGCCAGGTTTTTACTATATTCAAAGATAGACCATGCAACAGTTGGCAAAGTGTGCCTGGATATGCAAAACAGTTTGTTCATTTAAAAAGACCTGATATAGCCAGGTATGCATCCACATAAAATGGAAGAAGAAGAGGGAATGGGGGACAGTCAGACATCTAGACAGGGACAACAATCCAAGTACTGTCATTTGGTAGAAGATGATCTGGAAAATCAATGTACTACCTAATCATGGATATTAGGCGGCATACATGTGGAAGTAATAGAAAATCACACAACTGAAAAATTAAGCCAGTAGAAATGTAGCACAGGCAGTATATAGAGAAGCAGATGGAGCACATAGTATCTTGCCTTGTAAACAAGTCTATTGTGAAATATCTGTTTTAACAGAATGTACAGAAGAACATTTATAAGGACATTTTTCAGCAGCCATCAGTTGCTGGGTATCAAAAGTCTGGTGAGGAAGCTTGCCAACTTGGAGGCATAGAGCAACAGGGTTAACACTACATCCAGATCCTGATGATTTTCCAGTGAGAGAACAATTGAGTGCATCTTCCTGGCTCTTTATATATCATGTAACATTTTATGGACATCTTGCTTATCAGATGTGCCACAACAGAACTCTGTAAAATAAGCAGAAAGACTATGCAGACTGGCCCTGACAACTTTCTATTCCAGGGCATAACTGCAGCTTCATCTCCTTCCAAGAGCCCAACACTCATCATTGCAGATAGCTGAAGTGGGTATCTGTGCCTTACAGTGGTATTGCCCTGGAATAGTCACGACCATTGTCACTGCAGGGCGGACAATAAGGAACATTCTTTTTCTGCAGGATTAGCCGTATGATGTTGAGGTAGAAACACGCAATCCCCTTGCTTTATGGTGCCTAGACAGAATATATGGACCTTGGCCAAGTTCCAGAAGACCAGAAGTAAAATATAACAAGTAACATCAGTTCTGCACACCACCATTTGAGAAGCACTGTTTTCTTCTTACATGCGTAATACAGTTTAATCTCTAGACAAAAAGAAACTATCCAAGAGGAGGATATTGCCTATCAGTCATAATGTCCATGAACTTAATTGCTTATTATGGGTGAAAGAGAAACTGTTGTAGCTTGTATGTACTGGGGAAAGTAGAACACTCTTCTAGTCCAAATGTTGAATGTTTGATGAACCTTCCACAATAACATGAAGAGTGAAAAAAAGGTGAAAAAATAAAAAACCAGGCCTTGTCTTAGGTCAACAGGATCAATCCAAGGTATGCCCTACAGACGGGGTAATGATATGCAAGAACTGTGGTGATGTCAGACAATAAAACCTCACTTCGCTAGTCTACACCTCAGGCAGAAGACAGTATGTACACATCTGCTAGGTTTGTTCAGCCCTGGAACAGGGAAACAACCTCCCTGACTATTTGGCAAAATGGAGCATGAGCAAAAGCTATGTCTTCACTCCTATGTAGTCTCTTGTATGACTCAAAAGGAAAGCAATATCCACTTCTATTGAGGCAAGCTTTCTTATGAGTGACACCCTGAAAAAGGATGGAAAAAAAGACAGAAAAGATTAAACTGGTCAAATAGCTACAGCCATATGGATCTTATAAAAGAGGATGAGTGTCTCCTAAGAATTATTCATTAAACTCTGAAAGTGCTCCTAATCACCACTGCAAATTTGCAGGTGTATAATGTGTGTGGGCTGTATTATCAGTGAAGAAGTCAACACTTATCCTCCAATATCTCAATAAACTTTAGGTTGGTAAGAAAGTTAAATCTATTGATCTGAGAATTGCATTCACTGCGATTCAAGGATAAGATGCAAAACCCTAAAAGGACAAGTTGGGCCTTCTGGTATTTCAGATCAAGCAGTCCTGTCCTGACTTACACCTATAAAGTCTCAAGTGAGACATTGTGAGCCTTAGTAGTGCTTTCTCACTAGATATTACTCTTCACAGTCTTTCTCCATACCAATAGGGAAAGACGTTTTCCATTGTCTCTAATGCAATGTACACCACCTTCTTACTGATTCCAGATCACTCAGCAGTGCACAGTCTCATGGCATATAGACTATCATTGGTTTACTGGATAGTGACCAATTTTAGGCTATTCCTGACAAGGTCTGAGGCAGGACCACTGTAATCACCTCAGAAAATACAGGACCTGGCTCCACTACCAGTGATGATCACAACAGCATTGTTGCCACTGTCAGCCCATGAATGACATCAGCTCTGGCTGTTTTCTGTCTGCTGTAGTTTCCACATCAGTCTTTGCTTTCCTGTTTGCTGTAGGAGGCACTGAATGAAACCACATCATTTGGGAGCAGGAGGAAAGAGCTTGTCTCCAAAAGGAGCTTCAAAGACTGTTCCAGCAGATGGAGCTTTTTCCTTAGGTCTTGAAATTTACACATTCTTGTGGAGAATGACTGTCAGGTACCTGCTCCTTTTTGAGACTCCCATGCTCAGAAGAGATGTTTGTTGTGTCCATCACGTAACCTTGAAAAATACAGAGCTGGCAGAGCTTTGAATCCCAGAGGGTTCAGGAGGAGTCCATACAAATAGACAGGAGCAATTCATTGCAACGGTCTAGGAGATAAGAGGGATGAGTATTTTCTCAGATGTTAGTTTAGTTTGAGTGTATTAGCCATGTTCCATGGTCTAGTTCTCTGTCATAAGGCTTGGAGGGAAATGAAAGAAGGTCACAACACCTTTACATTATCCCATTGAAGAAAAGGGAGACTCAAAGTTCTTGTAACTCCCCTAATTTCATGTATGAGGAATGTGTAGGCCCAGTAAGATCCATAGTGACATCTGAAGACCTAGAAGACTTCACTCCCCAAAGCCAAGAGCAGAGGAATGAGAAAAAAGAATATTGCGGGGGGGGGGGGGTGGGGGGGTGGGGGGGGGGGAAGGAGATTCATGCATTGCCACATTGTTCTTTCACCTGGCAACATTTCTGGGATCCATTTGATGAGAGCTAGGAAGGTGTGAAGAGTGTGTCTCTAGTATCAGGTGGCTAATTCCAGCTAGGGAATCAGACATCAAAAGGAGGGAGATTTAGAGCCCTCAAAGCAGATGCTCATAGAAGAGATCCTCAAAGATGTGGCCATTTCACCTAGCTGAAGACAAATGCTAGGATGCAAATATGGAAGTACAGCTTTATCTTCCAACTGAGTGCCTTGAAGGCTGATCAGTTTTCCATGCTCAGACAGACTTCCCACCACGAACACACAGCACGGCTGGGTTCTCTCTTGCTGACTCGCTTGCTTTTTCTCCAGTTGCAAAGCCCAACCCCCAAGCTCCCACAGCTTTGCCTCAGAAAGACAGCTTTGCCTCCCAGTGCCAGTATGCAAAAGCCGGCCTGGCCAGTCACAACCAGGAGGCTCTTCCCCTGCCAACCATGATCATCTTGACAGTTCTGCTTTCTCCTCACATCGTCTGTCATCTCTCTCACTCCACCTCCCCTCTCTGAAATCAGTCCCCTCCATATACCACTTTAGGGTTGGGGGCAAGAGAAACGAGGATCAATGCCAAAGTTCCTCACTTCTTCCAATAGAGTGATAAGCCAAATAGACCCTGGGTCAAGCCTGGATGGGACAATTAGGCTGGAGAAAAAGGAATGAAAAGCAGCAGAACCATAAACAGCTACAAAAATCAACTCATTCTTCTGCTCTGAGAAAGTAACAGCTGGAATGTTGATGTTTAGATGTGGTTTGGCTTCTGAAAGACTGCCAGAATGATTTAAGGAAAAGATTCCCGTAGTTACAGGTCTGTGGACCATTCTTCAATCATCTATCATGGAGCTAATAGCTCTACGAATATACCTCAGTCTGGACTGGCCACTCGCTTTTCTGTGAGTATCTTAGGATCCACTTTGACAGCGCTACCAACAAATGTCATTCCTGATCTTGGGATTTCCTGTTAGTTTAGATCTGTTTCCTTCTGGCCTAGTTCTGATGATGAGTTTTATTACAGACACAAAAGAATTCCAGTGATGTGCTTCTTCACAACACCAACAATTAAATTCAGTTGTGCACTGCACTAAAATAACTCATATGTAATGCTTACAGTTTCCAATAATTTAAGCAGCTTCTGTAATAAATGCCAGGTCAGAACTGTTAGTTTCCCCTGAGTGGAGGAGTCCTGCTCATAATCCTCTATGCTATGCAGTAAAAGAGAGTATCTGCTGGAGGACAGCATGTTAAATGCTAAATGTTAAATAAGAGAGCACTTTTGGGTTAAACAGCCTCTACTCATGTCTTCTCATTATGTTATTGTTTCCAGCATAAGCACAAGGTCATCACGCCCCATCTGACACCATCTTCATTCCACGTTGAACTTGCTGCTCACTTGGGTAACTGTCCTTTGCCAGACAAATTTGTTTTCAAGTGTAACATTAGAAATGGAACATTCTGGAACCATTTTTAGTGTCTAAAGAAGATACTTTGGGGCAACAAACACAGAAGAAAGGACTTTTCTAAAACTTTTTTTTTTTTCTTTTAGCTGCTCAAAGAGAGTAAAGATAAAAAGAACAAGTCTTTTCAGGAATCCGTTTTCCCTGTGATCTTCTCTCTACTCATGGCTTGAGTGGGTGTACCCATTGCTGGGTAGAGCCCATCTGGATGGCCAAGCCCAAAGAATGGCAGTGAATGGAGTTACAATTCAACTGGTGGCAAGTCCTCAGTTGAGTTCGTCCAAGTTGAGCGGAATGTTGATCTGCTGGAGGGTGGGAAAGCTCTACAGTGGGATCTGGACAGGCTGGATAGATGCACTGAGGCCAATGGCATGAGGTTCAAAAAGGCCAAGTACCAGGTCCTTCACTTTGGTCACAATAACCCTGCCGCAGTGCTACAGACTGGGGACAGAGCAGCTGGAAAGTCGTAAAGCAGAAAAGAATCTGGGGGAGCTGGTCAAGAGCCAGTTGAACATGAGCCAGTGTATGTCCACGTGGCCAAGAAAACCAGTGGCATCCTGGTCTGTATCAGCAATAGTGTGGCCACCAGGTCTAGGTGATTGGTCCCCTGTACCTGGCTGTGGTGAGGCCACACCACGAGTACTGAATTTTGGACCCCTCATGACAGGAAAGACATTGAAATGGAGGAGCAGAGAAGGGCAGTGGAGCTGGTGAAAGGTCTGGAGAGTAAGTCCTATGAGGAGCAGCTGAGGGAGCTAAAGTTGTTTAGCCTGGAGAAGAGGAGGCTCAGGGGTGAGCTTACTGCTCTCTACAATGTCCTAAAAGGAGGTTGTAGTGAGGTGGGGGTTAGTCTCTTCTCCCAGGCAACTAGTGACAGGATGAGAGGACGTAGCCTGAAGCTACACCAGAGGACCTTCAAGTCAAATATTAGGAAAAATTTCTTTATGGAAAGGGTTGCAAAGCACTGGAATAGGCTGCCTAGGGAAGTGGTTGAGCCACCATCCCTAAGAGGTATTTAAAAAATATTTACATGTAGCACTTAGTGGTAGGTTAATGGTTGGACTCAATGATCTGAGGGGTCTTTTCCAACCTAAATGATTCTACAAAAAGAATCAATCAAAACAGAAGAAGTCAAATTGAAAACTCTACTATTTCCACCACATATGAACAACCTTCTTTCTATACAGTCAGTTCTATCCCTCAGCTGGGAGTCCAGCACAAAAGAGTCGTGCCTTCAGTGGCTTGTTGGAGCCACTCCATTCTAGAGCAAAGTTTCCAGTACAACTCACTGTCTTATTGACAATGAAAGCTGGACAGGAAGAGAAGATTACACGAGAGGATCACCTTTGCAGTTTTGCAGAAATTCAGAAGGGAGGAGAAATATAAGACCACAGTACATTTTCTCTACTCACCTTCCATCCAAGGGGATGTTCAGTAAAGTACTCAAATATTTGAAATTAATGTTTCATTCTGATATTCAGGGGAAATTATAAATCTTTCTCTACCGGAAACATTTAAAGAAACCAGATCCTGTTTTCAAAAGTTGTATCAAAGCACACATAAAGCACAGATGGGCAAAGCCAGCTAAAACTTTTATTGCTACAAGTCTATTTTTCCTCATTATTAACTATAAAACAACAGTAAACAGGAGAGTTCATGAAGCATAGCCCAAGTAGTGCAGCATACTGGCAAGAAGTAGGGAACAAGCGGGTTTAAGATTGTTTCAGCTGACAAAGTTATGTGACAACAGCCCCAAAGGGCAGAACTTCTTAGATATGGACAATCCATTCCACCAGAATGAATAGTTATTTCTTTGAATTTCAATCAATTGAAATTTGAAAATTTGAAATTTGAAATTTTTACAAGAACCTCTAAAATCCAAAGGCCCATTTTCAGCTGCACATTAAATGTAAACCACAGTATTTTGTGGCTTTTCCAGTGCTCTTGGATAAAACTAGACAAACTACTATATTGTTTAATACTTGGGATTTAGCATTCTGGATTCCAATTCCACCTCAGGCAGCTTCTGACTTGATACCCTTCAATAATTCACATTCTGCTTGCCTCTCAGTTTTTTCCATCAGTAAAATGGAGATAACATGCATTTCACAGTAGGTAGAGTGATGTGAAGGCTGACTGATTTATCAGTAGTTGTGAGATGCTTAGGAATACTCTGATGAAATGTGCCACATGTATGCACAATTTATTATTAACGTGACAGCATTTTAGCTCTTTTGTTTTCCTGCCTTGCGCACAATTCAAGTGCAGGATGCCTGAAGCACATTTGAATAGATGCCATGTGGCATTTTGATTGTAGCAGGTACTACCATTTAATTCTGAAATTCACAACTTTAACATCACATTAAAGCAGGATTTTTGTAATTAATTTTCCTTTTTCATTCAGTTTTAAAAGAAGAACATTTGAATGGTCTTGGTTTCAGTTCAGTATCAGATAATTAAAATTATTAAAGGCAAATACAAGAAAGCAAAGAATCTCATAGAGGAATGTGCTCCTTTGGTCAAATCTTTAGCGATGAAAAACGACAGTAATAAACACAGTATGAAGGTAAAATTATCAAAACTACTATTTTGAATTCCAGACCAGTCACAAGCCTCAAAGGTGCATGAATCACTTTTCAAAATATAACTTAAAAGTAATTTTTTTTAACCAACAAGATCAACAAATCCAAGTAGATTTGGATTTAGTTTTTAGATAAGCACATCTTTCATCAGTATGAATGAAGGCTTTGCCTGACTAAAGAGTGCTTCGTGTATGACATTAATTTTAAATTGAATACTATTTACAGGACCAGATGTGCAAGAAAATATTTTATACAATGATCTGTACATTTGATGTATTTACTACAGAACAACTCATCACTGGCACATCTGTATCTGCAAGTTCAAATCAGCAACACTGTAGCAGAGCCGTGCACAAGGAGAAAACAGCTGGGCAACTGTGAGGATCAACCAGACGTAACCTACATTTTGTTTCACTTCCACACCTGAAAACGGGCTTAAATTGTTTTAGTCAGCTTTCCAAAAACATTTTGTTAAGTAACCACAAGGAAACGTAAAGAATTTCAGTTATGGAAGAAGACCAGTGGCAACTATTACAAATGCCCCAAAATAGTGGGATATAGATTTTTAAGACCAGAGGGAGCATTAAATAGACCTACAATACAGGAGTGACCTCCACTGTAGCAGGGCTATAATTAAACACCATTGACAAATGAGGTCTGAAATCACAGCCAATTGTTCTCCCAAGATAGAGGATCTGTTACTGAGTACTTTGGTTTAGCTATCTTTTGCCTCGGGCAAACTGGGAATCCCCACACTAGTAGCAGCAATGACAGGAAAACATCCCAGAGCTCAAGAATGGCTGTCATGCCATACCACTGCAGATGCCAAGTGATTTTCACAGGCAGAGCCTTGCTCATCCAGCCCAAATCTCAGCTTGGGCTGGCTGCATTTCGAAGAGCATTTCTTGTACAGAGAGGTATTTGTTATGCTTTTCTTTGGGAATGCCTGCTGCTCAGTCCTTAGGTTCAGCTACATTCCAAACTACTTAGGTTCAATCCAACACACTAAAAAGCTAAAGACCAAACTGCTGACAATCCCAGCCTCTCAAATCAGCAGCTGTGGTTCTTTGTTAATATACTCAGCTTTGCTGCCTTCACTGTCACTGTTGAGAGACTGCACTGTTCAATGATACTGACACATCTGAGAAGTCAAACAGGGAAGAGCTCGCTCAAGTCCCATCCACTCAAATTACTCCTTGGGCCTTTCCTTTAGTAGAGCTCTTGACAAACAACAGTAGCTATAGATCTGTCACTTCCAATGAACTGATACGATAACAGTGCTGCACATCACTCTTCTCTCCTGGGAGGTTTCAAGGTGCACCAATCTGGTCTTCAGTCTATCTGTGTTCCAGGCTCTGCTGGCTGACTTCAAGCCAGAAATGTGTTCTCCTCTCTGGTCAAGTCTAACCTATGCTTAGGTCTCCTGTTGCCTCCACTTCTGAACCTAACAGTTCCCCCAGCTGGAGCATGGTGGGGTTGAGGCCAGTGCCGTTTGGTGTGCGCGGGCGTACATGCCACTTCCTTAAGACACTGAAACATTTTTGTGATATATTGCAGTTCATCAGTAGTAGGTCCATATTAGGAAAATCATGTCAGTAAGTTATAAGCTACAATTATATGTGCAATAGATATATATTACATTTTAAGCAGTCAGAAATCAGAAATTCTACAAAATAAAAATACATCACTTTTTTTTTTCTGCAGATTGTCAACCAAATCAGTTTGGGGGTTTTTTTCCTAAATATTTTTATATGAATGAAACCCCCATTTCTCACAAATGAAACATGTCCAATCTGTCTGATTCTTGCGTGTCTTAGCTGGTCAAAATGCAACCACATATCTTTCCGTTTGAATATGCCACAAGATAGGGCAGGCAAGCACCAGACTGCCTTACAGATATATTTCTGTGTAAGATGTAGAGATAATGTATATAGGTATATAGGTCTCATATCTGTTTAAAACCATCAGGCTTTGGAATTTGTTGTAGATGTGTTCATTGCTGCAGTTGAGGCACAGTTGAGCATTTCAGCTTAAGCAATGAAGGAAAAGAGAGAATTTAGGAGAAGACAGCCAGCAAGCTAAATTACAATTTGATCACTGGAGACCTATTTTATTTTTTTTCAATGAAGAAAAAAACAAAAAAACAGATCTCCAACAACACAGCGCCCACTAGAGGAACTGTGAAGAAAGTTTTGCCATTTTCCGTAGCATCCAATGTTTAGTCAGGGAGTCCTCTACACAATAATAAAATTACAGTCATAACAATATCATCATATGACTACCTTCCAAGCTGCTGTCATCACACAGCTACCAGTATCTAATTTGTCAAATTTCAGCTAGATATACCTGTATCAGTTGCACCCCATCTTTGACACTAATATAAACATACCTCTAGTTCTGGTTATCCTGAGAGATATAACAATACTACTGCTTCACAATGGCAATATATCCATTCATAACTTTTTATGTTCATCGATCTGTCATCTTCCTTAAAAGTCCTTATCTTCCTTAAAAGTGGTCCTGGACAAACAATTTAATCTCCTTTCATCTTCACAAATCTCACCTTTTCCTTTTTTCCATTATTTTTTTTTAATCAGCAATTTATTAATGAATTATTCAATACACTTCTTTTCCAATTAAAAAAAAAAATTTGGGGGGAATATAAGCAATTTCAGCAACATGCAGAAAGGAGATTAAGGAGTTTAGCTGCAAACACCACTGAACTATGAAATCTGCAGATCACAACACAAACCACTCTCTTTGCTGCTAGCCATCTCTGCCTCAGCTGTTGTTTTTGACCAGCCTCAGTGGGCAAAGATGCCTTCAGTTCCAAGGATTTATCTTATATTACCTTGAAGGGAGACGTACTGAGAGGCACTCTGACCCTAAAAGCCAGGTTTGTAAGATGGAAGCAGTGGGAAAGACCAGAAAATCAAAAGCATGCCTGCAGGGACACACCAGAGGTTTAGAAAACTCAGACAGTGTCATTTTTCTCAAGTACTAAGGCAACAAACCACAAAGAAATGAAAATCCACCCAAGAGACTACAGAGTCCAAGAAAGGCTTCTGAATAAATGTAGCAGCCAAGCAAACTATGGGGCCTGACAGCAGCATTAGAGATTGAAGCCTGGTTTTAACATACAGCTCAAATTTCTACATCTACCAAGGAACTGCTTCTTCCTTTCTGATAAAGGTCTCTTGTCAAATACTCAGAGCCAAACCCAGTCCATTATATTCACTCAGGTTACTCAAGTGGTCAAATTCCATAAGAAGAGGAAGATCACACCTCACAGCAAAATGTCAAAAGCCAAGTATACCTTTCCTCCTTGGCCTACACTGCAAACTGCAGGCCAGCTACAAATATATCTGATCTATCTAATGAGCTTTGATGAGAGTTAACAGGAAAAGAAAGAAGATTTTTACCCACCCTTTCAGTATCTTAGAACTACAAACCTCTTGCCATCTGTGCACTAATCAAACACGCAGAAACAATGCAATGGGCTTTCTTCTCTGCTGTCCTGCTTTTTATGCAATGATTCATACAGCAATAGAGGAAGTGCAAACTCTGCCATTCTGCTCGGGTAGCCTTTTATGCTCTCTTTGCTTTCCCTGACAGCACAAGGTCGAGGCAAGTCTCAAGCATGGAGGGTGAAAGGGGCAGGCTGAAACGAGCAGCCACAGCAGGGAGAGTGCCAATGCAGACAGGTAGGCAGAGGTGGGTCAGCGTACAAGGAAAAGCATCTGATCAGCATGTGAGGTTCATGGCAGAGGACATTTGGAGGAAGTCAGTGGAGCACATGGGTCAGATACAAAAAAAAATAAGTCAAAAGCTCTCTTTCTCCCATTGCTCTTATCAGCACCCTGCAGTGCAGCATCTGCTCCATGTCACCAACAGGGAAGAGGCTACACTGCTGCTCAGGCTCTGAGCCTGGCCTGACCCAGGCAGCCTGGCCTGGGAAGGGTCTGAGTACTCATAGTGTGACACTGCATACAGCAGTAGGAAACTGGGAGATTTCTGTTGAAAAGAAAGATGAGAAATGCTCCTCAAAGATGGACACTTAACAAGGAAAGCCACCTTAATTTCTAACTGCAAGCCTAGCTAAAAAAACTGACAATCAAACCAGGTCATCCTACTGGGTGTTCATGAATTATAATCATTTACTTGTCATGCTAAGATATTTATACGTCTCTATCACTGTCATACAGAAGCATATGGGATTCTTAATACCTGGAGGTACAGGAAGCCCCACTGGCTACATATTTCAGATATGGAAACTGAGACACAGAGGGTAACCAGGTACATATCCCCTGCAAAGAAAGGTCAATTGATTCAGTCTTGAGTCCTTTAGTCTGCCAGGAAATCACTCTGGGGATGCAGGAAGCCTGTGGCAGAAATGGAAATTAGCCTCTGAGGTGCTAACACTCTTATAACCAGACCACTCAAGTTCTGCTGCCCCACTCCACTTCCTTAACATGTTATACTGTGGTGTCTACAGAATAATAAGGTGAACAAGTGTACATGCAGACAGGGCCTGGAGAGCTGACACAGCATTACGGGCAATGGTGCCAGCAACACAGAATATGAATCTAGTGTACTGAGGTCCAAGCCCCATTTCAGAGCAAACACATTCAGATACAAACCAGTCCTGCATCAAATAGACCATGGCACTCACGGTCCTCCCTACCTCCTCACATCTACTTCTCTCAGCCCTTGGGCTGTTTTGCACCCAGTTGCCAGCTCCTGGACCTGTTCACAGATGGAAGAAGGGCAAATGCTTTGCTCTGCAGGGTAGGTGTACAACGGCATTGAGTCTGTCTGCAATGAAGGATTGTGGGAGAGACACACACATACACCCAGAAGTCACATTGCTGCTCTGGTCAGCAATAACATGGCAGTTGCTTTGCTTTTTATAGGGAGAGAAAGAAGCTTTTCTGTCCATCAAAAGTGGGTCAGCAATGAAACAAGCGGTAAAGTGAAATCAGAAGTTGGCCTAGGACAGGTGGCCACTCCACCATTCATCACGTGGATTACCACCTTCTCCTGCACCAGAGAACACTCAGCGCTGAGACAGACATGCAGATGCTCATCTTCTCTTAGTAGTGACAGAGTGTGCTGGACAGATGTGCTTCTTCTCCAGTTCTTTCCCTGGAGCTTTGTGGTGCCATTTCCAGCATCCTCAAGGTATCTGGGATGATTACTGCCCTCCATTTTCCACCAAAACATAACAAAAATTACCCTGTGGCAAATGCCCTGCGCACCTTCATACTGGAATAAGGACAAAAGCAACAGCTACACCATGTGCTGTCTTGCTTGGGGCTATATTTACTGCTGATTGACCTCCATGGCAAGCTGCCTAGCTCAGCAGAAGCCAGTACAGTAATAATAAATCAACTCTTACCTCCCCCATTTTTTTTTTTTTTTAGGGCAAAACCAAAAAAAAACAAACCTTCCTTTTGAAATCAAATTAACTCCTGATCATAACTTGGAAAGAGAAATTTCTGACTCTACTCACTTTCATAATTATTATTGGTTCATTTAATTTCAATCTTTCTTTAGTAATGCCCAAAAATTCCAGTTTACTTCCTAGTGTGCACACTATGGGACAGAGCAGGAGCCAGCAGGCTGGCCTATGGGCTGACAGAGAAAGCTGGTATCCAGATTCCAGCTAGATTTAGTCCTCCAGAAGCTCACAGCCCATTCAAATCTACCCTTTGCAATAACCAAGAACTGTTCTCTTATACTATCAGGCAGGTAAAACCAATACAGAACAGCTGCTGTAAACAGTCTGTATGAGCTATGGCTTACTCTTTTGTAAAGTGTCATTTCAATCCTGGTTTTTTAACCTGAGTTCTACCTTCACCTGGCCCACAAATTATTCTCACTCTTCACCAGTTCCATCTCACACCAAATATCAATCTCCTTTGTACCCAACCACCATCTGCTTCATTTTATCAGTGGAGATATCCAAGCCTTGCCTAACTGGAGACTTTAACTTCTCTCTTGCCCGAGGTCTGCAGCTGATCTGCAATCAAGCAGGAAAGGATTGTAGCCTCATGGTCATCTATAATACAGGAGAGTGAAACAAGAAGAATATAGCTGTCAGCACATATTGCAGCTAGACTATTTGAATCAATGGCACTCGCCACGCAGGGTCCTGTAATCTCCCTGCAGCTCCCTGCATTGAAAGCAGGGGAGACCACAAAACAAATCCAGCTACCTCTGGAGTTGCAGGCAGGCTATCCTTAGTGATGGGACATTGGTCCTAGGCATCTTCTGTGAAATGGTATGTAGGATCTAAATTCAAATTCTGCGGCCCCTGCTCAGTTTTAATATTTATCATTAAAAATAACAAATGGTGCTTAAACTGCACTTTGGAGTTTCAAAGCACTTCATAAACATCAATTAACATCTTAATACATCATCTTTCTCTGGTGCTCATCTGGCAATACATCAAAAAAAATTACAACCAGACTGGAAAAAAAATCATAATTTTCAATACAACCAAAGAAACTTAAACCAGGAAGAATGAGCAAGAGAAAGAGAGGGGGAGGAAAAATTGCTGCAAAATTAAGTCACAAGCAAAGCTCTTACCAGCTTTCAGCCCAATGC
The DNA here is from genome assembly GCA_035583185.1 of Anabacerthia variegaticeps. Lineage (NCBI taxonomy): Eukaryota > Metazoa > Chordata > Aves > Passeriformes > Furnariidae > Anabacerthia > Anabacerthia variegaticeps. The sequence continues at coordinate 41,926,006 of JAWWEW010000165.1, read as the reverse complement.
CCAGTGATGTGCCATAAGAAGTGACATAAAACAGCAGATTTGCCCTTTGCAATATTTACTCCACAGACATTGGAGACCATCAATTCTAGAGTTTTGCACTGGTAAGTGAAGATCTGGGCCCCTCCAAAGTGTGTCCCAGAACTACCTGCTCTCCTCTACAACAGCAAAGCACAAGACCAAATGAAGGGTCTGCAACTGTTTATTGCTGACGAATTCAACAACAACGGATTTATATTCATGTATCAAGGAATATGCAAGTGGAAGCAAATATTATGGTCATGTTCATTTGTTTCTGATTACAAAATGTATGTAAATGTATATGCAAATTAAGTGTAACCATCAGGCTCATGGCAAAGTGCCAAACTAGCCCCTAGTACGACAAAGATTGGGGTGGTTGGCAGGGAGATACAGTGACTGGAAGTGAGGCTAGGCAGTCCCTTCAGATACAGCCAAGACTGGGCTGCTCTGGAGGGGCAGGAGGAGGATAAATCGTACAGTAAATTGTCACTTTAAACGAAGCTGAGGGGCTATAGAAAAATCTGCTCCCGCTGCAGTTAAAAGTGTGATAATTACAGAGCAACGGGCTCCTCTGTCATTCAGCAGGCAGCATCCCCAGGAAATCTTGCTCTGTAATCAAGGGAAGAGGTGCAATCAAGCCCTTATTCAGGCTTCGTTTAGAAACAGCCCCTGCAGGCAAGACAAAGGCTTCAGCACGGTGCTTTGTGAAGCTGGTGATCACATCAACGTCTTGGTTCTGCAACTACAAGCATTTAGTGTAATTTCTAAGCACATCTTCTGTTCACCTTTCCCCACAAAGTCCAGAAGAAGTCTTGGAAGAGGGGTGAAGTCTTGGGCCAAAATACATCAGTGTCGGAGGAAGAGAAAATTTCTTGCAGACTGACAGCATGATCCTGAATGAGCAGATAGGAACATGTTCATCTGGCTTCTACAGCAGCTCAGTTTACAAAATTTGCATGGGGAAGGTTTTGTTGGAGTTTTTTTCCAGCAATATGAATGTATTTGTGTTGCTCAAATTCTAGAGAAACATTATTCTCTTGGCAGCAGCCTGATCCCAAAGAGACTGATGAGGTTTATTAGAGGGGAAGATGTCTCTGAGTTCAGCTTTCACGTCTAATGCCACCATTGCCCAGAAACATACAAACTAATTGCTACTCAAATCAGCCATCCTTTGTACCCCACAGAGCTGTCAGATTCAGTGAACCAGTTTACTCCAACTGCAATAAAAATAGTCTCACATTTTATTCAAAACAGCCGACCCTTCCAAAGTGCACATGCACTTGCACTCCCACTGTATAAAGTCAGACACAAAAATTGTTCCTGCTCAGCTACCTATCTGGGCATGTGGCTGCCAAAACACACACAATCCTGCTAACTTCAGGTGCACATGAAGTACAAGTATTTTTTTCTGAACATTGGAGGCACACTCTGGACAGGATTCCTAGTCTTGTCTCAGTATGGAATGGTTGTGCCTGCTGGCATTCACTATGACAGGAACTGCACTTGGAAATAAAGTAGCCCCTGACACTGTAAATGGAGCTTCATCCTATCACAGTACAGAATCAGCAGGTTCCACTCTACTTATTTCTTATACCTCTGGCCACAGAATAAGTAAGTTTGTTGTGGTTTTACCATCTGCAGAGGTAGCTGTCAGTCAATAGCCAAGTAATGGCCTGGACACTGTCAAGAGAACTCATTATTAAAAAGGTACACATTACATTTAGCTGTTCAAACAGAACTTGTTATTGATCAGATCCCATCAGTTCCCAGTAAAAGAGCCAGCTCTGGTGACAAAACGAAAATACGCACACAGACTACAGACTAGTAAATACTGTAATGGAGTTAAGGATACCCAAAAAAAAGGGAGTTGTTGAGATCCAGTTGAAAGAGCATGTCTTTTCAAAAATGAGACTGGGAATAAAATAACCATGTTACTTCCGCAAATATCCAGAGGCAGGATAAGGAAACAAGCAAAAAGGGAACAGTTCACACAACAAACCTCTCAGTCTCTTGGGGGGGGGGCGGGGGGGAGAAGGCAAACAAAGAAAATACAAGTTGTTTAATGGCCAATCAAGCCACAGGCAGGAAGAGCCTGTATCCAGTTCTGCCATTGCTGCCACATCTTAATGTTTATCAGTGGAGGTTCTACCATACTCACAGAGTCGAAATACAATATCTTTGAAGTTTGCTATATTTTTCAAAATCAGATAAAAAAGTAGCTATACTTAATTTGGTTCCTGTTTTGTTTTCTTGCCACTTTTCTTTGTCTGCTTGTTTCCACTTACTAAACAGTTTTTCTTTTGTTTTCCTCTTCTTCTCACAATCTGCACAGTGTAACATTTTTCAGTGACAGCATTTAACACAGAGATATCTCCACTGCTACAGCATAAAGGATACAGAAAGCAAGACTGATTATAAAATTCTAATGTAAACCAAATACATAGCGTTTAGTAATACATGAGAAAACAAGAACCAACAACTGCAGAAATCTCGACATTTGATCCATTGCAAAAGTTCTCTGCACAGCATCTTCTCTGAGAGTGAACAGACCCCAGCTAACAACGAGTTAAAAATGTTTGCTTAAGAAAGCACATAGGGACAAACTTCTTTGCTCACCCTTAATAGAAGGTTCAGCTGTTAAGTGATGAATCACTATAGGAAACAAACAGCAATGGTGACTCACGGCTTCAAAAGGTAACAATAGCACTGCTTAATCCATGGTGTCTATAACAGAAATATCCCTGGATTCATTAGAAGATGGATTTCAGATTGTTCCACCCACCCAGGAAATGCAGAAAGTCCACCCCCCAAGTCCTGGGTAGAGCTCTCACAATTGCCCCACAGATACTTGGAATTCCTGCACACTTGCAGTCTTTTCTCAAGATGTTCACTGAAAACCATATGCTGTCGGTGTCTTGAGCAGCTCTGTGTGGAGTCTGGATTCATTAGCCCAGCAGCAGAAAGAGCCTTATATCTTTATGTTTCAGGGTCCACATGCCTGTGTTGCTCTTGCAATCTTCCATCACCATAATTGGCATTTAGACATGAGGTGCGTTTGCTCTGCAAGCACATGAGGATCAGGTCCGGGGGCCCAGCTACTGAACTGCCTGGTCACACCCAGCAGTCTCTCCAGCCCCATGTAACTCATGGTTCAAGCACAGAAAATACTTCTGGCTCATTACTAATGTGGATCGAATCAGTTTGGAGCAAAAGGTGAGAAAGAATTTGGGTGTTCAGTACTTCACAGGCTCACACCTCCTGTCCAATGGTCATGTACTGTTACTGTACTGTTTGGACATAAAGCCAAATTTTCTACTATCATTAAAATCACCTTAAAATGAATGCACATATGGACGCTATGTTTATTTTTCAAACCTTCTCTTCCCATAAAAACATATTTGCTCCTCCATCTATACTGTAAATGTAAGCAGTAGAGCTTTTTGTTTAGATATCAAGAGGATAAGGACTATTTTCAGCATTTCTCACATTTTAGATGCTAAACTCCAGTTAATCTAGTTTCATTGACAAAATAAGTGAACAAATGCTAGTTATGAAAATATATTATTGCAAGTATTTGCATTTTGAAAAAATTTCAAGTTGTTTTTTTTTTTCCCTTGAGATTGGACACTTCTTGTCCAGGTTTCATCTTTGGCTTAAGATCAAACTGCTGTGTTTAAAGCCAAATGTCATAAAAAGTGCTGTGATGAGATTCTCAAACTCACACTGAGATTTCCAGTTGACTTACTTAAGTCTTCTGCACATACAGAGTTAATTACCATCACACTGCTAAAGACCAAGGGAAAAACCCTAAAATACACTTCATCATTTGGTTTGCCTGACTTAAAACTTTCAGACTCAAATTCTAAAAGAGAGTCTGAAACAATGTAGAAATGTGTAAATTCCTCTTCTCTTTGCAACACTAAGATCAATTTAAAAAGCAATTTAAGCAATTTAATCAACGATGCAAAAACAATCAAGGTGCCATTCAGTGATTAAAATGAAAGCAATTCAAGGGAAGTGTGGGGCTTCCACAGACTAACAGCAGCCAACATCAAATGATGTATGCAATATCCTGTCAGTCAGTTATGTTAGCCATATATACATGGCTCCTGTTTGCTGACACTTCACTCAGTTTTCAGGGACATGGGGTAGTGGAATTCCCTCAGATAGCCATTGCTTTTAACAACACTAAGCAAGGGTCATCTGCATTTACCAATTTATGTGCTCTACCCTTTTTAATAAGTTGCTGATTAAATGAATGATGATGATGGAAAGCTGTCCATGCTACAATTGTAGCATCCTTTCAGAAAGGTGCTTCTTGCAATTGCTCCTGCTCTCTATCTACTCCCATTTCATTACTTCCAGCTGGAATAGGAATGGTGGAACTTTAATTACTCTGACAACCACCAGCTGGAATAAGAGATCTGTCATAGCCCTGCTAAATAACAAATTAACTCTTTGGATTATGTAGAGATCAATGGGAAGCAGGGAAGTCTTCTCTTACCTTCAGAACATAGCTTGCCAGCATATCCAGTGGCTGAGCAGTCACAGTGGGGCTTGCCATCCAGAAGGAAGCAAGTGCCACCATTTTCACAGGGGTTTTCCGAGCAAAGTCCTTCCATTTCCAGCCGGACCCCTTGACTGCCCAGGAGCTGTGGCTCAGAGTTGCCGTATTTCAGATCCAGGATAAATCCTTGAAATGGAGGCTCACCCAGAACACCATCAAGAGTCAAGGCAGCAGGACGAATGTCCAGTGGGACTCCACCAATAAAAAGGTCACTGACAATATTCATATACTGGCGTTGCGGACGCACCTCACCCGGCTTGGCTTCTCCATCCAGCACTAGCACCGTCCGAAGGTGATTGCGGCTGACCATCAGGAAGTGCCAATTGCTATCATTCACCTGCTTGTCTGTGATAACTGTCGTCTCTGCACAGTCCACGCTGAACTGGAGCTGGATGCGCCCATCAACAAGGGACAGACAGAGGAAGTCACAGACACCACCATCATCAAAATAGAGAAGCAGCCCAGCAGAGACATTGGTCTTGAACTGGAAGCTGAGTTCACTCCTCGTGCTTGCATCCCAGCGGAGGTAGCGGGCCCACTGGTTGGGGATGCCCATGAACTCCAGACCCAAGCAGAGACCCAGCAAGGAGCCCAGAAGCAAACTCACCTTCAAGGTGAAGTAGACAGAATGCAGAGTGAAGCCCATTGTTTCAACCTGCTCTTCCCTAGGAGAAAAACAGAAGCCAAACTACTGGGAGGAGAACCCCAGCAGTCAACACTAAATGTTAAATCCAAAGGGAAGAGGATGAGAGCAGCAAGAATGACAGAGTGGGAGAGTAAGTGGAAAGTGAGCAAGTTCACGTGAGCAAGAGGATATGCCTCCTCCCCAAGGAAAGATCTCAATTATCCTTTAGGATCCAGAGATTTTTATCTCAGAGGTACAGGGTATATGAAGTGACTTCTCCAGACGGTGTACTTTTGTGAAGGGCAAAATAACCCACAGTGATTTGTTTTGGTAGAACACAAAGGTGACACTGGTGTTTCAGGAGGAAGGAAAGGCAGAGTCGAAGTCCAAGCCTAAAATTCTTTTTTTCTAGAAGTGATGACAACACTGACAGAGGTGGCAGTGAGATAGAAGAGAGAGTGAATTCACAGAGTATGTGAACCTCAAGAGGGCAAAACTAAATTCAGTCTTCATGATGCACTGGTGGATACCCAGCCCATAATTTACTGCTTGCCACTCACGGAGCTTGCAGGACCTGTGGGGTCAAGACAGAGAAAAGGGAAAAGTTAGTCCTATTACTCAACATATCTTTACCATGAAGCTTATTAATATCTTGTCCAATAACTCATTTACATTTCTTGATACTCACTTCTTCATGCTTGCAATTGGCTATACAGTTCTCCAAAGCAGCAAGGACATCTGTGTCCTCAAAACCAAGAGGACTAAATAGAGAACTCACCAAGAGATCTGCATTCATGACAATGCTGAGCAATGTAAAAATACACCACATTATTTAACTCCTTTGATAGATGCAATCTCATCGACTCAACTGAGAAATGGTGCTGGAACTTTCCCAGTAACAATTACCTCTCTATGCAAATGCTTAGGGCAAAGACCAGAGTTCCTTAGAGTTTAAAAGTTGATACAGGGCAAAAAGAAGACATTATCCTAACTTCCCATTCCATTACTTACATTATGCTTCCTAGCACACCAAGCAAGCATTGAAGAAGACAACCCTGCTGTCAGCCTGTCATGAAATAGCTGCTTTTACTCTACATGTCTCGCGCACTTCAGAGACTCTAACAGGGACCTCTGCAACCTGGAAACACGTGCTATGAAAATCATATATGGCAACCTGCAGCTTAGATGATAGCAAACTTGTAGTTTAGATGCTAAGAACTGTCTAAACACTTAATCATTTATCCTGGTCTAGTGGTTTGGCAAAAAGGGCAAATTCACTCCTAACTAACAGCAAAGAATTCTAACTGCCTTCAGTGAGTTACATCTGTTAACACTGGGATAACTCACTTCTGCATATTTGCATGTGGGTGACTGTATGCCAGGTGTAGGAGGATGTTTTAAGTGACAAGTAAAGACAGCACAAAGCTAGGCTCATTCTTTGAAAAGTCTACCTAAAAGGAAAGTAAATTTTCTATTAACAGAAGTGTTTGTTCACAAAGATGGGTAGGGCACAAGAACAGCTCTGGAAATCGCTAACATTAGCATAGATACAAAACAGGAACTGAGGTGATGAGAATCAAGACCTTCAGCCTCACATAAGCCAGCATGAACACAGCTTTCACAAACTGGAACACAAATATTGTGAGGCAGTATTTGCTTGGGAAAAATATTTAGTGCTGTGGACAATGAGAGTCACTGGGGCTGCTGTTGCTCACAGCAGATGCCTTTCAACCCCACTGTCCATCTTGCTCTGAAGGAGAAGGCCCACAGAAACAAGCAGTGGTGAAAAGTTTCAGTTTGGTATGGGCAGATGTTGAGCTGGAGGAGAACCACTACAAAATAGAGGGGTGAATTCACCTAGTTGCAGCCTCCCCTGCCTTAGAGACCTGCAGAAGACATAAGTCTCCAGAGCTGTCAGTCTGATAAATTTAGCCAGCATGAAAAACAAGTCACTTAGAAAACAAAAGAGATAAATTAAAAGAAAACCCACAAGTTGTAAGCTTTCAGTGCCCAGTGGAAACCAGGCCTGTTCCCTGCAGCTGTCTGAGCGGAGTGTGTTATCTAAACTGCTATAAACACAAATAAAATCAAGTTAAAACCAGAGGGAAGATAATTCCTTTTAATTGTTAACAGCTTGGCAGGGAGAATGGAAGGAGGAAAAAGAAGGTGTTAGGAGAGGCGTAAAATGAAAAATAAAAAATCAGAGATCCAAATGTTCAAATTGTTTGTCTTTCCAAGAACCAAGGTATTGGCTCAGTTCATGCAGAATTTGGGGAGCCCTGAAAAATCAGTTGGGAAAAGAAATTACGTGGGTTTTGTCCATTTACCTTTCTTCTCTGTACTCCCTAGTGGATCCACTAAAATAGCCTATGATTTATGGAGAAGGAGAATAGACTGAGAGGAAGGTAAGAGAGAAAGCGATCACCCAAGCCTGGAATTACTAATGAGATGGGAATAGGAATATCATAATGTGTGTAAATTAGCTAGTGATGTGCTTCCAGCAGCTCACAGGTTCACAGTTCCCTGGAACATTTACTACCACTGTAGCAAAATTAACTGCTCCATCAGACAGCTCTATGATCAGCCTGAACTGAGAAGGGAGGCAAGCCCAGCAGGGACCCAACCACTCACAGAAACCCCAATGCAGCAGAGCTCTCACTCCAGCTTTCAATTCTCCTGGGCAGGGTGGATTGCACCATCGGCATCAAAACCAGCCCTCAGTCTTACTATACTCCTCTCCCTGTTTTAGAAGAACAACCCTTTGATAACCAGTGAAAGATGCTGTAAATCACAGCAGCAGGTGTCTAACATGATAGATAACCACAGATGAGATGTATGCCCATGTACAGTTCCAATGTCTCTCCAAAAAGCCGGCCAATCTCTCCCAACCCCAGCCTGCTGAAACTCTGTGAAATCTAGGTCTCCAAGGGCCATTTCAATCCTTGGGATATTTCAAAGCTACAGTAAAGGGAGTAGGCTACCTCTGGGCACAGATTTCTGTAATGATACAGGTTCATTAGGAGAGGGTAAAAGACACAGTTAAGAAAGGAAACCAGGCAGAAATGGTTAAACAGGAATAGTATTGTTGACTGAGGGAAGCCAAGGCAATCCCTATCTGTTTTGATTGAGAGAAGCCAAGGTAATTCCTTTCTAGCTGTTTTGAAAGAAGGGAGTGCCAGCTCTGTTTCAGAAGAAGATGACACAAAAAATATGAAATATAGGTGTCACTGCTGGGTGCTTCATTGCCTTTTAGACACTGCAGCTCAGATTTTGGGAAGGCTGCCCACACCCAGCCACTAGCAGGTTGGGGCCATCTGTGGCTCCTCCAGAGTTCTGTCAGCACACGTCAGTCCTGACTCACAGCGCTTCCCATTATTCCAGTTTTGTGTCTCACACAGTTAAGTCTGTGAGAGCAAATCTCACCACAGTAGCAGGGTCTTCAAGAAAAACTCAGAAGACCCAGTGCCCTTTATAGCAGCAGGCAGGATCTGAATCCCAACCTTGAGAAAGTAAATCCTGACACACCGATTCTGTGCCTCGCCCATTCCCACAATGATCCTCCAAGACACACTGAGAATCAATAATTTTCTGCTCTTACCATTTTATTTTTAGCATAAATACTACCCTAGCAGCCTCATACAGTACACTGCTACCATAGCAATACATGACAGTTTGGGACAATAACTACAGAATCCCAGAGTATTTTCTTATATATATATTATCTCTGAGAAATCTCAAACTTTGTCACAGCATGATCACATTTTTCCAAAAAAAAAGACTTCATAATGGACACCGGCAAGCAAGTTAACTCCACTGCACTTCCAACAGCTTGCACCGCCTTCCTGGCCCGCCTGAGAGCTGCGACAGCGAGGAACCTGCACGCTGAACAGACGGCTCGGCAATCTCGCACACGCAAAACCCACTGTAGGAAACACACCGCAAGTGGGTGTGTTTCAATAATACAAGTGATTATTGAAATGTCCCACTCACAGGACTGATAGAGCTGCACAAGTTCCATAGCCAGGGAAGGGAGGCAACCCTGACACCATGCCATGGATAAGTGCTACCCAATCACAGCACACTTTCCCAAACTTGACAACAGCCTATTAATGCCAGGTCAGAGCCATCTGCTCAGCAGCCCACGGAGGGGGTCTCGCCCTTGCTTTGGAGTGGCTCTCAACTGCTTATCAGCTGTATGTGGAGAGTGAGTGACATTATCTAATTGCCAACTATTTTCCATAATTACTGACTGGCACACTCTCTATGCAGGGTTAATATCTTTGCAAACGTCTCCTAACACACCTGCTTAGGAAAGAGAGTGAGAAGCTGGGCACAGTGCTGCTCTGCAGCTTATTTACCAAACTGCACAAAAAGGTTGCAGGAGATGGGTTTGTCACTCCCTGCCCTCCCTCCTCCACTACCTCCCTCTCTGGCTGATAATTGCTTGGGGATGGATTTACTTGTATTTGAAAGTGCAATTTTCAGCAATTTCTAATGCAAAAAAAAAGAAGAGAGTTAGAAGAAGCCAAAGACAGACTGGCTTCCCTTGCAAACCCCTGCCACTGCAGCCCAGTGCAAGCCTGCATAAGTCCGGTTATTCCACTTCAGGATGCTGGACAAAATCCCACCGACACACTGATGGGAAAGGCTTACAATCCCTTCCCATCCACCCCCTCATCTCCCCCCACCCTGCCTCCAGGTTTGCCACCCCCTTCCACAACTGGAACTATTCATTACACCACACTTTGTGTGGAAGTAAAAATATACTTTGGTCACCAAAGATCCATGTATAAATACCCCATGTGAACTCACTTTTTTCCTTGCCATAACCATAAAACAAGCAAAATCCAATGGCTTCCTTTATTCCCCAAGCCCTAAAGAAGCACAGGAGTTTTAGGAAGTGGCAAACAGGACCCTAATTTGGCTCTGCATCTACATGTGTTCCTGCAATTCACCCAAAGCACAACAATCAGATCATTACAGCTCTATGACATATGCTGCTCAAAATCACCCAGTAAAATTCACAATCAATAATGGATATTAAAAGTCAAGCTTGCTAGCAGCAAAGAAATGGGGAATTAATAGTATTTATTCAGTTTGTCTTCACTCATCCGGTTCTCTAGTGCACAACAGGCTCCTTTTGGCTAATGTTTTGAGTGTGGGTCTCCCCAGAGCCTCCTATCTCTTATTCAGAAATCTTTCTCCCTGGTCTATCCCCACCTGAATTGTGGCTAGAAACAAAGGGAGAAAGAGTAATAAAAAAAAAATAACCCTTTCAATGAAAAATGCAGGTGTGAAAACTGTGAGTTGCTACTGTCACTGTGGGGAAAAGAAAAGAACACAGAAATCTCCCATCATACAGCATCCTCAGCAAGGATGCATGGTGAGATGTTTACAGAGAACTGAGAAGGGACATGAAGGGTTTGAAATTCAAGAGACTAGAGAAAACCACAGCAATTTAGTTTTTAGTTCCTCTAGCAGCATTTGCATCTCAGCAATAAATCTGGACACTGCATCATCCCCTTGTTGGGATGGAGAGGACTCTGGGTGGTGCTAGGGGAGCTGAGCTGAAAGATCTAGGATGAAGATAGAGGTGAACAGCTTCTATCTTCATACAATTCTATGATTCTCTTCCCAAGGAAGACCCGGTGGCACTACACTGCTCAGAGGGGTCAGGGATAAGGTAAGATGGGCTCTGCTTAGTGAAGAGGATGGAAGTGCAATTGAAAATGAGGGCTTTGCCTTTCAATTAGCTGAACAATCCTAGGTCCTGCTGAAGTTGGCAGAACTTCATGGAATGCATCTTACCTCACTGGCTAACTGGCTGCAGAGAGAGAAGCAGAAGAGGAAACAGCGAGGTTTAGGGCTTTATCTTGGATGTAGAGAGATGTGCACATGAAGGCCAGCATCTTAAAATTAGGGAGTGTGGGTGACACAGAGCACTTGTCCTCTTTTGGATGGTTTCCAGAGATATAATACTCAGGCCAGTCTCTAACATCACTGTGAGAACCACACATGCCTTTGCCCCACTCCAAGCCCAAGGAGAAGATGTATTCTCCCATGTTCACTGGTTCCTCTCACCACTTATATATCTTGCAGACTTAGTTTTTCCTTCTTGAAAGAAGATGTGGAGTTATTTACTTCTTATCTAAATTCAGCACAGAGCTCCCTACGAGACAATAGCAAAAAAAGTGTACCAAGCAAAAAGCAAGAAAAGAGGGTCTTGAGTTGCAATTCAGGAGTGTCCTCTTAAAAGAAAGTAAATAAACTCCTAGACTAAAAAGCTAGAATTAGTTTGTCTTTGCTTCCCTGTGGATTAGGATATACACATGTACATTCATAAACCATCAGTTGTACTCTGTAGGTAGGTGGTTGGTTGGTTGGTTTCCTGGTACGTGGGCAAGTGATTTGTAATCAGTTTAAACCCACTGCTCTTCTTATCCCCGTTCCCAGTTCTCACTCAGCAAGGGCAAGGATGGCTGTTTTTGACAAGTATAACCTTGGAGCTCACCTCCTGAAACACTGTGCAATACCCAAATTAGGCACCTATCTATGGGGCAGCGGAGCTCACCTGCACGGGCAGGATACACAGATAAGATGCCATCAGCAGCCTAAGAAGGAATATGAGCAAACTAGTAAAGTGCTTTGCTCAGCAAGCGAAATGGGACTATGGCACCACAGCTTCACTTTAGACCTATCAGGCTGTGAAGTCATCTGGCTGCTGGAAGGGTTAACATTTTATCATAAACACCCTTCAGTGTCTTTAACTCCTGGGCCTATTTAAACAAACTTAACTCAGAACCAGAGCTCTTCAAATCTACACTAGAAGAAAAAGGGTTAAAAAAGCCATAAGGGGCGTCCTAACTCGACTTAAACATTCTCCCCACCCCACAAGAGGAGGCCATCTAGTCCAGGAGAGTGACCTTTAACTAGCCTACCTAGCCCAGGCTCAGCATGACTGCAATTTACAGACCATTTTAGCTCTCCAGCTTTCTTAACACAAAGAAGAAAAATCAAAACCCAAGCACAATGGAAAAGAAAGAAAGAGAGAGAGAAAATAACCCTGCAGAGCAATCATGTCTGGGGCTGCTCTGATGGCTTTCTATTCCCTTCCAGGACACAGAAATGACTCCCAGTGTGTTAATTACTCCCATTACCACAAACTCTCCACTAACAAGGACTAGCTAAAAGGAAGCGTTGGCAGCAGCCGAGCAGTTATTGCTCTGTACTGCCACGCAGGAGAAACCAGACTCCCCCAGCTCTGAGCTGGTACTAACCAGGAGAGCGATTTCTGCAGAACTCAACAGCCTTTATTGTAAAATCCCATGGCAGCTGCACTGGGAACACTGGCCTTCCCTCAATTCCACCATCCTTAAAAGAGAACAAAGAATACCTGCCTTTGTAAAGACTTTGAAATTCAACAGTTGGAGAGCTCTGAATTATTATCATTTATTTTACTCCTTCTGTAGTTGGTCTGTCTCTGTAGCCACATCCTCTCCTTTCTGCCACCAAGAAGTCTCGACAGATCTGTAGTGTTGTTTATTCTACCAGATCCTAATACAGCAAATGCAAAGTCAGTAGCTGCGCACATCACAGCAGGGAATGTTAGCAGGGAATTTGGTGAATTCACAGTGCTGGCATTACTATCAAGGCAAAACTTCTTCCAGAGCCCGTATTTGACACATACACAATATCGCCATTTTCTTTTAGTAAAAAATCAAGTCTTTTAAAAATGTGCGTATCGTTACTGAAAACTGAAATTTGAGTGTGTCACCAATGCCTGAAAATGAGGCTGCTTCCAAGAAGATTTTCTTGCGACTAACAGTATAGAATGGGTTTACTTTTCCTCCAAAATGTATTTGATACTGCAGAGGCAGTCTAATATTAGATGCTCCTCAGAGGAGAGACAAATTTCAAGTGTAGGGGACTCCCAACTTTGAAGAAAGAGGAAAAAAAGTCACTGGTGCACTGTTTTGTCAGCTACTTAACTTTAGGAAAAGGAACACGGCACAAAAAGCAACAAGAAATAAAACTAATGGCTGGCACACCAAGCCACAATATCTTGCTCTTCCTAGCAGTCTGTCTACCCATCCACCTGCTTCTTCTTTTCATATGCATTTTTAAGTTCTTCACGAGCAAGAACATTTCTTTTCTCTGACAGAATCTAGCACAACACAGTCAAGAACAGAGCTACTAGGCACTGCACATGTACACATTAATAATTGTGTTTTTCTGTACTTGAGCTAGCACTAAAAAAATAAAAAGGAAGGAAAAAAGCTTAAAAGGACTATCAGAAAGAGTACGATAATAACAAATTAGTTGAAACTAATTTTTTCCTTCTCTTACAGATTATAGTCAATTCCCACTTTGTTCAATATATTTTACACTCCTGAACTGATTTCCAGTAAGTCAGAGAAATTTGCATGTGTTTAAATGTTGTGATAGTGTATTACAGAGGAGAAGCAGATGCAATCACGTTTGTTGTTGTACTAAAAGCAAAACATGTATAGAGGGGGACACTGCACCTGGCCACACTTCCCTGTCATTAGTATGGCCAATAATTAATTTAGATAATTCCCTATAGTCTGCTGGCTCACAGGAAGATAAGCACCACTCACTTAAAAAGGAAATAGAGGCCCCATAGACATCTTGAAATTTACAGTGGATTTTCCCATTACATAACATGTTAGCACTCTCTGTTTTATTGCAACTTCAGAAGATCATACCAAAATTTATACTCAGCTTCCCACAAAGTAAACACAAACACCTAAACCTAGCAAACAGGTGTGAGAAGCTGTCCAGAGCACAGGCAACTCTCAGGTCAGCTCTTTAGCTCCTTAAACAGCTCAGGTTCAGTTTACGTAACAAATGCCTTTCAGGAAGCCCAGTTAAACACCGGAACTGAAGCATGGGCTCTCACGCAGCTCTCACAGTGACTGATGCTGACAAACACAGGGAGCAGACATTGGCATCCTGGTAAGGGCTCTGGAAGTCTACAGTCACTGCAAGAATAGGTCTTTGCTTTCTGAACCACATTCCTCCCTTACCACTAGCTCCAGAAACATGTTGCTTTTCATGGGTAAACACAACAGCAGACTGGGAATCCCCTGCCATGGGAAATCAATCCATTCTTCCAGCTATCTGTTGTTTTCATCCTCTGATATACAAAATTCTTGCCAAATTTCACTCCACACCATTTCTACCTAAGCGTAATTGGGGGGACATGATGAGAAGTTATGCATAGATAGGTTTTTCAGTTCTAGAATGCTGGCGAAATGAAAGTGGAAAGGACAGGCTGCTCACAAAAATCTTTAAGGGTCAGTGTCTTGACTGGAAAAGGATAACACATCAAATGGCTGAAGATATAACACATCAAATGGCTGAAGATATTGAAAACTTTCCAGATTATCAAGGAAATTACTTGTAGCTTTGCACGACTAAACTGACCAGGGATTATGGGACAGGTAAGAAATACACTAAGCACACTGTACTCGCAAGGAATCATTCAGCTTGGCCTATGCCTGCAGCACTACATAGTGATCTTTCAGTGTGCACCAAGCAATCCTCCACCTAACCCAGACTGCCTGCAGGCAAGGCTAGAATAACAAACCTGTCATTCTGCCAAAGCAATGGCCTCACAACTAAGGACTGAAACAGCTCCAGTAAAGGCTACCTAGGCTTCCAAGCCCTAGGGACCACCAAAGCAGAAATACCATGCTTTTGGCAGGATACGTTTTGAAAGGAAGCCTGTTGATCAGACAATTTCAGGTTTAAGAGCCCTGTGAGCCCAAGAGCCCAGAAAGTGGGACAAGTTAAACACAGGACAGGGTTTTCACTATTGTTTTTTAATTCATCTACGTCTTCTTGGATTGTATTTTTGTGCTTCACACCATTTTGCCCTACAAGTTTTCTCTCTAGTTATGTCTTTTCCTCAGAAACTTGCTGCTCTGAAATGTAGAAACAAACATTAAGATGTGCAAAACAAAAGGATTTCTATAAAATTCAAGTATAAAGGATTCATCTGCTTATTTCAGTAGGACCACTTAATGGTGAGGTAATGACGTTTTCTGGAGTAAGTAAAACACAAGAAGCCACACAAAGAGGCAGGGAATGTGCACATGTAGCAAAGTGTAGAAGGAATATACACAGGGTGAGAAAGAGACAGACGTTAGCTAAAACAAAAAGTCCAGAGGCTGGACAGTCCTGGGCTGTCAGAAGTTCTTGGGCATGACCGCAGGAAGGCTGGGGAAGAGCACAGTTGCCTGATACATTTTAAAATGAACCTGGATAAAAAATAGTATAGGAGAGAATAACCCTTCAACAGCTGAGAAACAGACTAGGGGCACTGCACAGCACTCTTCTATTCTCTCCCTGTATTAAAACCCCAAACGCAGCAGTGTGCCAGGGCTACAGACCCAGGAAGCAAAGTCTGTCAGCCAGCTTAATAGCTCATGTGAGCTCAGGGGGAAAAAAAAAGCTAACTAGCTGCATGGAAGAAATTAATGCCATTAGAAATTATTTCAAATTTTCTAATGGAGCATTTTACCACCACTGGAGAAGACATGTCTCTTTATTTAAATATTAGTTGCTACATACTGATAAATCAATCACACTTGGTAGATTCAGAAATACTTAAAAGATATATATTCTCCTGCAAATATTCCTTTAAAAGTCAGATGGTATTTTAAAGAGCTTCCAGCCTTGGGACTCACAGTGCAGTGCCCTGGAAGACAATTGACATTCTGAGTGACTGGGCTGCGAATTCAAAATCCCAACTCGACCTGCTCAAGTCAGGATTCAAACTCACATATTTTAAAAATAGGAAAGAAAAAAAGAAAAAAAGAGAGTGCAAGGAAAATACTTGAATTCCTGCAGCTCCCCAGGCCAGAATCTCTCAGGTTACAGGTGTGATAGCGGCTCAGGGAATAGCTCTGTATATCTGCATGGGACATATTTTGTGCTTTGCCATACTAAATACAAATCTCTGTATGGCTGGCAACAGAGCTGACAAGGGATAATTGTTTGTGATGAAAGCCACTAGTGAAAATGAAAAGAATATTTATCATATTGAGGTGCTTCAATTAAATTTTCTATTTTTAATTAAAAAATTAAACAGTCTAACTTACCTGGCTTTGGATATAGTATCTTCCAGTCATTATTTGCACTTTTTATTTCTTCTGGGAAAGGAATATAGAAAAGAAAAAGTAGGAAAACTGAGACTGCTATATAAATAGCTTCATTCCTAGCAACTGCATAACTTTTCATTTCAAATCAATTTTAAATGTATTTCCCTCCCTCTCAACAAAAAAAATCTGAACATTCTGAATAATACATCCTTTCTGGTAACATTGTTTTCACATTCTGAAAAGCCATTATTTTGACAAAAACATTATGAGCAGTTCTTGGTAACAGCACCCACTTTTTCGCCTTCGTACCAAGCCCTTCACTCAGCTCAGCATGTGTCTGGGAAGTTCTGCGTAGCTCTAGAGATGGGTGATGAGGCAGTGATGGGTCTCGCTCCTCTTTGGCACCAATTTTCATCTTCTTGTTCCACATACAGCTTTTGCTAGGTGGTGGCAAACTGGAAGCCAATGAGAAATGCTGCAGGATTAGCCCCAGTCTCTAAATTAAACAGCACAAACCCTCTCACCAGGAGCAACAATAATTTTTCTTCTGCCCATTGGTAAGGCAAACAAGGAAAAGAACAAACAGTAACACTCCTCTCTACACCTAAGGAGACGCTCTGCCTAGGATATAGCTAAAACATGTGGGTGGGAAAAAAATTCACTAGTGAGAGCACTCATTCCTGGGTAGACTGAGCACTCTAGTCTCCCACCCCACACCTGTCAAGAGTACAAAAATAAGTCTGGGTGGAACAGAGGGAAAAGCTTTTCTAATCAACACTTGCAAGGAAGATACCTGAAGTGCTTGTAATAGCCTGGCAGAACTTCTGTTTCCAAATTGCGTTGAGTAACTGAGATTCAGAAGTAACTAATGAAAATGATTACTTGGTACCATAGGCAACAGATGGTTCCTGCAACCTGCCAGTTGCCAGATTCTAGGCCAAACCTCTTCCCCATGTAACTTCATTGCATGTCAATTTAACTTGTTGTATCTATAGCACCTACTTATTGACGGACAATACTTTGCTGCTCAGCAATAAGCTTCATGTTCTAGCAGTCAGAGTACAAGCGTGAGTCAAAATAAGGAGGCTCACAACCTGTTTGTGTGGCCTTAGGCAATGTGCTCTTTCAGAGGATACACCTAGGACTACAGCAACCACATTGTAAAGTATAATTAGTGACTGTAATGTGCTCAAGCCACTCAAAAGACAAGCTAACGTAAGAGCAGCCTATTTTCCTTTATGACATTAATTGTCCACTCTCAAATTAAGCAAGGGAAAATCCATCTATAAAACATAGCAGATTTTCTTTCATTACTCCTGATGGCTCAGTCCTAAAGAAGCACAGGTTTATCCAGCAGGCAGGGAGAAAGGCAGGGCAATGGTGGGGAGTGGGAAAGTCTTCATCTGCCTCAACTCCTGACCCACCTCCAGCTGCCCTCTCACTCCACCTGCACCAAACAGCTGTTTCAGAGCACGACAGCACAGTCGTGGAGAGCTGACACGGTCTGCACATCCCTGGGGATTGCCATGCCCAGCTATATGATACCTCCCTCCTGTGATACAACCTATGAAACTGGGGCACTCACCTTCCCCATTTAAATACAAATCAAGTGAATCTGTACATTGTCTATTCTGATGTTTAAATCAGAATCACGGCCCACAGATTATGTATAGCTCAATCAGGAGAAACACAACCCCTTTTCCCCAGAAAACCCCCTAAGGGAGAACTCATCTCTAGGATTCCAAAAACAGGCAGTCAACCATGTGGGGGAAAAAATGGATACATTTAACTCCATTTTTGACCAGTGGTCATCTGAACCACCTGAAAGGCTCAGAGGAAGAGAAAGGTGTGAAGTCAGGCAGACTTCTTGTATGCAGCACTGCCCAGCAATAAGGATCAGCTAAGTACAACTATTTAAGCTTGCTTTATAGACTCCTGCATATTCCTCCACTTTTCTGGGGCTCTTAAAAGCCAAAAATAAAGGCAAGATAAAAATACATGCATCTAAAAGGAGAAAGTCCCTCTAAGTATTTAATTAAGACCTATATAAAGGGGGAAAGCTACAAATCGCATGCCTGTATGTTTAAGTCAGTGTTATGAAAAAATACTAGGTTTTAGATACACTTAATTATGAACATTGCTTAAAAAAAAAAGAAAAGTTTCTTTCAAAGCAGCTAGGTTTTCAAACATATGCAATGTGTACTACTGGAAAAAGTAAAAGTGTCTCCATAGTTTACAGGAATGGGAACACATACGTTACTGTAAACTCTTTTACAGAATCCCTAATGTAGGATTTCCTACAGAATTAAATGAAAAAAAGAAAAGGATATGGAAAACCCATAAGTCCACTGTAGTCTTCTGATTGCCTCACAAATACATGCTAGAGGTAGTCACTTGTTAAAAATACATGTCTATAAAAGTATACAGTTACTCTGCAGCACTGAGCCCGTCTGTTGTCTTGGACTACAGCTCATTCTTGGCTTTCTGTCAGATGTCTCCCAAGAGAATCCTGTACAGCTTCACTAGGACAAACACTGCTCGTCCAGGGCAGCAGAATTAGAGGCATTCAAACGATATCTCCTAAAATATCTATTCCCAATAGATTTTTTTTTACTAGTGGGAGAGACTAAGATTACACCTGTATGAAACTACACCTGCCATTCACTACAAGACTAGTGGCTTTTAAACCACAGAACTGCAGGCTGTTTTATGATGATGAAAATAATGTCTAAGGTAACAGTGCCATAGAGGCAGAAGTGGATGACTGAGCAGAGGAGGAAGGCAATAGTAGTGTTCAGCAGAATATTTGCTATTTAGGTAGGTAATAGCAATAAAGTCAGAAAAATTATTCAAGCAGCACTGGGGGAGGGAGGGGGAACGGGGAGAAAGGAAAATAAAAAAGCACACCACACTGATTCAATTGATTTCACAGAATTCAAGAACAGACTTCCCTTAATCTTCACACCCATACTAGCTATGAATTCCAAAACCCACAGGGACATCTTCCTCTTCAGACATTCACCTGCAACAGACTCTGCAACGCCAGGCTGAGAAAATTCTTCTGTTCAAGGTGTTTCCTAAGACACCAGCTAGACAATGGTGCTTCTAGCCATCCCAGCCAGTGCACATCTTCTTTCAGCATTTTCACACTCAAAACACAAGACTCTGCACAATGAAATCAGCCTGTCTTTGTTGCAGCAACTCTGCATTAAGAGGGGCTGGCGTGTGCTCCCTTGTTTCCTCCTCACCAGATTTTGCTTCAGTGCTGCCTCGTACTGCCCAGTGCCAGGGTGGAAGTCTGCCTCCTGCTCAGTCATTTTATATTCTACTTTTCAACACCTGAACACACATTTGCACACTTTTAGTAAAGTCATCGATCTCCTCTCCACTTCAGTCTTGGCTATAACCTAAGAACTGGAGGCCACATCCCCATTCTCCAGACCACTGTGACTTCTACAGCACTCCCTGCCCTAACCCTCTTCTCGTTGTGAGCTGAGGAGTCCCAAGCCTTTCCATGCCTCTTCACAGAGATACCAGTTGGAATCTGGTGAATGTTTTCCACACTTCTAGGTGGGATGACCAGAACTGCATGGAGCCAGAAGCTGTATCATACAGAGCTAGGAAATTGATGGGATTCATAAAGCAAAAAGAAACCAAATTAATTTAGAAATGGGAGATGTCAAAAAAAAACCCACAAAAAAAACAAAAAAAAAAAAAAAACCAAACCAAAAAAAAAAAAAAAAAAAACCAAAACACCACAGCCAAGGTACACCAGCATACCACTCAGTTTAATCTGCAGTCCCTACTAGCCCAGAATCTCCTCTGGTTCTTTTATAGCTTACACCTTGAAGGTATTCGAGTACATAACATTAAGCAATGTGATTAGAATTGATCCAGTGAGTCTCCTATCCGGCCCCAAGGGAACAATTACACTATGTTTTAAGGACAAAACTAAAGCACTTGATTTTGAATCAGAGATCCACAGGTGAAAAGCCATGCTCACATCCTTGTACTAACCCTCCCAGCGACAAAATATTTGTCCATACATACATATTGTATAATAACTGTTTGAGTGCACATTTTCCACAGTTATCAAAGAAAACATTCACCGGTCTATTCAAAGTGATTAGGTGAGGATTTTGGTTTGGGGATTTTTTTTCCTATGTTCAGGTAAGAGATTAAGTTAATTTAAGATTTTTCTTTCACCACAAGCTTTCTTAAACTTGCCAAAGGGGAATGGAACTACTTTCCACTAGTGAAAGAGATTTAAAAAAGAAAAATCCTAAGTAGCATATAAAAAAAATTCAGAGTCTTTGGGACAGTAGATTTAGGTATGTCAAAGCTACAGCGTCTGTCAGAGAGCAAGGTGGGGAAGAAATGTCAAGAACAGAGTAACACAAGGCCTACAGTCTCCTGTAAAACAAGCATTTTTATTCATCACGCTATTAAACATTTTGTTATTTCAGTGACTACAATATCCCCATTTCATGCTCCCAGGTTAGTGCTTTCCCATTATCAAAATCCGTTCACAATATCAATGGCCCCGAAAAGAAATTAGTTGATTCCCTTTCTTAAGAGCTGTGTTTGACTTTAATTACATTTATACTTGCTTGGGAAATCAGACTTCACTCTCAAGAGGGTAAAAAGGGGGAAAGGAGAGAAGAAAAAAAGAGACACAGAGAGAAAGAAACAGAAAAAGGAAAGACAATGGTGAGTCAGATGAATCAAATTAAAAGTTTCTCAATCTCCGTCCCTGAAGTTTCAGCCAATGCCACTACTTAGGAATACAGGGGAGTGTGGCTTTTAATTATTTTTTAAGTTTTATTTTATCGGTCATCTATTCAGAAAATTGCTGACATTAGTCTTCAAGCAGACATGGTTATCAATCATTAGAATGTGCTTTTATCTGGAGCTGCTCATAAGAGGCTGAAGTCTTTCCAAGATGAGCTTAATATAGACAGACGGTAGTTCAAGGGAGAGAAAAAAAAGAAGCAAGCATGGAAGAAGTCTAGGTACCTTTTCCTTCCATGGGGGTTAGCACTCATGACTGCAAAAACAAAGTACTGCAGTCACAGTGCACGATCGGGAAAGATTCTGAAGAAGAGGGTAAGAAGCAGTTATAACACAGACTGCTCCATGGAAAATGCTTTTTCTTTTTTCACTTGTTTCTTTCAGCTTGTATGACTGTCTCAGTGACAAAACATTATGTTGCCTGTGTCCATGAGTGCCAAAATACTTATTCCTATGTGGCTATTCTACAGCTGCTGATCAGCAC
The DNA here is from genome assembly GCA_035583185.1 of Anabacerthia variegaticeps. Lineage (NCBI taxonomy): Eukaryota > Metazoa > Chordata > Aves > Passeriformes > Furnariidae > Anabacerthia > Anabacerthia variegaticeps. The sequence continues at coordinate 41,904,395 of JAWWEW010000165.1, read as the reverse complement.
TCAGGAGCGTGGTCAAATGTTCATCTTCCATTCCTTTTTCACTCTCCTGCACTCCCATCTTCCTTGTCTTCCAGCCTTTCACTCCTCTACCCTTACTCCTTCTCATTTCATTTTAATCAAGGTTCTTTCCTAATTAAAACAAACAAATATGTGGAAGCAATTAACGTCTTGAAGGAAGCAGATGGTAGAATAGTGCCATTTTGTTATTACATTAAGCCTTAACTTGCTATCTCTTCAAACTTTCTGCACTTTAATTAAACGTCGTTACAGGCAAGTTCAATGGGCTCTAGAGTAGAGTTTATCCAATTAGCTCCTGAAAAGCTGATGGTGCACTGTAGCAGGCTGAGCATGCTGTGCAGTATGCAGCTGGGAAGGGCAACCCCAGGGCCGAAAGTGACTGAGAACTTCCCTCACACATACAGCAGTCAGGAAAAGGAGTCAGAGAGAATGAAATGTTGGTGATGGGACAGCAATGTAAAGTAGCCCTGCCCTACCGTCTTCTGCTGGAAGTTCTTCACTGTCTGTGTCAGAAGACTCAATGATCATGAATTCCATGTGCACATATTTTCAGGGGCCATGGCAACTCTCAGTGTATATGCCATCTGCCCAGAGACAGGGAAGGGGTGAAGAAGATCTCAAGCACTTGTCAAAGAAATTATCAATAGCTTTCAGGCCTATTTATCATCCTACCATCTCCAGCATTTGCAGTACTCCAATCCTTGGCTTCCATTATACTCCCATATACAATGGACTGATGAAGAACTGGCAATTAAGGATCTTGAATCAATACACCCAGAAACAGAGGGATTCTTTTTTTCCCTTCTGTTTCTTTTTGTGGTCAGTCTGCCATTGCTGAACACAGGCCTTTCCAGATAATCACTGAAGAGCAGTTGTGTCAGAGAGGTTCATCCTCTCACTTTGCTCCACGTACACATCCCAGAAATGTGAGCAGTCAAAAGATGCATTAATCCAACCTTCCTCTGCTCGACCACATTCTGGCAAATGTTTCTATTCAACACCAGAGACAGGTGTCTCCAAACCCTACTTGCAAACACCTAAGGAAAAAAAAAAAACACCCAGCATGACATATATGGAAACAGCTCTATAAATCCCAAGATTCTCTGTACAGAAGGATCGCAATTCTCTATATCCATATAAGGAAAAATATATTACATCAACTCTGTAGATAGGAAGACACAATTTTTGTGATTCCTGATATCATACCAAGACCACGTGAATGAAACACTTTTCTGTTTCTGTCAACCAACAATCTTTTTTGTCTAACCAAGGTTGGTATATAACTCATGGGGGATTCAAGAATTACAAAGTCAGAAACCATCCCCAGGGGTCATCTAGTCTGAGAACTTATCTGAATTAATTTCTGTTTGAAGCAGGGCAAAAAAGAATCCAATCCTGTCTTAAAGATTTCTATTAATGCAGAGTTCATAGCAACTCCTAGAATAGGTTTTCAAGGCCTAATTATCATAGTTGTTAAAAATGGGCACCTTATTTCTAGTCCAAATTCATCTATTTCAGGTTCTAACCACTTGATCATGTTATATACCTTTATCTGTTCAAATGGAAAACCCTTTATTATTAAAGGCCCTCTTCCTCTCCTTAAGATAAAAGGCAATATGCAACATTTCTGAGGGGTGAGACTCATTGTAGTGTCCTGACAACTCTTCACTCATCAAAGTTGCAAATTCAGACAAGGAAACCACTAAATACAATACCAAAAAATGAAACCACAGCATGTTATAGACAATATTTTTTCCTTGCAGACCCTTTCTTTTACAATTGTGCCATATACAGTGCAAATTTATTCACCAAATATTTAATCATGTAAAATTCACAGATTATGAACATCTGGTTCCCATCATAACAATGACTTAGCCCCAAGTACAGATTTAAGATTTTGTGTTTTCCTGTGGATTTTATCACAACTGTGACTTAAACACAATGCATGGAGAATTTATTGCTATTATGGGAACAGAAATTCTCAATTTCCAAACTTTGGGTACTTAAATTCTGTTATATTATCACACTAAGGTGGTATGAAAACACAAAAAAATAAGATTACAGAATCAGAGAACCATAGAATTGTTTAGGTTGGAAAAGACCTCCAAGGTTACTGAATTGAACTATTGACCTTGCACTGCCAAGTCCACCACTAAACCATGTCCCTAAAAGTCACATCTACATGTCTTATAAATACCTCTAGGGATGGTGACTCAACCACGTCTCTGGGCAGCCTGCTTCAGTGCTTGACAATCCTTTCAGTGAAGAATTTCTTTCTAATATCCAATCTAAACCTCCCCTGGTACAACTTGAGGCCATTTCCTCTCATCCTCTCACTTGTTACTGGGGAAAAGAGACCAACCCCCACCTCATTACAACCTCCTTTCAGGAAGTTGTAGAGAGCAAAAAGGTCTCCCTTGAGCCTCCTTTTTTTCCAGGCTAAACAACCCCAGCTGCCTCAGCTGCTCCTCATAAAACTTACTCTCTAGACCCTTCACCAGCTCTGTTGCTGTTCCCTGGACATACTCCAGCACCTCAATCTTTCCTGTCGTGAGTGGTGTGGCCTCACCATTGCCGAGTACAGAGGGACAATCTCTGCCCTAGTCCTGATGGCCACACTATTGCTGATACAGACCAGGATGCCATTGGCCTTCTTGGCCACCTGGGCACAAACTGGCTCACGTTCAGTGGCTGTCGATCAGCTTTCCAGGTCCTTTTCTGCTGGGCTGCTTTCCAGCTGCTCTTCCCCCAGTCTGTAGTGTTGTAAGGGGGGTTATTATCACTCAAGTGCTGAATCCAGCACTTGGCCCTGTTGAACCTCATGCCATTGGCCTCAGCACATCAATCCAGCCTGTCCAGATCCCACTGTAGGGCCTTCCTGCCCTCCAGCAGATTCACAATCCACTTAATTTGCTGTCATCTGCAAAGTGACTGAGGGTGCACTTGATCCCCTCATCCAGATCATCAGTAATGATATTAAACAGAACTGGCCCCAATACTGAGCCCTGGGGAAGACCACTTGTGACTGGTCACAAGCTGAATTCACCACCACTTTCTGGGCCTGGCCATCCAGCCAGGTTTTTACTCAGTGAAGAGCACACCCATCCAAGACATTAGCAGCCAGTTTCTCCAGGAGAATGATGTAGGAAACAGTGCCAAAGTTTACATCTTATCCCTGACTACAGGGCTGAGGAAATTCCACCAGTGCCTCTGGAACAGAAGTTAAGTCCATGTTGCCACAAGGACCAACATCCATCATCCATGCCATGAAAATAAGATCCTTCTTCTTTGTAAACATCACAAGCTAACACAGTTTCTGCAGACATTTAAAACGCGAGGGCTCTGTGCTAACACATGGATCTGCACACAAACTTGGCACTGAATTGTCTTACAGCAGGACCCAGAAGTCCTAGCACATCTGAGACTTGCCTCCAGCCATCATACCAGCCACTGGTTAGACCTGCTCTGAAACAACACATGCTATTCTGATCACCTATGCTCAGAAAGCAGGAAGCCAAACTAACCAAGTTTTGAGAAACATCCTCTGAGGATGAACCAGACAACCCCAAACCCCATTCACAAAAAAAGATTAAGACAACACAGCACTTTTAACCTAACAAGATGAAGGCCAAGAGAGATGACTACTGTCTGTAAATACTTTAGGGACAGAGATTTATTTAAGCTGAAGAGCAATACTGGCACCAGCACAAAGGTGCACAATCTGGCTATAAGTAAGTGTACACTGGGAACTAAAATAGTATTTCTAACAATCACCAGGCTGAAGTTCTGAAATGAGCATCAATCCAGAAAAGCAGCAGACATCAAAAAACTACTGGGGATTATTTTCTTTAGAGATATACAGCTGCATGCCATAGGACTCAGGAGGTCCTTTGCAGTCCTATGTTCCTACCTTGATCAAGGTAAATACTATTAAAAAAACATGAGAAAGCACAGTCTGAGATCCAAAGAGCCAATAAACATTAGAAAGTATTTAAGACTAAGTTGAAGGATGGTGAGGGAGAGAAATTGTCCCCAGTGTACTGTTCCCAAGAATGTTTCAACCCTCCAAAATATCTTCACTATATATGAGCATATGCTGTAGGTCATACAGCTTCCATTACACAGGCAATTGGAGTAGATCGTCATAATGGCTGCTTCTGGCCTTAAAATTCATGGATCACAAGGCAAGGCAAAAATGATAGACCATCAACAGAAAACCTGAAATTCTACTTAAATTCACTCAGCACATAGAACCTGACAGTGGATTCAGATCTCAAGTATTTTCCTAGCCAGGTGTTGCAGTTTAACCCAGCCACAGCTAAACACCACACAGCTGTTCACTCACTTCCCCCCACCATGGGAGGGGCAGATCCCCTAGTGCTGACTAACCACTAACATGGCTTTTGCTAAACATGTATCCCCTGGTTTGAAGGTCCCACCACCCTTTGCTCTCAGTGTAGTCTTTAACAGACCATTGCATCATTTGATTTTCCTGGAGGCTGGTGCATGATAGGGAATGTGACCAACCCACTCAATGCCATGCTCTTTGGCCCAGGTCTCTATAAGGTTGTTTTGAAAATGAGCCCCACTGTCAGACTCAATTCATTCTGTGGTGCCATTTCACTATAAGACCGGCTTTTGAAGGCCCAAGATAGTGTTTTGGGCAGTGGCACAGGGCATAGGATATATTTCAAGCCAACCTGTGGTTGCTTGCACCACTTTAAGGACATAATGCTTGCCTTGATGCATTTGTGAGAGTGTGATATAATCAGTCTGCCAGACTTCCCCATGTTTATATTTCAGAAGTCCTCCATGCCACGGAGGCTTTAGCCACTTGGCCTGCTTGACTGCAGGTATGTTTCACATTAATGGATGACCTGTGCAGTAGTGTCTGTGGTCAAGCCCACCTCTCAGTCACAAGCCTGTCGATATGTTCAATCTCTTCCTTGATGACCTGAGGTCTCATGGGCCCACGAAGCTAGAAATAATTCACCCTTGTGTTGCCAGTCCAGATCTATCTGAACTACTTCAATCTTAGCAGCCTGATCCATGTGGTGGCTGTTATGATGTACTTCAGTGGTCTGACTCTTGGGTACATGCCCATCTACATGACATACATGTACAACTTGGTTCTCTCCCAGGCACCAATACCTTGCCACAATTCAGCAGCCCAAATGTCTGTGCTGTCAGTTGCTCTGCTTCCATTGCTGTAGCCTCGCCCCCACAAGGCATTTTTCACCATTCATGAGCCAGTACAGAGGTAGAGCACTGGCCACTTTTCTCAGCAGCAATGCCTAAAGCTAGCTGGATGGCCTTCAAGTCTGCAAATTGGCCTCAGATCCCCTGTATTTCCAGCTCCAAAAGCCAAGGGGTTGACCCTGATTCTTTCTGCCAGAAGTTCCAGGTGGTGCCATTCTCTCCAGCTGCCATGTAATATAACGTGTATTACTTTTTACATCTTATTCTGCCTGGACTCGCCTAAGGGCTACTGCGTGAACTGTTCAAAGGCACTGGTTAGGGCCCCATTTGGAACTGTTCTTTTTGCAGGTCACTTGATAGAGAGGGCTGACAATCAGTCTATAGTGTGTGTTATTGTGACCAGTGCACCATCGTGGTAGCAATCAGCACATGTGGTTCTTCAACCTGCAGCAATCCCACAACAAAAGGGTCCTCTCAGAGACTGGGCAAGGTAGAAAGCTGTTTACTTCTCTCCATCTCCAAGGCAGGAGTACCAAAAAGCTGTACCAAAAGCTCATTGGTATCCTTTTGGGTCCTCAAAATACCCTCTCCTGAGATAGTCTATGCACAGAGCCCTGGGTGAGTCATAATGGGGTGCTTTTACCACTCATTCCCAGATGGGCTCACTTCAGCCTCCCATGCAGTTGGCTGTTGGGATCTCCTCTATCACTCCAGAAATACAGATGGGTTCTGCCCCTTTACAGCTTGATGGCATTAGTGTACACTGTGCACCAATGTCCTCTATAGCCTTATACTCCTGTGGGTATGATGTGCCAGGCTGTCAAATCCACACAGTGCAATAAGCCCAGTTGTCCCTTCCTCCACCTAGCCAGAGGCCCCTCTGGTCCCGGTCACGGTATTTGTTAGGTACTTCTTGTAAATACAATTCAGAAGCCTCATTATTATGACTGGAAGTAAGATCAGCCCTTCTGTTCTGTCTGAGGAACTGCCCACTGGAAAACGGAGCAGGAATTTTCCTGTAAGAACCCCCTTTTGCGATTGTTTTTCCTCACAACTCACATACCTGTGCCTCTAGGGTTGAGGTAGATCTTCATCCTACTTCTTGCTGTCCTTTCTGTGGTCATACAGCTAAAACCACAGGTGGCCCATGGTGTGTACCTGCTATATTCTCTATCTTGAGCAGGGGAACACTTATTCCTAATAGCTAAGATACAGGCCCACAGAAGCAGCAAGTAGAACATATCCTCATCTTTGAATTGCTGGAGCTCCAGGGACAGTTTCTCCACAACTGAGACACAGACCAAAGAGGAGGAAGAGAGAGTTTCTTTGTACTGCTGGAGCTGGCCAGCCAATGCATCCACCACTTGGCCCTGTCTGTCTTTGCAGGTCACTACTGCCAATGAGTAGGCATACAACAGTGGTGCACTCCATACAAACCTTCACCACGTGGATCACGCACACTTGACTTCACTGGATTCTTGGATAATGCTCATTGCCCAGGTCATCATAAATCACCTCCAGCACAGCTAATTCCCTCAGGTACTGGATACCGCTCTCCATGGTGAGCCATTTACCTGTGTGACATAACACATGCCTTGGAGGGATACCTTTCCTTCATACAGAACAGGAGTCACCTCCAGAGGCAGAGGGCTTGTGCCTCTTTTGCAATCACTTTGTCAATGCCTCCTACCTTAGAAAGGGATCCCAGCTGTTTGGCTTCCCTGCTTCTAATTTCAGGCTGCTGCCCCCATTATTCCAGCACTGGAGCAGCCAGGTGACAACGTGCTCACCTCGACAGTGGCTGAAATCTTTTTGCTTATCTGGCAGCTCCTTCAGGGATAGGACTCAGGTAAATTCTGCCTCTTCCTCCTCCTCTTCTTGTGATGGTGCTACTTTGGAGTAGCCTTCCTCGTCCACTTCTTCTTCCTTCCCCTTCCAAGCAGAGATTTCTTCCCTTACTGCATGAGCTGACTTTTCCATTCAATATTTCTTCTTGCATATAGGGGTGACTGACACCAGCACAGGCTGATTCTTTCATTTCGCTGCAGGGCCTGTCACCAGGGTTGGAGTAGCCACAGGGTCTGTCATTTTGTCATCAGACCCAGGGACCTTCTCTTCCCCTTGAGGGTACTGAACAGGGCTCAGTGGGCACAGGCCAAGTCTCAGCATGTTGCAGTGATTTGCGTCTCTCTGGAATTGCAAGGGTGACAGCGTAATTTTTCCAAATGTTTTACTAGATTTTCAGGATTCTAAACTTGTTTGGGGGTGAAGTTCTGAAGCACTGGAGGTGCGCACTGAACTAGGAACTTGCCCATACTGTCCCACACATCCTATCACTCACAACTATCCAGCCTCAGGGCAGATCTCTGAGTGCCATTCATAAATAGATGTTTAATCTTGAACAAGACCTGAAACACATTCAGGAGACATAGCAATATCAAGATGCTGGTCCGAACATCCCAAGGATATTAAAAATTCTCAAGAGCTGTTGTAACTAGCAAAGAGGAGAGGGGCAAGGTGAAGGGGCACTGGAAAGTGTTTCCCCTTGTCTCCCCCCACAGACTGCATCTCTGAGGAGAAAAGGTGAAGAGAGTAATTATTAATAGTTTCCAAGAGATGGTTCCCGAAGTACAGAGATTATGGCAATGTTGAGTTAAAATACCATATTAGTCTCATGACCAGTAATTTCACCACAGGCCCATGTTACTCAGTACAGCAAAATTAGACCAGCCCCCAAAGATGGTAACACAACAGGCAATATAAACAATGCAACTCTGAAACTAAGCACAGCACCTCTGAGAGCAAATAAATCAACATTGTGACCAGTGACTACTAAACTAATATAATGAATGTTTATAACAAATTTCTTTTAACATGCTTTGGTCAAATCTGTCTTTATCACCACCTTTAGTAGCCCATGTAGGGCACCACAAAGGACTGTTGTGGGGTAAAATGGCAGCCAAAGACCACAGAGCCATTTGCTCACTCCCCCACAGTGGGATGATGGAGGGAATCGGAACAAAAGTCCCGATTTATCATGAGCTGAGATAAAGAGAGTTTACTAGGCCAGAAAAGGAAGGGAAAATAATATTAATGATGGTAAAAGAACATACAAAACAAGCAATGCATATGCAATTCTTCACCACCCACTGGCCAATGCCCAGGCAGTCCCCAAGTAGCATGTTGACACCCCGCCAGCCAACTCCACCTAGCTGTTCAGCATAACACGATATGATATGGAATATCTCTTTGACCAGCTAAGGTCAGCTGTTCTGGCTGCCTCCCCTCCCAGCTTCTTGTGCACTGCTAGCCTCCTCTCTGGTGGGGCAGTACGAAAAGCTGAAAAATCCTTGACTTAGTATAAGCACTGCTCAGCAAGAACTAAAACATCAGTGTGTTTATCAACATTATTCTCATCTTCAATCAAAAAAACAGTACTACACCAGCTGAAACCAGGACAGCAGGGAATGGAACCCTGACCTAGGGCTTATGCAAAGCTAAGCTGTAAACTCCAAAAGCTATATTAGGTAAGAGCCCAGGGATAGCTTCACAGCACCTGTTTTTGCATTTCTTTGTCATCATTTCACAGGATCTGGAGAAATGTCATCCTTAGCTAAAGAACATAAAATTAGAAGTCAAAGGTACGAAGTAAATATAGTAAACATACTTTAACATTAGGATAAGGGGCAAAAAGCACTTAAGAAGGTATAAACAAGACTGTGTATTTGTGGTCTTACGGAGAACTTCCAAGGAATAATCATACATAACCATAACTATGACTTTTAGAAGTCCTTCATAGGAACAGGCAAGACACAATCCCTGCCTAAACCACATTTCACCTCCTGCAACTATGGTCTGTCTTACCAACTATTCTGTGCATGTTGGTAAAGTTGTTGGTAAGAGTGCTCTGCCCAGCACTGTCTTCAACAGGTCAGCCCTGTCCACTCTGAGGACAAAATACACTGAATCCCTTAAAAAACAAGACTACAGTGATAGTTGAGCTTCCTTTCGAAAATACCCCCAGAGAAGTGCAGTCTCTAATGTGGACAACGTGAGCAAAACAATCAGGATGGGCAATGGCGAGAGCACACATGTGACATTAATTCAGTGCATCTTTCTTTTTGAACTCCCAGATCAAATTCAAACCTTTCTTGCCTCGAGGTAACCAAAGAGAGCACAAGGGAGTACTGACTCCTACAGAATTTACATGCACACAAGTCCTCTGTATGGCTGAACAGATGCCAAGTCAGTCCGAGAAGAAATATGAGGATCTTCAGATGAGAGTATCTAAAACCTGCACAAAACAAATATTTATGGTCTATAAATATACACAGGCACATTCCTCCTCCTTCCTCCACAGAGCAGAGACTCCCACTACAAAGTGTCTTGCAACATGTCAGAAATACTGACAAAGCAAGCAGAAGTTGGGGATTTTTCTCTGCTCCACATAGCAAGGCCATGTTCTTTATTCCTACTCCTCTGATATTTATCTTTCCCTTTCTTCTCCATCTTATGCCTCGAGCCAGAGGCTTGTCTGCTGTCTCTTCATATTGGAAACATGCAATCTTGTTTGGTTTAAAAGGTCAATCACAGCTTGTTTGTACTAAGTCTCTGATGCAAAAATTTCTTACTATAAGTTAGGAAAAATACTGGAGAAGAGACAGTGCTGAATGCAGAACTGTGAGGTCTGCGTAATATGTTAGGGGTATAGACACACGGGTAAAGAACTGTGTCTTATGGAGGCAGCACCCATAAACTGAGATGCTCATGGGTGCTATGTTCTTGGTCAACAGCAAATAATCCAATTTAATTCAGCACATAATAAGAAAGGCTTAAGCCAAATGAGGTTACCTTATATTCATCATAAGCTAATAGTGTCCGCAAGGATGGTGACTATCAGACCAACTGATGCCTCATATGTTAATCTAAGGCAATTGACTGTGTGTCACAAAGTTTAACTCCTCAGTATAAGGAAAGGGGTTAAACCAGTTCTGTTTTACGGATGGGGAATGGATAAAGCTATTAAAGTTCACACTTCCATGATCATGTGTCATGATACAGGCCCAGACATTTTAAAGATGTACTATGATTGGCTTGGGAACTTTCTCTTTAATGCATATAAAAAACTTTAAAAATACAACACAAAAATTAAAATGTATGTCATTGAGGGGTTGTTCTACTTAATTTAATGGCAACAACTGTTTTTTGAAATAAACTGAACATAGTGTGTGATGCCACTACCTAACTCTATCCAGTTTGGCAATGCTGAACTGTGTGTCATAAGCTCTCTATAGGTAACAGAGAAATTCATTGACCAAAAGCTGTCCCTGTCCAAAGACAAAGCAGTGAATCCTATTCCCCACCTGCTTTGCCAATGTTATATTATATGGCTATAAACTATCTACCACTTCTTTCAATTTTTAATTTTTTTTTTTAAAAAGGTTGCAGTTGTTTCCTCTTTCTCTGGCCTGCTGAAGTATCATTGCAGAACTATCTTCTATTGTGTTGATAGCTGATGGTACTGTTAAGGCAACTCCACAAGTATTACTTCTTGGCCTGCATCAGATGCTGTCAGGAGGAACATTGTCCTCCACCACTGGAGAAGACCCTGAACTCCAGAGCTGAGTACCAGCAGTAAAAAACCCATCAGGAAACAGAGTAAGTGTTCCGTCATGACGCATGTCCCACAAATTACTTCATGTCCACATTTTTGTGCTCTCTGTGTTGCAAGCCATGGAATTCATGTCCTCCTTCCTCCCTCCCCTCAATTGTCAGAATTAAAAGAATCAATTTCCTTTTCCTTTCCCAGGCTTGTCCCTCTGCCATTTTCCAAAGCAGTTGTTTTCCCACAGCACAGCCAGCCATCCTGGCCACTCCAGGGCCTTAAGTGAAAAGCTAACCAAACCACAAACTCTATCAATTCAAAGACTAAAACCAGGGTTTGCTTCTAGCTGGGTTTAAGAGGGACCAGCTCTTGGTACGTTATTTCCAAGTTATTGATGGCGTTTCGTAACTCACTTAAGGACTCCACTCTGCTCTGTCACTTGAGAGTTACAAGACCATCAATAACCATAGAAAATAATGTACCCTGAGAGAGGCCAGAGCAGGACCTCCTTCTCCAAAATCTTTCTTTACCCATGTAGTCTGTGGTGAACCACAGCACTGAGTAGCCCAGTAGTACAGGCTTCATCTGACACCCACGCACCAGCGAGGAGCAGCACTCCTCTTCCATAAGTCAGCATGTTCACTCTATAAGAGGAAAAAAATTCCCCAACAAAAATACTACTTTTCCATTTTCCTTCTGTGTGAAAAAGTGCAAGTCCCTGTCCTGTATAATCAGAGACAGCCTTGGAGCAAACACCCACATAGCACCCTGCTGCTATTCATTAATCGCTCCGGCAGCTTGCAATGAAATCCCCAGGGAAATTTTATAGGCTTTCTGTAACTCTACACATCTGCTTGAAGATACCCCTAACAGACATACACACTACCAGATCTTTGAGAACTTGGTTCCAGTGGAATATTAGAGAGGTGCCACACATACCTCCTTCCACAAGAGATGAGAAGTAGAAAATCAGTGACCTCCACTTACACCACATGGTGAAATACAACTGCACAAGCCATCCTTGTCTGCAGAGGGTATCGATATATTTATTAGACAATATGACTTGGGAAATTCCAGTAAGGTATATGACATTCAAGGAGAAATGCTTCAGGAGCTAAATATTAGCCTCTAACAACAAGACAGACAACAGGGCACAAAGAAACAAAGTAGAGATGTTCATTACCCCACCAAGACCGCAGGAAAGGCCAGAAGTCACGGCTGAAGCAGAATATAGATCTTCCTCAATTACTGTCATTGTTCTCAGGTGTACACAGTTCTAGTATAGAGAGTCTACATTTTGTTGGGGGAAGAAGGTGACTCTTGTTAGCCAAAAAATTAGGGGAAATAAAGTAATATTTGGCACTACTGAAGTCAGAAGCAATTTTTGTTGGCTTCAGTAAGGATACAAAGTATTCTTTTATCCTAAATTTTTTATTAGATCCTTAAGACAGTGGATATTTTATAAAACAAAGACACCAACAAGCTCTCCAGGTAGAATTTTGAGATGCTCTTTTTTCCTGAAGTTTAACCCAGGCATTTCTGAAAGACCTGTGAACTTCCTCTGTGCTTTGTTGAGATTTGGAGCACAGGACAAAGTCTCAACAATGTCTACCTCACTGCAGACGCAAAAGGACACCGTAACTCACAATTTTCACCTCCAGTCCACCATCCTCCTGTTCTGGTCCAGATCAAGCCTCTGTGTCGTGTTTCAGAAACTGAGATTGTAGGTAAAGACATAAAACCTGGTTAACTCTATTAACTTTACAACATCATGTCATGAAATGTCATCTCTGTTTCCAAGGCTGTCAGTTTATGCCTCAGCCCTTCTGGCCTGGGTTCCTCTTGCTCTTTCCATTCAGATGTGCGCTGCAGGCAGCAGCCTTTTTGAGCTACCCACCTTACCTGCGCACATGCACTCTAGAACAATATGAATATTACATGTAGCAGCCTTTGCAGCAAAGGATATATTAAGTCCTATATTTTTAATGCCACTTTTAGTATGCCTATAAAAAGACTTTATGCAAAAGAGTGGATTATGTATTTTTGTGCTGTATGGGAATAGGTTACCAAGTGAGAGACACAGCAAGAGGGAATGCTCCCATGCAGGTGCAGCAGCCTTTGGCAACCTCCATCTGGATGGAGTTTGCAGAGAATTCTGTAAAACTTACCTTCCTACAAGCGCCAGAGCTAGTTGAGCCTATAGGATTTTTACATCTCAAAATTCCACTGGGATACCGTACTAGAAGTTCTGGTGAATGCTATCCCTGACAATAAGCAGATTACTGCTGCTCTTCAATTTCTCTGTAACCACTCAAAAATGTGACATCTTTACATATTATTGTGTACCCTTCTACAGCTCATATTAGAGGGTCAGAAGGAAGCTAAATACCTGCTAGAAACTTTTAACAAAATTTGGATATTTGGCATCTTCTCTTATGTTTGTCCTTACTTCTTTCAAACAAAATTAGGGCAGAAGAAACAATTACAGCTTCCCAAATATCTTACCTGCCTCTGTATTGCCCCTGTTACTGTACTTCAGTTCTGGCCTGAAAAGACTTCCCTAGCAGCAAAAGAACATTTAACCTCCATGATCTTTGCAACTTTTGGTTTCCTTTAGACAGCAAATGTATGAAACAAGCAGGACTGGGAGTATGTTAAAGCATGGATAGCTGAGATTACTTCAAGGCCTTTTTTACCCCTGGCATGACATGCCAAGAGTGACATTCCTGTAAGAAGCAGGATTTCCTAGCACCACTGCTACCAAATAACAGAGAAACTTACCTGGGAATTAGGTCATTAAAACAGAGGGCCTGACTCACAATGAGAGACGGATCAATAAGTGACCTTTGACGGATTGGAGCCACCGATCAATGATTACTTTTTTATTAAAAGATTATTTTCCTGTGCCAACAGGGAACAGGGACTCCTTCCCTCACACACAGCATTAACATTAACCTTTGCTGCAGAAGGATTAAAGGAGATGACACCAGAGAGAACTGTCAAGAAAGTAGTGAGCAGTAGGGGAAAAGGCAAAACAGAAGCTCAGCCAAAGGAAACGCACACTTCCCCTCTACTCAGAGGGCTGGCTCATGCTGCCCAATTTCATCATCACTACTCCACCCTGCTCTACTAATTGTACATAAGCACTGGCAGGTCAGTCCAAGAAGGAATGCAGCACTTAATACAATTAAAAAAGCTGAGAAATGAGGGATAGCCAGTGCAGGCAGATGGGGCAAGGTGACACACAACATGGCCATAGCAACATAAATAGATTAGCCACAACACATAATGAAAATCAAGGACTACAATTCAAAAGGAAGCTGTACTGACCCACAGCTCCCAGGACCTTAACTGATGGCAGACACAACCTGAAGCCTTTTTATTTCACTGTTTGGCTCCATCCCAAAACACTTCTTCTTCTATCCATGCCAACCTGTTTGTCTTCACAGCATTTGCTCCTCCTGAGTGGATATTATCAGTCACACCAATCTGTGAGAGCTATTTTGTGATATAGGGAAAGATCCCCTTAGGGAAAAGCACAGCTCATCAAATGTGCTGTGCTTTGGATGTGGGTTCAATCTTGAACCAGGTCTCCTGGGGTGACCCTGTACACTAATCAGGTGTGTCCTTTGGCACTGTGCCCACAGCAGAAAGACCAAGTGGAAAAAGTTTCTCAAACCCTGAACAGATCAAAGACTGCAGAGGAATGTGAAAAACCCCAGCAGACGGCAGGGAAGCAATTTCTTTCTGCTTTTGACAGTGGTATGCTCCAGTGTGGCTTTTACTATGAAGGTTCTGCAGGTTTCTCCATGTACTTCTTCAATGATATATCTCACAGGAACTGGAAGGATGGTCATGTGTTTTCTTCTCACACAGTCTAACTGCATTATTCCCATTAAGTGTTGCACCATAGTCCCCAGTGAAGCAGTATGTCTTTGTCTTGGTGTAGTGCCAAGAAAACAAGGGTCATTTGAGCCTCAGATAAGGACAACATGCTACAGGCGGCACAGCCCTCAGCAAAAGGAAGCATTTGGCTAAAGAGAGAAACATGGAAACCAGAGAAAAATATGACAAGAAGTATCTAGTTCACTTCCTACATCTTGCGTGTGTATAATTCACCACCATATATTTCAATAGCTGACACCCAAAGAGAGTTCACACAAATTCAAAGTGTCTCCCCACTCTCTCAAAGGAACAGTAGACATGCTCAGGTGAAGTCTACCTCATGTCTCCATTATATAAATGCAAAAGCAGCTGCACTGATGGCAAAAACTCATGACCTGTTCCTTGTCATCTGGGATGATCAGTTGTTAATTCTTTAAGCCACTAGCTTGATGTGTGAACCAATAATTCTGCATGACCCCTCCCTGTTGGAATACAGTGAACGTCTGCTGTCTTCAGAGGAGACACTTAGTGCCCTCATCACTTCACGTTGGTTTTAGTTCATGCAGAAGAAAAGGCTGTATGGAAGAAATAGAACCATGCCCACTAAATCAGAGACAAATAAGACAGCAGAGTGCTAATTATCATCAACAAACAGATCTCAGTTGTTAAGGAGAGGTTGGGGAGCCTCATAAACTACTTTGCACTGAAAAATCCCACCAGATATGACAAAACTCACCCAGCTGAAAAAGGCAGTATGCCCTCAAGTCTTTCCACAGACTTCCTTCAGGAACACATTTCTTTTCATAAGCCTCGTTTCTTTCAACATACTTACATACTCATTGATGTATTCAAGGTCCCTTGCATTCTCAACTTCCTCGCCTCCCTCCTCAGAGAAGAGAAGGGAGGGATCATAAGTAGACTTCATATTTTAAATTTGCAGAATTGTTGTACAGGCTAAGAAATCGCATCATACACACTATTTCCAAGGCGTTCCAGTTTTGTTTCTGGGCCTCACTCCTTTCTCGCTTCCCTACCAGCTCCCAAAAAGCAAGCCTCCAACACCTTGTCACAGCCAGCAGGCAGCAGCAGCCAGCATCAGCTCCCCAAGAGACCTCCCACTGTCACACCAAGCACAGACAGCTGAGCTCTTCCAAGGGTAAACACAAGCCTCTCCCTCTCCATCCAGAGAAACCAGGGAGGCATGAGGACACACAATTCCATACTCTAGCCTCAGGCTGGTAATTTGCTAGAAGGTGTGATTTTAATTCCTAGTTTTAACCAAAGAAAATGTAATTAGAGACTTTGAAGAGCAGTGGCATCAAGGAGAAAAGTGGCAGGACTCAGAATAAATCTTCTTGCAAAGTCCATATTTTCCCCAGAGAAGGAAATGAACCAAGAGAAGATGCAGCCAGTCTCAGAAAAGGGGCATGGCTGGTCGCAACAGATGTTCCCTTCGAAAGCTGCCGAGACTCATAGTGGGAAATGAAGGAGTAACACCGTAGTAATGCTATCTGAAGTCCATACATGGGGTTGTGCCCAATTGATACACCCCTGCTTTGTCCTTCCAGTCACAAGCTGCATGTTGAGTCCTTCCCAGAAACTTGGTCGGACTGTAGTATTTCAAGATGAGATGCAATAAAAGGAGGAACATTCTCCCCTTAACCCATACAGACCTGCACCCTCCTCCTCATTTCTTCACAATGCTTGTCCATGTTCTTTTCCTGAAACCCTCCATATAGCTGACTCATGTGTTTCTTCTCACTATAAATTATTAGTGTGCCCAATAATTTACACAGTCCAAAATTATACAATTCCTCAAACCTTTTCACCATGAGCACAGATATATATAAAAAACCCAAACAAAAGCGAGTGGGATCAAGGTGATTGATAATAACTGAATTTAAAAATTGACATCTTCATCCCTGGAAGGCTTTAAAATTCAGAAACTTGCACTTCTTTTTTAACAGCTCTTACACTGATTTTAGGCATATTTATAATTAACAAAGAAACTACAAAGTTTCTTGCTATTTGTCTTGGATTCCAAAATAAGTTGACATTGGCAAATTATATTCCAATAAAGGATACGACCAATCAAAAGAAATCATTATGCTATTTGAGCACTTTTTTACTTGCTATTGTTACAAGCAACATCTAAAACTGAAGGATTAGAAGGGTAAGTAAGTACTTAAGTTCACCTAAGTGCTTACTCCATGCTTTTGACAGCACTTTGTGTCAAGTCAGTTTTACTGTTTCTCTTGTAAGTAGTCAGATCCCCTTTTAGTTCAGCTGGATTAGACTCGTATAAATAGGGAAGGAAAAATAATATGGAAATACAACTGCAGAAACTCAAATATTAGCAAGTGAGCCCAAAGAGAACACTTTTTTTTCAGCTAAGTAAAATGAAGCTGCTGCACACTCCTTAGACAACACACACACTGAAAATCCTCTGCCTCAAATAAACACACATTTCCCATCAGGCACAAAAACATATCCAACATTCAAGAAACAGTGTCAATAGTGGTTACAGTCTTTTTCACACACTCTACCCTAGAACCATCTATGATTCATTCTGCAACCCACCTCTACAGTCACACAGCTAGGAGAAAGGCATGTTGAATGTTTTGGGTGTTGTTTTTACATCAAAGAATAAAAATATTAAAAGCCTTGCATTTCTTTTGGGATTTTGTTCCTCCTCAAAAGGAGTCTCGTCACTTAATTTTTCTCTTCTGCATTTCCCCATGCTTCCCCCACGTCCAACCCACTGCCTGACATTCTTTCCCTTCCCAGAGATTGTCTCCTTTCCCACCTTGCTTCTTCCAGACATCCCCTCCAGTGCTGCATCCTGGCTCTCCCCTCTCCCTGTCTATGCCAAGTTGGCCAGGCTCTTGTGCAGATGTCAGTGGGGGCAGCACATACATGAAGCTCTGTTAGATGTACACTTCATATATCAGAAAGCCACCTTCTGCTCTCTTTATTCACACTCTTAATTCAAAAACGTTTTCCCTAGTCCTTCTCCCTCTCACCCTCTTCTACTTCCATATATCCTTTTGCCTCACTGAAAGCTTCACAATTTTTTTCATGTTTTTATTTCTTGCTTTTAAAACTTTTTTCTTACCTATTCTCCACCCACTTCCTTTGGATTCTTTTGCTACCAGGCTGTCATCTATGCTCTTAGCCCCAGCCATGTCTCCAGTACCTCTACAGTTAAATAATTTATTAGACTCCATTTTCACTTATTTTCCCCATTTGCTCCTTTGACTTCTAGCACTGCCAGTTCCCTAATCACACAGACACCAAACTCATACCCTGTCTCCTCCTTCTCTCAAATAGCACAATCTTTCACTGGGAACTGACTGCTCATATAGGATGCAATTACCAAACCATTTTGCAGCGGCACATGATGATGTGCCAGTGTTAAGAGGATGGTTTACTATGAACTGATTGGAAGAGATAAGTGAAGCCTTGACAATCAAGCCTGGCTCCATTTGCAGTTTAGACAAAGGCTTGGGCTCACTGTTCTGGGGCAACTTATCCCTAGAAACATAAGAGAAAAAAGATTCAGCTGAGAAATTTTGTTTGTGGGCAGAACTCAGTAAAGACACGGAGAAGTTTCAAGGCAGGAGGAGTCAGCCCCAGCAGCCAAATACCAGAGCAGCCTTTTAACTCTTCAAACTACAGACAGTCAGCAGGCAACTGACTGAAAGAAAGGCAACTTTCCAGCTACTTAAAGAAGCTAAGAGCAATGAGTCACGGGGTTAGTATTTATGATACTAAGAGTTTCACCTGGAAACATGAGAGAAGAAGAGGAGAGTAGCAACGGCTCAGTAGGTCGCTCCATTAGGCACACCAGAGGACAAAATACACATACACACAGCATACCCCCAAGCAACAAGTCAGGATGGAGCCTTTCAAATTCTGATGCATGATACTCTACATGAAAGTTGCTTGCAGTGACCTGTTGCTTCCATATATCATAGGAAGATTGTCAATAGCATCACCCCCAAACTTATGGCAGGTTACACTGTGACATGACATGCTTCCCAGCCAGATGCAAAAGGGGGTGTGTGCAGGTGGCAGAGGAGAAGGCAGTCAGAGAAGTGAACAAACATACAGGCAGCAGTGATTGAAAACTCTGAAAGCCTAAGGTCTCTGCAAATGCTTGAGTTAAAAGCAGAGGCAATCTCCCAGATCGATTATGCATGCACGCCACTGAAAACACAGGCTGCTAAAGTGCCCGAGCCCTGCTGGATAATTTATAGGCCGGTGTTAGTATTCACAGAGCGGTGGGCAGAGTTCAAAGGAACGAGGTGGAGAATAA
Source organism: Anabacerthia variegaticeps (assembly GCA_035583185.1). NCBI lineage: Eukaryota > Metazoa > Chordata > Aves > Passeriformes > Furnariidae > Anabacerthia > Anabacerthia variegaticeps. Next base: position 41,885,370 of record JAWWEW010000165.1, on the reverse strand, counting down.
AAGTTTGAGCCTTACGAAAACACTGTCACAGCCAGCACGAGCCTCAGCACCACAAAGGGCTTCATTTGTGCTTGATACAGGCAGAAGTCAGCAGATATGATTAAAGCAAGAGCCATCAAGTGCTATCTTGGCAAAGGGGCAGAGAGTTCAGGGATGGTGCACAACCAGAGTGTGCACACACGCAAAGTTTGCAACAGAGCATACTTGGTTGACTTTTGGGAAAGCACAGGAGAGCTGTGTGCCAGACAGCTCATGACCCACCTCCCACAAACCTTCCTCACAATCCTCTTGATTCTCCTTTGCTCGTTATACACCAAATTTCCTGGGCTACTTCTGCCACAGAGATATATACCAAGAAGGGAATAACTGCCTTTTTCACTTATGGTCTCACCAAGATTTGAAGCTAGGACTTCAGAGATGAAATTAATCATACTAAGCCATGAAAAATGCAAGCTTTATTTAGGTGGTCTTGAGTTTTCCAGCTTTATCACTGCCTGAGCCTCTTAGCCATCTAGTTATCTGGAGACAAAGATGGCAAGACAGTGAGGTCATCAATTTACTAAGTCTTATGTCTGCGCACGTTTGAGATTAGACACAACATCAATGGCATTAGAATAAGTACTGTGCAGTAGACTTCAGCAGGGATGTAAAGCAAAGACTGCCTCGCCTGTCTTCACTCCTCTCTCTGCAAGGCTGCTCTAAAACTAGATCTTACAAACAGAACATACTGCCACTGTTCACCATTACCACCTAGAGCTGGAAAAGGAGTACAAGGGAAAGCGCAGATAAAGACAAGATGAACTAAGGGATTTAACCAGTATTTTAGCATTGTATACATGCCCATGTATACATGACTCCTTGTCATAGCTTCCACAGCACTCAGCAAAACCCTCTCCAATCTTACTCATTCCAGAAGAGATTTGTCTGAAGGTACAAGTAATTTTCTGTTCTAGAAACTTTTCTGAACTAAGCTCTCTGGCAACATCTACCTGAACTGGGAAGGCACACAGGAATTTGGTATAATACATTGTGCTGCTAAGTATACCAAAAAATACTCATCTCACTCACTTCTCCCTGCAGGTTAGTCTTCGGGGATGTTCTGTCTGGGTGCAGTACTTGAGGCTCAATCAATTAAAGATATCTTTATTAGAGGCCACAGAGAAGCATGCTTTAAAGACACAAATCAGTGAGGACGAAAACGTTTTGTTCTACATTTAAACAGCACTACACACAACAAAATTCATGTGTATGACTGGGAATACAGTAATATAATTCAATAAACTAGTAGTCACTAGAACTAGACTCGTCTCCATACAATTACAATATTAAGTTGGATTTTTCTCCAAAGAATCAGGAGGACAACAGTATTGATAGATGCCCATTCCTTTAATCACAGTAGGGTTGGGGGTGAAGGGGTTGAAACACAGAACCCATGTCTTTACTCTTTTGTTCCCTGGCAAAGAACCTCCATAAAGGGCTGTGAACACCATTACATGGAATATATACCTTGATTAGTTCAGTTTCTAAACACATGATCATTAGGGTCTTGGCAATTAATCTATTGTTAGCCCACAGCATCATTTCAGGTGGATTTTTAACTGCAATGTTATTAGAAGACTGAGGACAAAGGTACATGGCACACAACACAGAATTTTGTAGGCTGGCAGCATCTGCTGATAAGTTTGACAAGCATTAACTGAGAAAACAGTTTGGGATACAACCTCAAACCAATCCTAAGATGAATTGTGTACTAAATGTGATTAAATAAATTGGTCTGTTGTCTATGATCTCCAACAAAAAGAATTTAAACTCCATCTATTGAATTTGAGAACCATTTTAGAGATATGAAATAGAGATAGCAATTTGCTTTTGTCATGAAATAACTCAATGGCAGAATGAAAAAGAAAGTTTGTGCCTCCTGCCCTTTCCATTTGATTATTTACCTCTGACAGTATGAAGAAGGGCAGTGTTGGGGGGGGAGGGGGGGAATCACAGAAGAACAACAACAAAACAAAAAACCCACCATAAAATAAAACACATGAAAATATCTGGACAGAGTCCAGCAAAAAGAGACTATAAAGCAGTGTATTGTGTTTGCATGGCAAGGTTCTGGTAGTGAGGGGGTTATAAGGGTGGCTTCTCTGAGAAGCTGCTAGAAGCTTCTCCCATGTCCATCAGAGCTAATGCCAGTCAGCTTCAAGGTGGACCCACCGCTGGCCAAGGCTGAGCCCATCAGTGATGGTAGTAACACCTCACACCTCTGTGATAACACATTTAAGATGGAAAAACAAGTTTTTGCATGGAAGTAACTGTGTCCAGAGCAGAGTGAGAATACATGAGAGGAACAACTCTGCAGTGAAAGTCAATGAGTAAGGAGGGGGAGGAGGTGTTCCAGGCACCACAGCAGAGATTCCCCTGCAGCCCATGGAGGTCCACGAGGGTGCAGAGATCCACCTCCAGCCCATGGAGAAGCCACACACTGGACCAGATGAATACCCAAAGAAGGCTGTGATTCTGTGGGAAATATGTGCTGGAACAGGCTCCTGGCATGACGTGTGACCCTGTGGGGGACCCACCTGCAGCAGTCTATTCCTGAAGAATTGCACCCTGTGGAAAGGGATCCAAATTGGAGCAGTTTGTGAAGAACTGTAACCCACAGGAAGGACTAATGTTGGAGAAGTTCATGGAGAACTGTCTCCTGTGGGAGGGACTCCATGATAGAGCAGGGGAAAGACTTCTCTCCTTGAGAAGGAAGCAGCAACAGAAACGTGATGAACTGACTGTAACTCTCGTTCCCTATCTCCCTTCACTGCTGGTGGCAGGAGGAAGTAGAGAATCAGGAATTAAGGCCATGAAAGGAGGGGTTTGGGGAAGGTGTTTTTAGGCTTTGTTTTATTTCTCATTATCCTGTTCTGATTTTGATTGGTAATAAATTCAACTACTTTCCCCAAGTCAAGTCTCTTTTGCCTGTGACAGTAATTGGTGAGTGATCTTTCCCTGCCCTTATCTCAACTCATGAACCTCTTGTTGTATTTTCTCTCCCTGTCCAGCTGAAGAGGGGAATGATAGAGTGGGTTTGGTGCATACCTATCATCAAGCCAGGGTCAAACCACCAGAAGCAGAGACTTAGATGGAAATAGAGAGAAGAGGTACAATGTGTTTAACATAGAAAGAGAGAAAAATTACAGAGAAGAACAACCAAATCTGAAATGACATATAAATCAGTTTACAAACAGAACCATTTTCCCAGCACAATTATGGTTACAGAAGAATCACTAGAGAGCTCTAAGAAATCATTCACTGAGCACTTACATGGGATAATCTAGCAAAGGGACCCAGGAGACCTGGTTGATCTTAAAGAACAAACTCCTCAAAGCACAAGAACAGTCCAATTCAATTTGTGGGAAGCCAAGTGGGTGTGGAAGAGAGCAAGCAGCTGAATGGGAAACTCCTGACAGCACTCAAACACAAAAGGATGCGAATGGAAGGTGAAAGTGGGGGTGTGCTTCTCAGAAAGAATACTGAAACTCTGCCTTGGCATGTCAGGATGAAAATTAGGAAAGCTTGAAACTGCATGAAAATCTGTAAAATGTGAAAGGCAGCAGGAAGGGCTTCTAAATGCACACTTGCCGTATAAGCATGACTCAGGAAACACGGGGCCCAAAGCTGAATGGAACAAGAAACCAGTGGTAAAAGGAAAACACGTTCTCAATGCCTTTTTAGTCTTCAATGACAAGGACTGTTCTCAGCCTTCTTGTCCCATGTACCCAGTGGAAGAATCCAGGGGACTGAAAAACTACCCATAGCAGAGGAAGACTGAGTTAGGAACCATTTTAGCAAACTGGGCATACTCAAGTCCCTGGGACTAGACAAGATGCCCCAACAGCACTGAGGCATGCAACAATGGCTGATGTCACCATGAGGTTACTCTCAGTCAAACTGGAAAGGTCACAGTAATTGGAGGAGGCTTCCGATGACTGGAAATAGGTAAATATCATCTGTCTTCAAAAAGGACAAGGAGGAAGATTCAAGGAATTGTGGGCTGGTTAGCCTAACATCAGTCCCATTTCCAGGCACACAAATGACCAGAAAGTGATTGGGAACATCCAGCATGGACAAAAAAGTTGCCAAGGGAGAAAATCAACCAGATTTGCTTCTGTGATAATACAGGCCCAATAAAGAAAATGAGAGCTTTTGAAAGAATCTCCAACAGTATAATCATAAACAAGGGTATTTAACTGCATTAGGAGAAGTTCAGACTGGATAATAGGGAAAGGTTCTTCACTGAGAGGGTGGTCAGTCACTGCAACAGGCTCCCCAGGGAAGTGGTCAAGGCACCAAGTCTGTCGGAATTCAAGGAGCATCTGGATGACACTCAGTCATATGGTTTAGTTTTAGGTAGTACTGTGACGAGCAGGGAGTTAAGACTTGATGATTCTTATGGATCCCCTCCAACCCAAGATATTATGTGGTTCCGTGACTTATAGACAGCTAGTACCAGATCAGTGTACTGCAAAGGACATGGAAAACTGACAGGACCACTGCACTCAAAGGCTAGTGGTCAGTAGTACAACAACCCAATAGCTGCCAGTTACTAACAGTGTTCCTCAGGAGTTCTTTTCTGGACTTGCTGCATTTTGTCAATATCTTTCATGTACTGGGGAGACTAGTGCAAGGCACAATAAGCAGACATGATCGCACAAATGTTGAGTATGGGGAAATAATCCCAACCCTTGACCTGTTGTCTATGCTTCAGCCAACACACTTCATTATTTGATTAGCTTTCATCACTGCAAGAACCATCCTAAAGGTTAGAGCCTAGACCATGATATGCAGAGAAGCTGGGAGAGCTGGATATGCTAAGCTCAGGAACAGCTGAGTATTTAGTCTTCATTCTCTGTTCTTCAGCACCAAACCTAAAAACTCAACAAGCCACTATGAAACCTCACCATCTGTTTAAGTGAGCATAAAGGACAAACTGAAGCATGGAGACATTATGAACCAAAATACAGAGTGCTTTTAACTAACTGATAATATAAGGGTTAATATATATTAATATAAAATCATAAAATAGTTTGGGTTGGAAAGGACCTTCAAAAGGGTACATATACAAATACAAATACATCAGGTATTATAACATGTCTGATGTTGGTATACTGTGTGATGATAACAAACCACAGTAAAAAAGAGAGGACATCAGAGCACCACACAAAGTTACTTGATATAATTCTAATTCAGAAATAAGGACCCCCTAAAATTACCTGATGTCTATCCTTCATTCTGTGGAGGATAGACATCAGGTCTTCCAAGACCTACATGTGAATGTAGACACTGGCATTGTCAGAGTCCTAAGCCAAATTTTCCAGAAGCACAGTACAGCCACACATCTAGAACAACAGTTCGCTGTTCAGCTGAGCCAGAGCCCTCCGCACTTTCAGGCACTCTTGCACTCACCAAATACAGTATCAAGGACATAACCTATATGCACAAAATTGTTGCCTATGAATTGCATTAGATACTTTTTGCAACACCTTGGTAAGACACTACTTCAGCCAACAAACTTCTTGTATTATGCCACTTACTTTGGATATTCATCCTGCTGAGATCCATCGGTCTTTTCCAGCATCCTTTAAAGCACACAGCAGCAAAATCCCATGATTAGTCTCACTCTCTTTCAATAATAAAATTCTCTTTCCCTTATAAACTGCAGTGAACACTTCACTGCTGGACCAGTGTGTCTCCTCACCTATATCAGATGAATGATAAGAAGTTTTGGGACAGAAAAACCCACATCGAGTAAGAATTAAGCTGTTTAAATAAAACAGATGGAAAATGCACACACAACACCACTGATGCAAAGGACGGTTTGAATTATTGTTATAATTCTTTGCCACATGCCTACAGAAAGCTTGACAACAGCTAAGCTGTCAACATGCTATCATACCACCCATCCTGCTGACCAATCTTTGGTTTTCTGTACTCCCCCAGTTAACTGTGTCCATCTGTTGTCTCCTGTCTCATCCTTAGCTTGCTAGCTCTTTGGGACAGGGAACATTTTTTGCCCTGTGTTTGAACAAGAATTGTGTAGGTGCTACCACAATAGGCAAGGATAAAAATAACTACAATAATTAGGTTATATCTTAGTTTCTCCTTGGGTTGGAATGTTTCCCTCCTGACTTCACAGCAGTGTTCATAAGCAATTATAACTTTGTGCAATATGGGGCCCCATAAACAAATAATTACATCCCAACCTATCTTCGACCATTTCACCCAATCATCCCTTGAGACCTGGATCTGTTGAGTTCTCCATATGCTCCAAATGGTGAGTGTGTGTGAATTCATTTTCAGAAGATATCAGCCTTGCAGTGCAGCAGGACTGACACCCTGAATATAACCCATAGATTTTCTTTGGACGGAACAAGCTTCCTACACACAAACTGTTGCCTCCTACTTTTGTGTGTCAACCCTGACTCACTTCTAGAGCCAAGAACCAGAGGATAGTATCTTCATCCTCCACTCACTCTGAAGAATGGCAAGAGCTTGCAGTTACAAGTTTATGTAAGAAGGTGGAAAACAGTTACATTATAAATTGTGCACACATATTGTGGCCAAGCATAACACTATTCAACTTCAACAAGCATCTATTCCTGGATGTTCTATTAAACCAAAAGAAAAATTCTCCTTCTTTCAGGTTTGCTAGGGAAACCAGCTCTCTGCACTGGAGACATTCAGAAATTCACTCACAGGCCCAACTGGCTCCAGACAGACTGTGAATGCAAATCTAAAACTCAGAAAAAGAGAGCAGTAACACGCCACATAGTAAGTCTTGGATTACTTGCTAGTAGCTGAAAGGTTTTGATGAATTCTCAGGAAAGAAAAGCCCCCTAGGTAACATCCTCCTCTCTGAGATTGCCATGAGCCCCTCTCAAAAGTCCTGAAGTATATGTCTTTACTGAATCAGGCATTAGGCTCCCTCTTCTCAAATCCACTGGGTGTAAATGCACCTCCTGCAATGCCTAATCCACACTACTCTTCTTTAGGACACTGGAAGAAAAGATGGGTCAGAGAGAAAAATTCTTTGTCCTTATCCATTTCATTTGATGGAAGAGCACAGAAAAATGATCTTGTAACTGTGACACACTATACAAATTTGAAGCAGTTTTTAATAGGTGAAAGCAAAAGCGTAAGCCTTCTTTTCCACTTCCAAATAATTCCTCCAAATCGTCCTAGTGTAAATTAATCAGTAACCAGGAAAAGAATCTCCAATAACTTCCAATTCCTAGTTACATGGATGCAGAAAGCTGGGCCAACCCTCTGCTTGTTTGTTATCTGCAGAAATAGAAAGGCTTACAGTGCTGGATGCTAATGTAACACTGCTGAACACACAAGCTCCCTCAGGCCTTGTTGGGACGTGCACCGTAAAACTGGATTGTGCCACGGGCATGGAAGGTGCTGCAGGGGAATTTGCAGAGGGAGTGATTCACCCTGGCTCTGCCTGCCCAAGCTCCCACCACAACTGCCAGTGAGGGGAGAAGTCTGCCTCTCAGGCAGTGGAAATGCTGTTGGGACCAGACATCAGGAGTTCAGGCAGCCCGTTCCCCTTCTGAACCTGTCAAAACTAAAATAAAACAACCTAGATAAAATTTGGTGTCTCCTGTCTTATCTGCTCCTAAAACTTCCTGTGATGAAGGCACTACACCCTCTTTCAGGAAGCTGTTTTCCTGCCTCACTATCAAAATAGTCCTAAAGCTTTTCCCAGCACCTGCCTCCACATCTTCCTTACTACAAATTAAGCTGATTACTTCTTGTCCTATCCCCAGTGGACACAGAGAACAATTAATCACTGTCTTCTTAAAACAAGCTTTTAAATATTGGACGGCTTTTCATGTCCCTCGTCAGTGTTTCTCTCTAGCCCAAACCAACCCAAACAAGCCTCTCCTTGCAGATGGCATTTGCAACTCTCACTGGTCTCTCCTCATCTTCTTCCACTGTTTTTGGTTTTCTGGCTCTCACTGGATGCAATGCTCTGCAATGGCTTCAGCAGTGGCTGCTAGAGTAGAAAAACTACTGCCTGTGTGCTACACGTGACATTCCTGTTAAATATACCCTAAAATGAGATTTGCTTTTTTGCAACATCACCACACTGTTGACTCACATTCAGTCTCTGACTCACTGTAGTGCCTCCCAGATCCTTTTCTGCAGTTCTGTTGCCTGGCTTGTTATCCCTCATTTTACATATAGGCATTTGATTATACCTTCCCAAGGGCAGGAATTTTCATTTGTCGTTAAAAAATTTCTTCTTATCGAATTACACCGTTTTCTAGTTTAATAGGTAAATTACCTACATTGTGCCAAGAAAGCAGATCAAATTCCAGCTTCATGTTACACATTGGCAACAAAGAGAGCATGAAAGGAAGAATTGCTGTGTTCAGGCAAACTTCATAAAAAGAGTTACTGTCTTATCAAAAGCCTATCAATTTACTACTCCCTTTTCACTCTGCATTTCTACCTGATTGTGGCAGGATGCCAAGTACCCACTAAAGCCATTATACCACTCTCCTCTGCAACTGGACAGGGGAGAGAAAAATGTAAGGAAAGTCTCATGACCTGAGATAAGGACCAGGAGAGATCACTCACCACAGCAAAACTGTCATGGGCAAAACAGACTCGACTTGGGGAAATTATCTGAATTTATTACCAATCAAAATCAGAGCAGGATAATAAGAAGTAAAACAAATCCTAAAATACCTTCTCCACACCCTTCCCTCTTTCCCAGGCTTAACTTTAATCCCCATTCTCTACCTCTTCCCACCAGTGGCACAGGGAGGTGGGGAATGGGAGTTACAATCATTTCATCTCATGTTTCTGCTGCTGCTTCCTTCTAAGGGAGAGGAATCCTCCCCCTGCTCCAGTGTTCGGTCCCTCTTATAGGAGACAGTCCTCCATGAACTTCTCCAGCATAAGCCCTTCCCACAAGTTACAGTTCTTCATGAACTGCTCCAACACAGATCCATTTCCATAGGGAGCAGTCTTTCAAGAACAGGTTGATCCAGTGTGGGTCCTGCACAGGATCATGAGCCCTACCAGTAAACCTGCTCCAGTGTGGGCTCCTCTCTCCTCAGGTCTGCAGGTCCCTGCCAGGAGCCTGTTCTTCCTCCAGGAACTGCAGGACAGTCTGCCTCACCATGATCTTCACCACAGGCTGCAGGACCACATGGAATATCTTCTCCCTCTCCTTCTTCACTGACCTTGGTGTCTGCAGAGCTGTTTCTCTCACATATCCTTACTTTGCTCTGACCACAATTACTTCTGTGAAAAAAAAACTTTTTTTCCTTCTTAAATATGTTAAGACAGAGGCATTACTATCATTCCTATTGGCTCAGCCTTGTCCAGCTGTGAGTTCATCTTCAAGCAGGCTGGATTGTCTCTGTCAGACGTGGAGGAAAGTTCCAGCAGCTTCTCATAAAAGCCAGAGACCCCTGCTACCAAAACCTGGCCACACAAACCCAATACACTGATACACTGTGATCTTAGTAAACAAGCAGTAGCTCACTCTAGCCTCATAAAATACATTTACTCAATGAAATTACAATTTGCTGCCAAAAAGGTACAGCAACATCCCAGGCACCACTTCCCTCTATACACCAACTAGTACCAAACACAGCTGCTAGCAACTGATTAACTAGGTCATATCAACCAACAAGGAAGACAAGGGACACATTCAAAAAATTCATTATATTGAGCTAAATCCTTCAGACCTAGCTCCACGAAATTATGCCTTTTGGTCCAGTGGTATTAGAAACATCCTTAATATGTATTTGATTAATGACCTATATGAAATTACATCAAGGATCAATATGTTTCTTGGTATTTTCCCCATAAAGTCCATAACATTTGATTTCTAGATATGCAACAGGTATTTTTAATGCATATACCTGAAATTATATTGTATCATATGCTCCTTGAAAGTGCTGCATGAGCTCACCAGACAAAGGAGCAGATTTTAATTCCAGGACTGCAATGCAATAGCAGGCATTCAGAGTCCCTTAAGGAAGTTGCCCTTATTCTCACCCCAGGACTCCTGCACTCTCTATCTTTGTCCCCCTTCAAAAAATCAAAACAACCAATAATTTAAAACTTCTTTTCTTTGTGGTCTACAAAAAACATCACAGAGTATAACCAGCCGTGGTAAAAAGACAAACTGGAATCTCTCTCTCCCAAAAATTAAGAAGGATGTTAAGGCAATTGAATATGTCCCCAGCTGAAAATTCTGAACATATGTCCTCTGAGGAGTGGCTGAGCACTCTGGGTTTATTCAGTTTGGAGAAAAGGGGGTTGAGGGGCAACCTCACCTCCCTCTGCAACTTCATGAGGAGGGGAAACTGAAATGCTGAGTTCTTCTTCCTGGTATTCAGTGAAAGGACATGTAGGAATAATTCAAAGATGCATCAGGTGAGGTTCAGATCAGATACTGGGCAACACTACTTTACACAGAGGATGACCAAATACTGGACCAGGCTTTCTAGAATGGTGGTCAATGTTCTATGGCTCTGAGAGACAGTTGCACAATGCCCTTAATAACATCCTTTAACATTTGGCCTGCCCTGAAGTGGTCAGGCAGTTGGACTAGGTGATCATTGTAGGTCCTTTCCAACTGGAACTGTTCTATTCTAGTCTCATATACACAAAGCCTTCCTTTCAAGGAACTCATAATGCTTTACAAATGATAATTTTGAATTTTCAGTGAATGGCAAAAGAGATAACTATTATGAAAAACTGGTTAAACACATTCTGGGAAAGAACTCCAGACTTCTGCTTCTTAAGTTAATACTTAAGGACCATCCTGTCTGCTCTGCTGACACTCCATACCCCTGTAATGAAGTTCATGGTTCATGGATCGGTATGTGCTGAGGGCCACTTGGCTGAAAAGCAGCTTTGCAGAAAAGAACCTGGGGTCCTGGTGGATACCACACTGAACATCAGCTAGCAACATGCCCTTGCACAAAAGGCAGCTAATGGTGTCCCAGGCTGCATTAGGAGTGTTGTCAGAAGGTTGAGGAAGCAGATCCTTCCCCTCTACTCAGCACTGGTGAGGCCAAACTGTGCAGTTTTGGTCCCCCAAGTACAAGAGAGAGACAGACACAATGGGAGGGAATCCAACAAAGGGCCATGAAGAAGAGTATGAGCATCTCTCATATAAGGAAAGGTTGAGAGAGCTGGGATTGTTTAGCCTGGAGGAGAAAAGACTCTAGTGGGGAGTTTGGGATGAGGGTGGAGGGGGTGTCTTACCGATGTACATAATTACCTAAAGGCAGGGTGTAATGATGACAGAGCCAGGCTCTTTTCAGTGGTGCCCAGTGACAGCATCAGAAGCAATGAGCACAAACTGAAACACAGAAGGTTCTGCCTGACCATCAGGAAACACATTTTTACTGTGAGAGTAACTAAGTCCTGACACAGGCTGCCCAGGGAAGTTGTGGATTCTCCTCCTTGAAGATATTCAAAAGTCATCAGGACACAGTCATCTTTTCTAGGTGGCCCTGTTTGCACAGGGGGTTGGATGAGATGACGTCCAGAGGCCCCTTCCAACTTCAGCCGTTCTGTGATTCTGTGAATTTCACCAGCCATCAACAAGTCAAAAATATTCCTAGAAAACAGTTGCTCAGTGGCCTGATCTATTCCTTTTCAAATGTGTCTTGATGCTACAGCAGATCCTTCTGTAGACTGACACTGCAGATGGTGTAGAAAGGAATTTAACAGCTAGGATGGGTTCCTTCTCAGGACAATGCTGCTATTTTGCTTATTGCATGAACTGATTGAGATCTTTGTGAAATCACTTTAATTCAGACTTATGCAATGCTCAGAAAGGTCAGACAGGTTATTGTCTCCTTTCCATTATTTCCCAGAACTAGTGAAGAGAGAAAGCACAGTGGTGAAAAGAATTCACATCAAACTGTTTAATACTGTTAAGAATATATTGCTCACATCAGCAGAGAGGTTTATTCCAGATAAGATTTCAGACTAAAGCAAGGTCTCTTATCTTCTCTATGCATCCCTAACATGTGGAAGCACAAAAGGAGGGCAGTATAGCCTCCCATTGGCTCTTCCAGTCTAATGCACAGAGTGAGCTCAACCAAGCAAGGGAGGGAGATATCATAATCTTGTCTCACCTTCCAGTGCTCTGAAGACCAGAAGAGAAAATGTTAAAAGTGCACATCACAACGTTCTGTCTGTGTTCAGTGACTGACTTATCCACATGCAGTAAATGAAGATCAGTTGTCTTACTAGATATTTGTAAGTAACAAGAGCATTATGACTGGTGCTTTAAGTTACACCATGACTTGATGCACTTATAGGTACAATAACAACTGTAAGAATAGAAAAATTAGAAGAGTACCAAACTGAACAAAAAGCGTCCTGAACACTTTGAAAAGAATCTCTCTTCCATTTTGCTTTTTATTAAAAATTAAGTATTTTGTAAGAAATACAGCTGTCTACCTGGTAATACCTCAGCACATATCAGTTGAAAACTGTGCAGTTACAGAAAGAACAAGATTCACACTTAAGATAAGTGAAGGGCTCTAAACTTAAGGTGAACAGGTTTTTCTCCAGCCCTTTCCTTGACCGGTCATGAAGACAGTTGACAGAAGGTCCTTCCACATATCCCTCACTAGATCCTTTTCCTCCACACTCCATTTAGTTTCTGCAGTTCAAGCAGATTCCTTTTCCCCCTGAAATCAATGTTTAATTAACACATTATTGGAAAAAAAAAAAAAAGGATGCAAGAGCAGACTCAAAGCCAGCACTTTTCTGCTCTGCAGATGCAGCCAGTCCCATTAGACAGTTACCCCAGTGAAAAGTTCTTCCTCTCCTCATCCTCCTTCAGCTGCCAGCAGACATCATCTTCTTGCTTAGTTACCTCCATTTTTATCCCCATGGGACTTTTCCCCTTCTTAGAAGTGGTTCACAACAGCAAAAAAGACTGAAAGTAGAGGAAGAAGGGGAGAAGTCCTCTCTGTGTAGCCTCACAGTAAGACTGGCCATCCTGCCATCTCCATGGGAGCAGCACTGTTTCCCTGATGACACTTCCATCAACACAGCAAGCACAGTGGAAACAGGGCAGTATACTTTGCCACGAGCAGGGGATTCTCACAGGGTCAAACTCAAAGATATTCCAGAACTACACACAGCTATATGTACCCAAAGGCAGCCAAGATGCTACCGGCAGTTTCAAAAGGTTTACATCATACGTCCCCTCATCCTCATCAATTATTATTCTATCCCATTCCTTGGATCTTATCCGGCTGCTGGGAGGTACTTGGATGCAGGGGATGCTGCAGTACTGTCAAGGGCATTATTGAGGCAGGCCTAGGTCTTAAGGACCCTCCCTGCTAAATACACAGACACCTTCACTACAGGGCTGGTGCAGTCAGCAAGGGACAATGGAGTCAATGAACTCCTGGACTAGGCTGCTCTGGTTGTGAAGAGAGACATCAGGATCTTTGAAAGAGTCTACTATCCTAGCACTGTCATTCCCAGGATCCAAAGCTTCTGGTGTTAATTAGTTCCCATGATGTGATGGATGACAAGCAGCAGGGCTAGGAATGACACAAGCAGATTGCGTTTGAAATAAGCCATCCCTCACCATCAAGGGCAGAGAAAAGGAATTTGGAAAGGACAGGAGCTGAGTACACCACTGAGAGACGACAGGTATGCTGACAGTTCCCCGAATCCCTGATATACCCTTAAGACAAAAAAACAGGCATAGGAGCATACCTGGGAGAGAACTCAGGCACATGCAAGAAACAAGGAGAAAGCTCTGAGGCAGGCGGAAGCAAAGCAGTTGGAAGGGCAAGTCCATCCCGTAGGAAGGGGCCATATTGCAGACAAAGCTGAACTTCTGACAGCTCAAAGTGAACCTCCACCACAGTCTGAAAAGCCAAATAGCAATGCCTGCAGCAGCCCAAAGTCTCGAGAGGCTCAAGGCTTTAGCCCAGACAGAGGACTCTGCCAAGCTGGCTGTGTGGTGTAAAGTTCACAACAGCTGTTCACAGTGCTCAGAGAGCACTGCTTTCTGTGAACGGCAACAAGAGTGATCACATTCCCACCTTCCTTTAAGGAAGAATGGAGGATCTTCCAACATCACTGGCATATTTCCACTAGGAGTCTTATTCTTCAACTTTTCAAGTACATCACTACAGAGACACAGACACTCTGCACTTTATCCATAGTAGACTTCAGTAAAACCATAGTCAGGCTAGCCCAACCCAAAGTGAGAAGGAGAAGGAGAAGGAGAAGGAGAAGGAGAAGGAGAAGGAGAAGGAGAAGGAGAAGGAGAGAAGAATGTATTAACAGAGCACTAAAAGCATCATCCACTGCCCCCAACAAGTAGAAAGACAGAACAAACTTCTCCAATGCTGCCTTTCTACAAACATGTCTTGGTGTGGTTGTTTGGATGGTGGTGAGAAGTCAAAACACCATCTCTGATTCTGAGTCTTTTAGACACATGAATTACCACTGTCTATGCCTAAGAGAGGAGGAACCAAAGAAAAGAAATAGCAAATGACCTGGACCAAAATTATGTAGTATACTGGTTTCAGGATGCTACCAATCCCTCTAGTATCTTGGTTTCCAAAATGCAAAATATCTTTCTCACCACTTGCTGTATGCATTAAGAATCAATTCTGCTAGACTGACAGATTGCTATTAACTAGAAGATAGGGGTGAGAGGGAGAAGAGAGCCAATAAAAATTTCCAAAGCTTAACCAAAATTCAAGTAATTTCTGTTTACAGCTGTGTTGGCAATAGTCCCAAAATAAAGCCTGCCTTCTTTTCAGTCTGGTGGGGGGCAGTGGCAGATAAAGCTGAATGCATTTTGTTTTTAAATTAACCAATATGTCTCTTGCATCATCATCAGAAGTCACCTGTTATCCTGGCCTTTGGTCATCATAAAGCTTCTGACTTCTTTAGTTTGTTCTTGGGCAGATCACTGAGTGTTCTTATCCTTGATACAGCATATCACAGCTCAGCCAGTATCCTGACATCCACCTGCACATGCACAGAGCACAGAGCTAAGGAGGGGGCAAAGGAAAACAGACCAAGGGGGAAATATATGCCCCGCTTCTCAAGAAAAATAAACTAAAGAGCCCCAGAGGAGGCTGCAGAAAACAAAGTTCATTAAATTCACTGAAATACCACTGCTGCTAAAACAAAAAGGGAACTAAACTCTCCCTTCCCAGGAATAAGACAGACAAAAGCCCAACCATCTTGTGCTGTCTGAAGGTTTCCTCTAGGTTGAGGGTTTAAATTCAATTCTAACACAGTAAGAGTTGTCTGCACATGATGGTTTTGTAACTTGCTTAGAAAGGGAAGAAAGTAAGGGAGCAAGGAGGCATACTTATTTCCTTTTTGCACAGGGACTTAGGTCTTAAAATCCACCATCATGGCTACCACAAATTACCCCTTGCCCCATTTGTTATGCTCTGAATGCTCTGCAGCAACTGAGTTCCCCTCTCACTTCAAGGGTGGGAAACATTCAGGGTCAGGTGTAAGTTCCAGCCCTATGTGAAGTTCACTTTTCTCCACTGGCTGTGAAAGCTCAAGGAAGCACAACATTCAGGGTGAGCTACAAAACTCACACTGCAATTACTGAAGTGCACCTACAATAATGCTTTTTCCAACTTTTCCTACTCCTGCTAACAAATAATTTATAAAAGTGGGCTCACTGTGCAACAAGAACACACTAGTACTTTAATCACCTGGGAAAAGGAGAAACCATAAAACCAGGGCCCACCTTTGCCCTGCAGGGTGCCAGGGAGGTACCAGGAAGGGATCCTCCACAGGAGGGGAGCAGGCATGCAAACCCTGCAACATGCTCTGCCTATTGCTCAGCTGGCCACTGCCTTACCTTTGAGAGCAGCCATATAAGAGTCCAATATAAGAAAGATATAAAGCTATAAGAGAGCAGCCAAAGGAGGGCTATGAGGATAGTGAAGGGCCTTGACGGGAAATATTATGAGTAGTGGCTGAGGTCACTTGGTCTGTTCAGCCTGAAGGAGACTGAGGGGAGACCTCATAGAAGTCTACAACTTCCTCGTGAGGGAAAGAGAAGGGGCAGATTTATTCCCTCTGGTGACCTGACAGAATGGCATGAAGCTGTGTCAGGGGAGATTTAGGCTCGATATTAGGAAAAGGTTCTTCAGCCAGAGGGTAGTTGGGCACTGAGTAGGCTTCCCAGAGAAGTGTTCACAGCACCAAGCCTGCCAGAGTTCAAGAAATGCTTGGGCAATGCCCTCAGGTACATGGTGTGATTCTTGGGGCTGTCCTGTGCAGGGCAAGAGTTGGACTTCAAACTCAGGATATTCTATGATGTTATGATTCCTACAACCACAGCAGCTACAGCATGATAACCACTTCCAAAGTGGTTGGGGGAAAAAGGAGGACAAGAAGACATCAAAAAGTAACTACTGGTGAAAATGGGCAGCTGAGGCAAGATTGGCTTTGGTGAGCATAAACCAGGGGTGCAGGGGACTCTCCAGACATCACTACACCAACATTGTGGGGCACTGGATACACCCCTACCTCTGTAGTTTACCATTGCACCTCAAGGTCAGAAAGAAAGGAGAAAAGCAAAAGGCAAACAACAATAGGTCCGGACAGATCTATTTATTCAACTTTTGTTACTGCTTCATGACATGGAAAAATCCAGAAACATGGAGACCTCAGAGCAGGCACAGCCACACAGAGGAGATGACAAGAAGCAGCTGGCAGAACCACAGGAGCACCTTCCTCCCACAGCTCCTCTCTGCCTGGGTGCGAGCACCTTCCTCCCACAACTCCTCTCTGCCTGGGTGCGAGCA
>JAWWEW010000165.1:41767066-41868411 GCA_035583185.1 Anabacerthia variegaticeps | reverse complement strand
CTCCTCTCTGCCTGGGTGCGAGCACCTTCCTCCCACAACTCCTCTCTGCCTGGGTGCGAGCAGCCCATGACCAAGCAAGAAGGTCCTTCGCAGCCAGAGAAGGAGCGTGCTGAGCAGGTCTCTGTGCCTTAGAGAGGGTCCTGGACTTCCTGAAATGCAGAGAAAAGCCTCCCTCTCACTGCCTTGGCTCCCCCATCCCTGCACTCCAGCCACCCGCAGCCACCCACTGAGACTTGTCAGGCCCTTCCCCATGTTCTATCTGGCTGAAAGAAGGAAGGAAGAACAGATGGAATAAGAGACTCTTACCTTCCTTTGCTCTGCCACCCCAGCCTTTTCCCTGCTCTACTCAGACACAAAAAGTCATGGCTCTCCTGCACATCCTACAGCAGAAACACAAGGAGCTTTTCCCCGCCTCTCAATCCACCACCCTCCAGGCTCCAGCAGGGACTGCATGGAAATGGCGATATTCCTGTATCGTCTGGATCAACAGCACGGATAAGCTCAAAGAGGGCAAGAGAGGATGGCACAGGAGGATGAAGAGGGAAGGCTTTGTTTCATCCTGGCTCCAGTGCAGCCCACCCCCTCTCTCTTGATCGCAATGCCCTCCAGCTCGGACTTGCAAGGAGGCGTTGGAAAGGGAAGGGACCTGGGATGTTTATGAATTTTGTTTCCCCCATCAAGGGGACAGCTCACTCCCCCGAGCATGCCTGGCTCTGACGGAGCTCCCTGGAGTAACCTTTATTCCAGTGTGTCGCAAGCATGTATTTCACGGATGGTTACACTGAATCATTATCACCAGACGTTCATTTGACCAAAATAATGTTATTAGCATCATCAGGTCCATTTCCCCACACACAATTCCTCCCTCCCCAGTACACATACACTCCCTCCAACCCCCAGGCCCCTACCATCCACACAGGGCACACCCCTCCTCAGCACAAAATCTCATGATGTGTGACACAACGACCACGAAAAGAGAACGGCAAGAGGGGCTGGCGAAATGGATGGACTTGCCTTTGGTATTTACTGTGTTCCCTACCCTCTGCCAATTTTTATCAGCCACACGCACACACAAAGCCGCACACACAAAAATGGAATTAAATCACGGGCTACCCAAGGTACATGACTATTGGTGTATGAGTGTGCCCAAGCTGTGGTCACAGTCCTATCGGGAACCCAAATCTGTGTGGCATGAAGCAAAGGTCATCGTGCCACTGTTGTGATGCACTAAAAAAAAAGCCGCAGAGCCATCAGGATGTTACACAGAATTTTCTCGTCAAGGGATGAGAAACCTTCGGGGGGGGTGGGGGCTGGGAGGAGGAAAGCGGGTGTGCGGATGGGGGGGATGGGGGGAAATAGCAGAAAATGGGGAGGAAAATGAAGAATACAAAGCTCCACTTCGCTAATCCAAGATAGACAATCCATCCCTTCCCCCCTCTCTACGCCCTCCCTCCCCCCGAAATGTTGGTGCAGATGGATTTCTGTATCTTGGTTTTGCAGCAGTGGGTCTAATGACTCCCATACCAAACCCCCTCGCTATGATAACCCCTCCCACTATTTTTTTTTTTAGACCAGGCTGAAGAATAATGTGTTTTTAGAGATAATGGGTTTTATAAAAAGAAAAGAAAAAGGGACGCAGCGCAGACATTATGCGAATAAGCTGCTCCCCGCATCACCCCCATCTTCTCCCAACCACACATTCCGATTTCAACCCCTCCCGTCATTCTCCAGCTTTCCCCATCAGCTCCCCCAAGGAAAGGAAAAAACGCACAACGCGATCTGGGTAGCCGATCTCAAAATCCCAAGCACTAATCTGCTTGAATTTGTTCTTCCCCTTATATAAGCAGCAGCACGTCAACATGTTCAGTGGAAACGCAGCGTAAAATGAGGCCAGGCTACAGCCATGGAACAGGGGTGATATCGGCAGATATCGCTTCTATCAAGAAGCCATCACCACCAGGTTGATGAAATCAAGTATTGGGCTTCCAGCCGTTCCATTCCTTTATTTATTTATTTTCCATCGCTTAGTCTAATTTTACTTTGTTTCATTTCGGTTTCGCTCTACTTCATTTTTTGAAAGGACAAAAGTGAAATAAATAATTAAAAGCCTAGAGACATACCCCACCAGAAGGTGCCCGAATGCTCCAGAAAGAGAATCCTCACCTCCTAACTCTAGGTTTGTTGGTTTTGTTTTTTTTCTTTTTAATAAATAAATACAGTCCTGTTGCTCACATTATCCCCAAACTTCCAGTATCCCTAGGTGCACCTCCCTATTCCAGAAAACCACACACTGTGTTAGAGTCACAAACGTTTTTAAAAGTGTCAAATACCAAAAAGAAACCGATAGAGAAATGGAAAATTATGTCTATACAATAACCTAGTTCATGCACCTGATAAAGTGCGTTCAGTCGCAAAAACGTGACCAATAACCTCTGCAACCTCCTCCTCCCCAAAATAGTACCAACCCTTAGATAAACTTGCCCAACTTAACACTGATGACCATTTTAACTGAAACCAGTGACAGACGTAACACCCTTCTGGTTAACGTTACAATTAATAACTGGCTGTATCAACACGGCAAACAAAACCTTTTGTGATCAGATTTTCTCCCACCTACTCAACATCTCTCTTAGACTTTTCACCAGCCTAGTTAAGAGTTCGACCCCTCAAAAAATAGCCCCTCAAAATATGCAATAAGCAGGTATTGGTGAGCGGTCATGGCAATATTCACCTTTTTAGGAAGGCTGTGTGCTTATCTCAGAACAATTGCGGGCAGTAAAAAATACAGGAGGGAGAAATAATATTTAGCAAAACCAGAAATCATTTCTTAAAACTATTTGCAATGAAGCGTTGAGCAGTTTGACCACGGAAAGGTGGAAAAAGAGCTTGGAAAAACAAAAAGCTAAAAGTATCCTTTTTATAAAGGATTCAGTGTTTTTAGCCCCAGTTCTGCCTCCACAATCCATTGGTTTTTCTACCGCTGATCTCGTGCCTAATCATTTTTATTGTTTTCTTTTGGGGTGGGAGGAAATCAGGGGAAAAAAAATGAAATAAAAAGTGTTCAATTTTAGCAAAATGCATTCTTAAAGAGCACTGTTAAATATGTTACTTTCTAGCTACATAAGATTGCCATTAAAATGAATTTAAGAGTAAGCAAAAGAGAAGTCACCTGCAAAGCACCAGAGTCGGTGCCCTTAGGTAGGAGAATTACATCACTCCCTGACTGAACGATGTTTTCTTTTAAATTATAAAGCCGGTGATTTATTTTTTTTAACCAAAAAAAAAAAAAAAAAAAAAAAGGAGAAAAAGGAAAAAGAAAAAAAAGGGGGAAAGCCCAACACAGCGGTTATTTCACATACATTTTGCACGAAGAAAGCATTGAACCAACCTTTAAGGTCACTGACTGCCTGAAAACCCACAGCAGTCACTCACGGTGGAAGTTTTCAGGCAAGACGGCTACTAAATCATTAATACAAACAAATGGAAGGCGGGGAGGAAAGGCACTACCGTAATAGATCCGAAGACTTGGAAGAGGAAAAAATTATTAAAGAAAAAACTTTCATCTTCAGCCTGTCTTCTTTCCGCGTTAGGTTTTGGGGGTTTTTTAAGAAATCCTTAAGCTTTAGTCAAAGAGCAGGCTCACTCTAAGGGTCTCCCTGCTGTAACTCAGCGTAGTGTCTTCTTTCTCGAGAGTGTGTGTGAGTGTGTGTCCCCCCCGCCCTTAATTTTCCACTCCAAAAAGCCCCGCCGTGGGAACTGCGATTTCCCAAAAAGTCGGGCCAAAGGAGCCGGAGTGTCCCGGGGGCTCGGTGCGTGCCCGCTCTGCCCGTGCGGGCAGCGCCCAGCGCCGCCGGGGCAGCGGGGACCGGGCAGCGACACAAAACCATCCGAAATAGTTGCCGTGAGGAGGGTGAGAGAAACCCACCCGCGGAGCTCCGGAGCGGCGGCGCCCAGCGCTCGCCGGGCGGACAGCTCCCGCCGATCCGTGCCGTGCCGAGCCAAGCCGAACCGAGCCGAGCCGCCCCCCGCCCGCCGCCCCCTCTCACCTCCGCAGCCGGGCGGGCGCCGTCCGCCGCGCCAACTCGCGGCTCGCCTGCGCTGCGGGGCAGGGGGCTCCAGCGTGGCCCCAGCCGCGGGGGCTGCGGGGGTCCCGGGGACGCTGGGCGGGGCTGGCCGTGCCGAGCCGAGCCGTGCCGGGAGAGCCGCGGGCGGCCGCGGGCGGAGCTGCGCAGGGCTGAGCGCGCCGCGGTGCCGGAGCAGCCCGAGCCCCGCACGCCGCCGCCGCCCCCTGCCGCCGCGCCCGCCCGCCCGGCCACGGCTTTTAAAGAGACCGCGGGTCCGCGCCCCGGCCCGGCACGGTCCGCCCGGCCCCGGCAGCGGGCACGGCTCCGGGCGCGGGCAGCAGTGCTCCGCCGGGCTTCGCCTCCCGCGCCTCCGCAGCCTCCGCCCAGCAAAGAGGTCGGCGGCTTTTCTGCTGCCTTGGCCCTTCAGCGTCCCGGTCCCCGAGCGCTCCCTCACCGGGCCGGCAGAGCAAGGGGGGGCGATTTTTACCACTCTGGTCCCAGCAAGGCGAAGGAAGGGAGATGCAGCTTATTTTTACCTTCTTAAATTTGCCACTAGGGACCTGTCATCAGAGCAGGGGGAGGTAGTCCCCCAAAATCCTGGAAGTTCGCAAAGATTTTTTCCCCTTCTAGCTCAGAGTATAACCCAAACCTACGGGGTATTTCAAGTCAATTTATACACTGCCCATTTCATTTAAACCAGCCATTAAGTTTCCTTGTTACCTTGCACAAATCTCTCAAACTTTTTATCCACTCCTCATTTGTAAAAGTAGAGACAACAGCACTGACACACACACCATCAACTGTGTTTGCGTCAGTATTTCATTCAAAGTGTACATCCTAGAAACTGCTATCATTCTATCACCATTAGCACTTAGCACAGTAAACATAGTGTGGGGAACATATATGTAAAGTTTGTAATGTGTTATCATGCTGAAAGTCCACCTCAAAGAAGACTAGTAGTCAAGAACATTATGCATGTGAAGTTCACACAAAACTAAAAGTGGGAAATCAAACGTTTCAGTCCCTCTCTTCAGACGCCGTGGTCTTGTAAAATTTGTGTACGATGCTCATACTGCAACACCAGACACTTAGAAATGCATTTGCCTTAGGGACAGACTGGAAAGCTATTTGTCTTTTCTTCCCCTTCTGATCATGTATCCAAAGGCTTTTGTCTTTTTCTACATTTTGCATAGCAGACAGCCTACCTGCAGTACTCAATAAATAATAAATATTATTTTATACAGTGTGTATTGATCACCTTGCCAACTATGAAAATGCAGCTGTGTCTGAGGTGGATAATAGCCACACAGAAACACTAAATAATAGTTACAAGTAGTATTAGTAGCCCCCTGGGAAGTTTCTCTGGGAAACACAGTCCTTTGCACGCCCTAACAAATTCAGATACATGCGCAGAGAGGATAATGGAGACCTATTTCAACAAGGTGACAATGGTCCAGCAAAGACGCATCTTCTTGACTCAAAATCAGCATCCCAAGAGCAAGATTATATCCCTTTAGATGTTTGTGCAAAGGCAGGTTATTGTCAAGTCTCCTTTTTTATAGGGACAACATAACAGGAGCAAGAACTATCTATCCCTCCTCAGGGCATAGGATTAGATCCTGGTCTCAATTACTGTGAAGAAAATCAGGTATTACTTCATTTACTTCAATAGTTAACTCCAGATTTAAAAAGTGCAACTGGAAATAAAATCTGTCTTCTAGTACCTTTCTTCCCCTGCTGATAGTTCTGGTAATCTAGCATTTTGTAGCTTGCAGTTTATCAAAGTAATGATTTGATGAGGTAGTCATCTGAAACTGCACCATCTCTGGCCCTTCCCTCTCCAAGGTCTTCTAAGACCACGCACACACATACTTGCATCGTATTTTGATCTGGCTGCCTATCAACAGAGCATCTTCCATGTAAACTCAATGACAAGAGCACAGCGTCCACTTCCAGTTCCAAACTAAACCTCTTCAGTTTACCTGAGAGAAACCAGCATGATACATGAGAAAAAAAAAAAAAAAACAAGCTAGCAGCTTTTAACCAGCTTAATCACCAATAGTAAAGTGAGCCCAACAAGATTTGGGGAAAATATGCTAGTTTTCATCAACACACTATCCTTTCAACTGGAAAAAGAAAAAAACCTAGAACCCCCACATATGAGATGTCTACAAATCAGAAACAGGGATAGAAGACTTCATCTGAGAAGCTTTTATTCAGAGTGCTATATATGAAGATAACTACTTTGAAAAAATCTTACTGTGCCTAACTCAGATGCATAGAGCTCTACTTCTGAAGAACTGTTACAGTTACGCACCAAAATAGTAGACATCATTTTATAAATAGGCAGAGAGTAGTGAGAAAATATTAGAAGAGCAGTGATGTTTCTTTAAGGTTGCAAGGCACATCTTTGCTGGGGTGTGGAGCAAAACAGAGACAAGAGGTAAGCAGTGCAGTACAAGAAGTTCTTTGTCCAGCTAGCAATGCTCTAACTGCTCAATAGGGGAGTTTTCTGACTAATTCCTCTAATGCTTTCTTCCACATCTCTATCTCTAGCCCTGCAGTTTGCAAATAAGTTGTATGGAGAGGAAGGAAAAACATGATAGCCACGGAGGTTTGTACCATCCCCCTCTAATACTGCTCCCCTCTCCAGTATGTGCTACTAGCATTGTGACTTCAAAATGTATGCTCTAGATAAGGTGTTTTGTCCCCATCTATAAGATGATAAGTAGATACATCAGATTCTTTTGGTGACTTCATTAAGAAAATAGCCAGCTCCCTTTCCAAGGGGCCTTAAAAATTAACAGTGGCATAGATTTATAGACCTGAGCACCCGGCCACTCCTTCCCAACACCACCAGATGGAAGAGGCAAAGGCAAGAATACACAGTCATAGAAATATTATTCATCTTCTTTTGCTTGTTCCCTTTAGAATAAATTTCCAAAACTTTTTCCCAAGCCAACGTGCTTGTTATAACTAAAAGACAAGATGCTGTCAATAAACTGGGGCAATTCAGTCAGTGCAATTTTCAATAAATTGCTATGTGGGCCTGCTCATCTTCAAGGTACTTGTTTTGCTCTGAGATCTGGGCTTATTAACTCAGGGCTGCAGCTGTAGTAGCCACAAGACAGATTTTGCTTACATCTTGCTAGAGGAATGAGCTGGCTCACAGAAGCCACCTATCTCCCTGGTGCAATAGAAACTGCATGTGCCATTATCATCAGTTCCTGGTGCCCCCCCCCCATCCCTTCCCTGTGAAGCAGGGGTGATGAGAGAGGGGGATCAGAGTCTAAAAAAGACTCTGGAAACAGAACAGGCAGGAATTAGAGGCATTATCCATCATGCCAGGACGTCCAAAGGCTGCAACACAAGATCTAAAAGATTCAATCAAAACTAATGCCCTTGAGTATGGCAGCAGTAGCTAGGAAGCAAGACTGCACTGCAATACTGTCCCATAGAGTATAATATCCTGATCATTTTCCTTAGGTTTTCTGAATGGCATTCACCAAATCCTTGAAATTAAGCATTTCTATGGTATTGTTTAATGGAAATGAGACTCAAGGCAAATTTGCCATTGAAACAGTGACAGGGAAGTCTGTGCAACATGGCAAGAGCACAATTTGTCTCTCTGGTTATTTTTTATATATATTTTTCTTTTTTGCCATGTTAGCACTTTCAGTGTCTTTTTGCCCAGAAGTTAAAACCCAAGGTGAATTTAGAAGCTGCAGTCCAAACTGTGATCAGATCTTCTCAGTTGTGCCAAACAAAACTGATCTTATCTCACTTGTGACCTCATGCTACTTGAGAGAGCAAAACTCATTATAATAATAAGAAATAATAGAGATGGGGGGAAAGTAATCATGACAGCACCTGGTCAGAACTCCCTTTACCATCATTTCAGAGAATTAACTCTAAGATCTTCTGCAAACGTCATTTTTCACTCCAGCTGGAAGTTCAACCTCCAAAGTTATTCTGACCACTTGCAAGGCATATCCATTTATTCTTGATTCACAGCCTTTTTCCTTCTCCTAGCATGTTCTGTTGCATTTATTTAATAGAAACTCTACACAGTGTATAGAGGAAGGAATTTTCTGGGCACTGCTTTGTTTAACTGAGTGTACAGAGAACAGAAACTAAACAGACACACCTTTGGATGCGTGGAAGTGTATGGATGTACACATTGCCAAAAAAAACTTGATGTATGTACACAGGAGTGTAAGAGTAAACCCATTCAGATGAAAGGATTCCTTGTAGGAAGAGTGTGTAAGAGAGCTTAAGTACGCTTGATTGTGCAAGGGAAGAAAAAATGAAAACTGTACATATTCCTTCAGCCAGGAATAGAAAATGTAATGGTTGTCATATTGGCTTTATGGCCTCTACTACCAGATATTAGACACATACCTGCATCTCATTCTAAGACACAAAGGCACCCATTGCTGTCTCCCATTGCCAACAAGCTCACTGTGACCCTGACTCAGTGCTGGCCCAAAGGGAAGAGAATCATTTCCTCAGGTAGCAGGTAGCATGCAGTGAAATGGCCAAAACCAAAGCCACGGTTTGGAGTTAAAGCACAACCTTCCAACAGGTATTTCCACCAGTTTTGAATTCCATCTCTTGTTGCTTCTTGAGTCTCCATGGGATCACTCTAGTTTCCAAGATGTCATCAGACCCCACCCCCTGCAGTAAGACTCAGCAGATCTTTATTGCTTATTACCTCCTCCACTTGAACTCTGCCTCCTCTCCTTGTTTCTGAATCCTCAGATGGAGCCATGAAAATTAACCAATGACATCACAGTGTGCTTCCCTGGCAACAAATATTGTGTCATACCTCCTTGTCCATCAACAGGGTTAGGTAAGAATAGGAATTGATGAGTACTAAAAGACAAAGAGCATGGAAAGACCTGCAATCAGAAAAGCTGGATTTAACATGATTGAAAGATAAACCTCTCTTCAATAAAATGCTAATCCAATGCATCCACAGGAGCTACTCCTTGAAGAGTTTCAGTAACTCCTCAAGTAAGATCAAATATTTTTTCCATTTTGCTCTCAACCCCTTCAGTGACCCTGAAGTAAGAAACCTCGAGTGCTCAAGACCAATGGTACCAGATAGGGATGTTTCCTGCTGTATCCACTAGGTAACACTCCTAACAATGCAGGAAACAGACAGTTAGGGAGGGAGGAGGGGAGGGGTGATATCTGGTATTACATTCAATGTTTAGGATCAACCCCCAGCATTTTCACATCAAACACTGACCTGCATCCGGTCACTTATTCACACAAGACAGAAACCATTCCAAGCCAACAAGAGCAGGTGGAATAAGGACATCAGGGCAGAATAACAGCATTGGTGCAAGACAAGACAGGCTGTCCCTCTTTCTCTCAAAAAGCAGACCCTTCACACTGACTACAGCACCCATCTCATGATTGAGCTTGGATCTGCTCCACAGTCACTGAAGTGCAGGTTCCCCAGCAGAATTTTCTTCATCCCATGAGCTCCTGCAAGATGATTGCAGGCATCTTGTTATAACTAACTAAGCAGTTGGGAAGCTCTCAGGATAAGGAACAACTGCTGCAGCCAGTGCCTTTCTAATAGTTGGACTATCTCATTTTAAAACCTTATGCACCATTTCGGATAAACACAATTTTCTCTACTCACCTGCTAGACAAACACAGTGCTTTCAAACACTGTTCTCTCCATGGGAGGATGTACTTCTCATTCACAATCAGATGACAATAAACACCTTTGTTTTGTATGAGTCTATAATATGAAGGTTTAAGGTGAGATGAGGAACCCAAATAGGACTCCAACAAAACTGGGGTGAGAGGGGAAATTCTCTTCCTGCTGCTATAAAACAGTGGGGACTGGGAATTTTTTAGCATCTGCAAAATTCTCCGGGGAGCCAAAAAGAGCAAAACATACCTTCTTTTCACTTAGCAAACACTATTTTTGACAAAAGCCTTTTACCTTCTGTTTAATGACAGGCATGGCATATCTCCAGAGCAAGCGTAAAGCATTTCTTTTGACCTTTACAGCACTTTATGCCTCTTTTTCAAAGTTAACAGGTATTAGGTATGCATTCTATTTAAGTACTTTCTGAAAAATCCTACTGCGTACCTATCTAGGAAAATCCAATGCTAAGCAAGTTTTGAAAACCCAGCCCTAAGTGTCTTGGGTCTCATCACCTCTTTTCTCAAAGGAGGTTAAGCCAATACTGACTCCCAACCACACAAGCAAGTCCATAATGAACTAGCAGCCAAGATTGTGCCCTACACTGCCTGCAGGGCTCTGTCCTCCAAATGTCTCCCCTCCACATCTAGTAGAAAGTTCTTACTGATACTGTGAGACTGGTAGCAGACCTGCTTCATCCGGTTAGAGATTCTGCACCCACCACTGAGTATCAAGGCATAGTCTTGCATTTCCTGGGCTCAGTTTAGGCTTTAAGACAGGCAAGCTGAAAAGCTAGACAAATGCATATATTTGAAAAAGGGACAGCAAAAAAAATGGAGAGCAGTTCCCCTTCCATAGCCTGGCCCCTGTGTCCCAGAGCAAATACAAACCTTGCTTTAGGGCACTATATAAATTGGTATTATAAATTCAGATGGTGCATCAGGGAGTGCCTCATTCTGTATGATTGGAGTCATTCTCAGGAGCAGTTCAGGCACTCAGCCTGCCACATGCGACTGCTGCCCCAAGGGCTGCCATTACAGATGCATTATTACAAAGCGCTGCAATAAAGCATGAACTAAAACAACTTCATTGAAATGAAGATTAATACGGAACATGTGTTCACCTCTGTACACTCAGAAGGAACAGTCCAGCAAACACAAGCACCACAGTGCTGGGGCTGATGGTCTAGGAGAGCAATGCGGCTGGCCAACCACCACTATTGCTGAAGGCAAGCAATACATTTCCACAGCATCTTTTAAGTGTCCACAGATGGATTTAATGCAGCAGCTGTGAAGCAGAGAGTGAGGCAAGCCAAACAAGTAGAGTGCTGAAACATATAGAAGAGTGAGCTGTGTTTGAGGCAAAGAACAGAGAGGGATGCTTCAAACCTACAGAAACAATACCATTAGCTGCAGAATGATCCATGCCTTTAGTTATCGCAGACTTCAATGGATATTAATGGATATTCTCAGCACTTCAAAATGTTTCATCCACATGAGAGTTACAGGTGAGAAAGATCAACTAAGATGTTAGTTCTTCCATTACCCTCACAATCAGAACAGGATTATTCCCTGTGATCTATTTGTTGGTGCCATTGTCACCTCATTTAAACTCTCCCACGCAATACAACACTCCCTACTTCTCCCTTCTGATGCCCTTTCAGACCCCTATAAATTTCACCATTGACATAAACTGAGGGCCATTACATCTATACATTCCCTGCTCAAATTAAACACATGATACCCTGTTATGGTTTGATGGTTCAACTTTCTTGCTTCCTTTTCCTGCTGTAGGTTTTTCAGTCTTCCTTTCCCTGAAATCAGTCTGAGGCTTCTATCAAAACTGGCTGTGACTACTGACTACAAGTCCCAGTAAATTCACTCCTTCATTCTATTAACCAAGTCAGCCCTAAACTCATAGTAGTAAGCATAAAGGCATCCAGAATAGACACAATCCATCACATCCAGAATAAAAGACTTAGTCAGTTCTGGAAGTGAGTACTCCTACATCCCTTTGAAGTCTCTGAGACCTGACTCTGCATGAAGGCATTGAAAGGTGGCACAACATCAAGTCGTCTTACTAAGGGGAAAAAAAAAGCACATGGCAGGGATATGACATTTCACAAGAGAAAACAAAGCGTTGGTTGCTATATTGCACCTCCAAAGTGACAGATTCATGATTAATCTGCATGATGGTGTTTGGCACTTTAAGGAAAAAGCAACAATCTTTCCTGAGGGAACACCTCACTGAACAGAGACTTTGACCCTTGGGAATCAACAGCACTTATTTATCATTTAGCACTGTTTAAGACCTCATAGATGATCTGCTTTTGGCATAACACCCAGATAGGTATAATATAAAAGTATAATATAATGGATGGCACAGGTAGTTAAAAAAATACCCAAAACAAAAACCAGAGTCATGCATCTCTGTATATGGGCTGGAAATGAGTGAGGGGGAAAGGACTAATTAAAGTAGAGAACAGATGCCCCCGTTATGCTGGCATCTCTATTGCTTTCTGTTTCTGGAATGAAAAAAAAATAATAATTTGTCATAAAAATAAATGAACTGACATCAAATATTTAAATTTTAGAGGGGAAAAAAAGATTGAAGGGGAGATATAAATACACAGTAAACAAGCAAAAGCTCCAGTTAACAGGTTTGTCTTTCCTCACCAAGCTGACTGGCACTGCACCAATGGAACTCAGACAGAACGAGATCTGCTGCATGCAAACAAGTCTTAACAGAGCCAAAACTCTGCACTGAACATGGATGAGCAAAAGCTGGGCAGGAGCCTTCAGACAAGGCTGCCATGTCACTGCCCATTCAAAGGGCAATACTCTAAAGAAATGGGTATGAATTATATTATTTCACAGCAAGGTGCCATCCATTCCTCCTTGCACTGCAATCTGATATCCTAAAAAGAGGGTAGCCTTCACAGCCATTCCATGGCACACCTCTCACACCACCACAAATACAGCTCAATAATATTCCATTGTCATCAATACTCCCCTGACTGAAGATGACTTAATAAGACATTCTTAGAAGCC
The DNA here is from genome assembly GCA_035583185.1 of Anabacerthia variegaticeps. Lineage (NCBI taxonomy): Eukaryota > Metazoa > Chordata > Aves > Passeriformes > Furnariidae > Anabacerthia > Anabacerthia variegaticeps. Next base: position 41,855,629 of record JAWWEW010000165.1, on the reverse strand, counting down.
AGTCAACAAGGCTTATAATTAAAAGAGAGTGATTGTTAAGCTCCTTTGAATTATTCTTTTCTCTCAGTTCTCCACACTTCTACTGAACCAGACACAATGCTACATCCCAGAATGAATCTATGCTATGTGTAGCTCTCAATGGAGAACTCTGTAGACCTTTGAAGGGACAGGATTTCTTCTACAATTTTAAGACACAATTTCACAGACCTACAGATCTCTTAGATTTAGACCATATACACATACAATGATACATATGTTGATTTGTAAATGCCTACATAGACCTGATTCCCATCACACAGAAAGATATGTGAATCCTTATGCTGGCTTCCTACAAATTACCATCACATTTCTCTAACAAGAAGATTCCTACTAGACAAAATGTGGTTTGGATGCCTATACTCACCACTGGAGGCACTGAAACTTTCTAATCTTCAGATCTAGGATCAGGATTTGAACTGCAATAAAACAATGGTTAAATGATGAGGTAGTGCTCTCTCAGTATTGGCCTTTTGTGCCCAGAAGTCAGAATCCTCTTACTATTTCTTCAACCGAAGGAAGAAACAGTGAGAAGAGCCACTGGGTCTGCATTTGCTACATTTCATATCACTATCCTAATAAAAGAGAAGGTTTGTAACAGGTCCTAATTAACAAAGTTTTACTTAGCCCATCACTGTCTCAGCAAGAGACATCAAGGGTTAAGTCAACAGGACTATCATAGCCCAGACACAGGCAAGTGTCACAGATGAAGTTCAGTGTCTTGAACATACTGTGCTGCACTATATGCAACGAGTCACAGTGATCATACACAGCATGCTTAAGATCACCCCATGCACAGGCAAATTCATAACAACAGAAAACTCCACTCCGCCCCATCTAGCTACAAACCACAGCTGACTGTTAAGATAGTGGCCTGCAGACAGAAGGCATTGATTATCTTGTCCTTTTTTGCCAAGCATAATCTGAGAACTATAGCTCAGTCTGCTTGTGGCATTACTGATCATCACTGCAGAAATGGTCATGTCATCTCTGAGTTCATCAAAATATCTACAAGAATGATGTAGAAAGTGCTGTATCAGAAGTAAATTATTCCATGTTTTGTCTGAAACAGACTTTTATTGGCATATCAGTGTAACTTCAGAAATCTGGTTAAACAAGTGTTACAATTCTTAATGTAAATGCTTGCTGCAGAATAGGTGCCTTTTGTTTTTTGTTTTGTTTTCCTTTGTTTAAACTCATTCCAAAGTGATGCAACCTGACCTGTGGAAAGTTATCTTATAAAGAAACAATGAAGTTATACTAGCCTATCAATTTAAGTTCACAGTTATACGCACCAGTATCATTTCTCCAGGCAGAAAACGCACTAGATAAGGGACTTTCATAGCATTATCAAGAGCAAAATGGAAAGAAGCCATATCAGATACCAGCACTGACAGAGAATTGGGGTCATCTCCTGGGTCTTGTGTCCTACCTCTGGAAGAAACCATGGTTTGGTGTCAAGCTGAAAGGAACGAGAGCTGTAATTTGACAGTCCAGACACCTGCAACCATGTCTATAAACCAGTCTCCTTCTCCATATCTCATCTTATCCAAGTGTAAAGTGAAATGCACCTCTCCAAACTCTTCCCACATATTTTACAAAGATTAGCTATTTAGTACTAAAGATACCTTCTATAAACAAAAATAAAAGAATGCTGTACATGAAAAATCTTTTGAGGAAACATATGGGTTCCTGCCCTGACTGCCAAATTTTTTAGCTTTCTTTACCAAAGTTCTGGAGTCAGAAATCTCTGTGAAATCCCATCTCTAAAGACCTTCCATAGTAACATAAGTTTCCCTACTGTAAAACATTCAAAACTACTCCTTCCCTCTCCCTCTGAGTCGGGAGGAAAAAAAAAAAACCGGCTCTTGCAAGGGGTTATGATGCATCTTTAATGACTGAGCTGAGAGAAGCGCCTGCCATACAAAGAAGCTAATCAGTCAATCAAGAGGCAGCTCACCAGACAGAAGCCGTCAGTGCCTAACTGCTCTGTCTCCACCTGTCCAGGGAAACAACAAAACAGCATGGGACATGCCTGACAATTGAGTGCAAAATAGCACACATATTCATCTATTTCTAAGCATCAAAGGGGCAAGTTTTTGCTTCAAATTAACATTTTCAAGAACAACAAACACTGCACCACACATGTACCGATGTGCATGGGAAATAAGGCTAGTGACTCTTTTTGAAAACAGCAGCAATCCTCAAGAAACACAAGAGCAGCAGGTAAGAATTGCTATAATTAGGCTAGCTGGAAAATCCTTTGCCATAAGCTTGCCAATCTAGATCAGTTAAGTGAAGAATTGTAATTTAGAGAAGGAAATACAAAACCAAAACAGGAAGAGCTATAGAAGCTTTATGGTTTTGTATTAGTGAGAGCATATAGGTCAGTCTTTGTTTCCAAGGTTCAATACTGGCTGATACAAACCACATTATTCTTGTCTGCCTCTGTTTCCCCAACTAGACAAGGATAATGAAACCTGCCTGCATTATAAAGGCATGATTGTTTTTGCAGCTGGCTTCATTAATATTCACAAAGTGCGTGGAGACCCTTGCATGAAAAGTGCTGCCCAAGTACTGACTGTTAAACCTGACATTTTGCTGAGTGCTCTTGTGAAAAAAACTTGGAATTTTTTTTTTCCAATTCTCTCCAAACAGGTGAGTGCTCGGCAAGCGCTTGGCAGACAAAGGCTTTATGAAAGCATCGAGTGGCTCGAAGCGACGCGCCCGTCGTGCCGCGGTGCCGGGATACCGGTGCGGCGGAGCCCGCCGGGCGGGCGGTGCCGCTCTCCGCGGTGCTGAAACCCGCGGGCGCTGCCCAAACCTGCACGGGAGGGCTCTCACCTGTGGAACTTGCTCCACGTGACACGCGGGCTGGGCTGCATGGCTGCGCCGCCAAACACTGCAGCGTGTCCTTGGAGTATTTCAACACGCGAACCTGAGCTATGAGTCTAGATCCTGTTGCTGTCGCTCACTGGCCTAATCACTCCCTGGTGAGAGGCAGCTAAGGTCACAACTGATCTATGGTCCCACCAGACTTCACCGTAGGGGCATCTTTTCTTATGCTTAAGTTACAGAGAGTTCTGTTCCTGCATGGATCTAAATCTCTCTGTGTATGAACATCTGCCGTGGAGCACTCTGAACTCAGCTTTCTGCACCCTGAAGCACAGCCTTATTTAAAGCAGGCCATCACTAATCTATTGCTTTCAGAGTGAAAGGCAAGAGGAATAGCAGCAAAGTATGGACTAATAAATAAATAAATAAATATACTACTTGGAGGGGAGAACAGAGAGGGATCCCTCTGTCCCCAGCTTACCTGCCTTTATCTTTCTATTCTGGGTCACCACCTATCTAGTTATTTCTATGCTCACAGGGGCCTGGGCCAGCAGCAGACCTCAGAGCACTGTGCAGCTGTTCTGCAGAAAATAGTCTCAAAAACGGGGAGAAAACACATGTCATGATTTCACCCCAGCATGCAGCCAAGTGCCACACAGCCTCTTGTTCACTATCCCACCCATGGGATCAGGCAGAGAATCGGAAGAGTAAAAGCTGGAAAACACAGGGGTTGAGATAAAGACAGTGTAATAGTAAAAACAAAAGACATACACACAAGCAAAGCAAAACAAGGAATTAATTCACTGCTTCCCATGGGCAGAGAGGTGTTCAACCATGTCCAGGACAGCTAGGCCCCATCACACCTGTTACTCGGGAAGACAAACACCAGGACTCCAAATGTCTTGACCTGTCCTCCTTCTTTCTCTGACTTTATATGCTGAGCATGATGTCCTATGGTATGGAGCATCCCATTGGTCAGTTTGGGTCACCTGGCCTGGCTGTGTCTCCTCCCAGCCTCCCATGCACCCCCAACTTCTTTGTCAGTGTGGCAGTACAGAAAGCAGAAAAGTCCTTGGCTCTGTGTAAGCCCTGCCCATCACTAACAATCTCATTATTATCAACACTGTGTCCAGCAAAAATCCAAAATATAGACCCATACTAGCCACTATAAAGAAACTTAACTTTACCTCAGTCAACACCTCATCTCTTTCATCAAAAAGCAACACTTGAGTGAAAGGAAGCACAGGCTTTCCTTGTGCACTCCACTGGTAGGGCTCACATAACAGGAAACCCTACCTGATCAGAGAATCCTACTGTCAGCCAGAAGGAAGAGGGGACAGGCCAGCTGCTTAACATACAATACACTATACAAGAACAAACCTGATATTTGTTCATTAAATATACAGTGATTTGCCCCTCGTTCTGCACTCATCATGACCAAGGACAGCAGTGAGGGAAAATGCTCTGTTTTCTACCAAGTCTTTTGAGCCTCATTAATGTACCAATTGTTTCCTAACCTGGATACTTATGCCCTTTCCTTTTAAAAAGGGACAGCAACTCAAACTGTAATCCCCAATGCAAGGAACAAACCAAACTCTCCCAGTCTTGCACTTCTCTCAGGGACTACATCTAGGCATGAAAAGGCATCTGGGAAAATAGTTCCCAGCCTCACGGAGGTGATAGTAGACTATATTCGTTCATGTTTGGAAGGCTTAGGTATTAGAAGAATGCAAGTCGTGGAAAAAGCTTATCAAGAAAATTAAATACAGGGTCCTCAGTGCCTACCTCTAATCTTTGGAACTCTCAGGATGGGAAAGAGAGATACATAAAATCATACTTGCTCTGAGGGCCAACTCAGTGTCATGGCTAAAATCCAAATTGAGTAATTACATTCCGTCTCCTGAGTGTGCCCTTGAAGGTTCTGCTAAGCATGTGACTTCCCTTCACTTCCTGTTGCCAAGTTTTGTTACGTGTGCCTAAGTATCAGCTGTACCCACCCATATGACCTGACACACTGCAGGAAGAGGAAGGCTTTGTTAATGTCCTACTCTGCAATCTTTTGATGAGACATCTTGTTCCATTTTCATACCTCATGTGAGTTCCAAAGGCATTTTGCTAGGGCTGCTTTACGATGAGCAGCAATACCATATTTGCTCCATAGCACATTTTATAAATACCTTTTTCCAGTGACAGCAATACCATGAGTGTGCCAAATCTTTAATAACCACAGCACACCTCTTTAAACTCCCTTATTTAACAGATGCTGAAAAGGCTGAAAACATGCTGGTTGTTTGTTTTCAACGTGGGGATTAAAGTCAAAGTTTTGCATTACAGTCATTCCCTGTACTACAGCAAGGGCCTTTAGAAACCCAGACAAAAATCTCCTTGTGATGCTAACAGAGCCATGAATTGTCTCTCACAGACACTTTTATACATCTCTTTATTGTATATTTACTTAGGCTTCCTTCTTTATGGCACATTTTCTGCTAACAGGAAACATGTTTTATACTCCTACAACATTACTCCAGAGAAGCCAGGATGAAGATGCAGCAAAGGCAGCATCTACTTCTCAAAGGCTGCTTGATTTTCCTGGAATGCTTCCTAACCATAGAAATGCTGGGAAAGAGATTTTTAAAACACCATTGAGACAGAAGGGGAAAAAACCCAAGACCACGAACTTGCTTCACCCAACTAAATCTCATATCCTAAGGACATACAGGCACCTTATTCAAACTGAAATAGATTATGGTTAGCCACTTGAATACTCAAAAATCCAGGCCCCCAAGTCTTTATTCCCTTTTTCACTTGGAATCTTGGGCTCTGCTGGCCAAGATACAATATCATTTTATAAAATCCTGGGATTCACAAGCAGTAGACTTCCAAAAGATCCCAAAATGCACTCTTCCAGTCAGACTACCTGTACTTCTTGGAAGCTGCGAAACAATAGAACTTCATTCTGAAGTTAAACCAGTTACAGGCTATTTTTTTTAATCTGATATTAAGCAGCAAGTGGAAAAGGTAGCTTTTCTGTACCCGAAAAAATAATAAAAGTAATGAAGTCTAGTCCTTATAAATGCTTTCCATTCACACAGTAACCTCCATTAACAGAAGAGAGGTCTATCTCGTAATGTGACATTCCCAAGTGCTGAAAACTTGCATTTCCATTGGAAAACCAACACCTCCATTTAGCTTTAATAAAAGCTGTGGAGAACAAAGCAAAAATTACACCAGAGATGTCTGATACTATTTTGCTATACTGGGAGCAAGTAATTGCTTTCATCCATACTTGAAAAGAAGCCAACTGCCATATGTAACTTGGCATCCCAAATGACTTCAGTGTTGAGTTCATGCTCTAGCCACACTGAAAGATACTTATCTGCTCTTGAAAGAGCAAGATGAGAAAGGCTCTTGAAATCCACCCTTCTGAACACTGACAGAGCAACAGCTGCAAATAAACAATCAACAAGTTTGAATTACTTGCAGGAATAGCTATAAAGGAAGAAGGGGCAGTTAGTCCCCTGCTTGGAAGTCTTGAAAGTCTCCAACTGAAACCAGACAAGGGAGGTACTATCTGGACTGCTAAGTGTCTACAGTGTGCACTTAGTGACTGTTAGATGGATACCACTAGTGACTAACCACAGTGACTCAGGAAATATGTAGGCAGCTGACTCCAATGCCTCAGCAAAGTCCTACCCCTCTGAATTACACCTACTTTTTAATGACTTCACCCCCAGGTCAAGACGTGTTCATGTGTTCCAAACCCACTGTTGTCACCTGTCAAAATGAAAGCCTTCTCCTTAGGGAATGCTGGAAATGTCCCATAGAATTGAAGTCCTTTTGCAGTGAGAGTAGAAATTCTCAACTGTTCTAGGACAATAAATCACAATGACAACACAGACTGACATAGAACATTTTCTCTCCAAGAGAGCATTTTTATGCTTTGCACCTTTTCCTCCTATTTGCAACACAACACACATTCTGTAATCTCAGTAAATGACCATTTTCCATGTTGACTCAGACTACCTACAGAAATGAAAAGGCAAGAGCTCCACAACAAAAGTGACATAAGAGAATGAGCCATCTGATGACTGCTTCCTAAAAGAGAGAAAGTAACCTCGTGTTCCTTCCCATCCTCCAGTTTGTCACTATACTGAAGGCTGGGATACTGAGGTCATACCACTGCACTCTCAGAGGACTGATGTAAAATCCTGCAAGACATCATATAGGATAGCTCTCTTACTAGCTAAAATGGGCTTCATCCTTGCTTTGTTTCCCTATGCTACCTCATCTCCTCATTGGACTTTGCTCTGCCTCAGTGAACTCCCATTGTTCACAGCAGAACATGAAGGTTGATGAATTTATCCTCACATTACTCTCTGGAAGGCAGAGAAGTGTCAACTTCTCATCTGCAAAAGGGTGATAATTAAATGCTGAGAGAATAAATGACTTGCACAAGGTCACTTGGGAAGTATGTGGCAGAGCTGAAAATTAAATGCAGATCTCCAGAGCTGCAGGTCAAGGCCCAGCACACAAGATCTTTCTGCCCTGCTGGCACAGTGGAGATCAGATTCCCAGCATACCGTAAGGTCCTCTGTAGGAATGTGTGTGTCTGTGTTACATCTTGCATGTAGTTTACCCACAGGAAGGACTGGATACATTTCAAAGAATCAGGTAAATATCAAAGATCAAATAAAGAGGAAAGTAACACAGAATTTACCTGAAAATCTAAGAAAGTATTTTCCAACATCTTGTGTAAGGCAAATGTGTTCCTGTAGCCTTCTTCTATTGGACATACTACTAGTCCAGGGGAAAATCTTATATCAACACCATGTTTAATATGCAGAATGTCAGGGTTATGGTTTAATAAGTATGTATCTGTACCTTCATGTGTTGCTTGCTATGCAAACTTTTGCTAATCACACTGTTACTTTTCCTTCTCTTCTTTCATTTGCAGATGCTTCCCACTGATAAATACGATTAGACTTATTCCATATGTGTAAGATGTTTCCTTCATGTGTCTCTCTAAAAAGCTTTCAACCCTCCAGCTTTCAAAAGGCACTGGAGCAGGTTGCCCAGAGAGGTTGTGCATGTCCCATCCCTGGAAGTGTGCAAGGCCAGGTTGGACAGGACTTTGAGAAACTTGGTCTTTTGGAAGGTGTCCCTGTCCATGGCAGGGGATTGGACCTAGATGATCTTTGATGTCCCTTCTAACCCAAACCATTCTATGATCTTAACTAGTATGTGGGTCCTCCTTCCTGTGCATTTTGAAGCTAGGACTGACATAACATTGTCCTCACAGGGAAAATGTAGGGGCACTGTAAACCATGAAGCCTACTTAGGAAATCAATAAGGTGTCAGGAAGATGCCTGGGAAGCAGCACAGAGCTGAGCTGCTACGAAAGTGACACTGGGTGAGTGGTGGGGGTTTTACTTTTGAAGGCACTAAGAGGGGTGCAGGAAAAACAAATGCTGGAGTGCTGCGAGAGGAAGAGACTCACCCAGGTGGAGACCAGAAGCAGTTGGGTCTTAGTCTCATCTTTGATTTCAGAGCAACCAGGCAAGGCATAAGAGTATTCTGTAATTTTTCAATTGTTGGTGCTCCTTTTTAAGAGGCATCAGTATCATTATGGATTTTAGTAACTCTGCCCATCCCTAATCCCAGGTGTCTGCTTCATGTCAGCAGTGATTCTTCCTCATGTCTGATGCATGTAGCTACACTGCTTTGCTGCTGCCTGAACTCTGCTGTGAAGTCCCAGAGTGGCCCTTGTTCTTAATGTGTGCACAGAAGAAAGCAGATGGGTAAAGCTTAACACTGACAATAATAATAATAATAATAATAATAGTTGGGGTAATAATAATAAATCAGATGCTGTCATCACAGTTCTGGCAGATTGCTACTAATTTCACAAAATTTGTGTTTGTATTCAAAAAACTCAATTACAAAGTTGAGACATTAATTCCCTGCTCCACCTGGACAGCTCAGCTTTTCATATTTCATTCCAGTTTCCACATAACCCCATGGTGTTTCATCAAATAAAATATTTGAAAGAATTCTAACTATAACATTTTTGTTCCAGACACCACCATCAAAATAGGCTCATATTTGTTTTACATTTTTTAAGCAATACAAGCATTCATAGTCAGAGATAGTATTTGGAGTGAAGAAAAAGATCAAATGGCTATGAATTATAGCCCAAAGGGGTTTAACAAATGTACTTCAATTTTTCTAGTAAATTAAAGTACAGAGGAAAAATTTCACCCTGAAACAATACTCTGAGATAACTGAAAAAACCAAAATTTTATATTCCCCTACTTTTTTTAAGCTGTTGTTTAATACTCTTAACCTGGTCACTAGAGGGTGTCATCAAATTACAGCTTCAGAACTACAACCAAGTTAGGATCATCCAGAGGCTTAATTCATCATAAAGAGCATCCCTAGATGAGATATCCAACCATTTTGTAGAAGAACCCAGCTTCACCCTCTATTCCTGTGTGAATATTGCAGACTGTCCATAGTCAAAACTCTGCTTTACTGCCAGTAAAGAGTAAATGTGGCTGCCTTGTCTTGCTCTTGCATCCACTTAGAGATTTTGGCTATTAAAAAAAAAAACCAAACAAACAAACAAACAAAAAAACCAAAACCAAACAAACTAAAAAAACAACCACCATAAACAAAGCCAATATTCCTAAAGCTTTTCTTGCCCTGTTCTTCCTGCACTGGACGATGTATATGCTGGTACGTAAGGATAATCTCAGACATTTTTTATATTAACATCTCAGCAATACAACACTGTATCCCTATCTGTTCTATCCAGCCACTGCACACTGACTCCAGCTGATTACATCTGTTTACAATGCCTATATACAGATAACTTTATAGATCTTACACACCAGAACTGCCAATGACCCAAAGGTGGTCAGTGGATTTGGCTGCTAGAACCAAAGCTCCCTCCACAGTAACATCTCTGCTAAAGAAAAAGGGAAGAAAGGCTCACCAGGCTGGAATCATGAAGAAACTCATCCCCTCCTTAACAAATATTTCTTTTTTTGTCCTTCTTCCTTCTCCTCCAAATCCACTGCTCTTAGCTCTAAGAGGCAAATTTCAGTAGAGATTCACATAACTGCTATCCAAAACAAATAGAAAAAGCTAAACCCAGTAAAACTTGACCAACAGCTAGGTCAGGAGTAATAACCTTCACAGAAGAAGAAAACTAAAACCACTTTCAATATTAATAGGGCAACTATGGGAGTAAGGACCATTGACAAGGGCTCTGGTGCAGATCTCCATATACAAGCAACAGATGACAGCTCTGGTTGCCCCACTACTAACACTATCCCAGTGGATCTTACAGCCATGGCTGACAAAAATAATGGGACAGGACACCCCTCCCTGTAACCTGCCACTTTAACTGTCCTCTGAGCAACAGTATACACACCATAACAGGGCAGCATAACCATTACCAGGAAGGCTGAATGCAGACATAAGGTGCTTGAGAGACCACAAGGTACAAGGCAGCGTTCTACTCAGTTGAGAAAGTATTTCCAAGTGTGTGAAACAGACCCAGAATGCCCTCCCAGAGCAGATGCAGCCTGGCTGGATGCCCTGATTTTGCACCCATGAACATACTTAAAATGCAATGAAAGGAGTGAGATGCTACAGATAGGGAAATGAAGTCTCCACAGCTTCACGGAACATTAGTTTGAGGGGTCCCATTGGATAACATGCATCATTTTCAACCTGCCAACCCCAAACGTGCAAGGGTGACAGACACAAAATGAGGCACATAAGAATGATTGACTTTCAAACCCTGGAGATTTCTCCCTTTGGTGTAAACATCTCTTCCCATTGCTGCAGCTTCATCATCTTTGCTTTTGAGGGAAGCAGATTTTGATGACTCCAGTGGAAGAACACTAAACTCTGGATGGGAGTCAGAGCTTTGAAATCAAAGTCAGCAATGCCGCTGCAGAATGAAGGGCAACTGAGAAGCACAAGCATAGTCACAACCCCCTTCTCTTTTGTAATTTTGCCTTCAGAATGTACATCCTTCCCAGAGAGGAGGGAAGGAATACAAGGACAGCTTCACCATGGCTTTGCTGGGATTGGCAGCTTCACACTCTATGAATACCATGTTCTTCTCTCCCTGATCACTCTCTAGTTACAAACATCATCCTTGCTATCCCCCTTATGCTTTTACCCTCTCAGATGCACTTTACCATCTTTTCCCCACCTTTTGCTGCCTTCTGTCATCCATGCAAACCCACTCTGAGTCCTTAGCTCCTCCCACCTACACATCTCTTTCTCTACCTCTGACTCAGCCTTAGCCCCTCTCTAACCCTTTAGCCCTTTTCTCTCCTCACATCTACAGTTGTAATCCCATTCTCTTCCCTGCTCCTGCCATCAGCTTGTACTTCATTCCCAAACCTTCTTGCTCCCCCAGCCCCTGTTCCCTGCCCCACACTTCACTTTCCTTCCTCACTTCCCACAAGGCTATTTCTCAGGCTCTCACAGCTGCACTTCGGGATCATCCCTCCCGCTAGGCCCAGCTTACCATCTTTTGTTTACACATGCAGACAGGTCTTCCCTCCCCAGCTTTGCTTCTAGATCTGCCACGTTTAGAGAGTCACCCTGACCTACTTAGGTTCCCTGACCTAGTTATAGCAGAAATACCAATTCTAAACACTTGAGAATAAAGGGCACTAGGAGGAGGGAAATAATATCATTATTGTTTGAAATAAAAACAAATCCACCAGCACAGGGCTGCTGAGTTATTCCAGCTTTGACCATTCCCCTGGGGAAGCAAGAGCAGCAGTTCACTTGATATTTCAATGCCACCCTGGCCATAGACAATTCAAACCTAGAAACCACCTAGAAGGAAGGTCTGTAGTCTCTTGCTAGCATCCCATTTTCTTTTTTCTTAGTCCAGCCTCATTCTGTCTGGCCTTACTTACCCAGAGCTTGTCTTTAGCTCCACACAGGTGTTTCATAGCAAATCTGGTTTTGCCCACTACTCTCACCCGTCCCCAACTGTGGATCCAGGCTACAGCAGCAGCCACTGTTTGCTCAAGAACAGCATTTCTGCTGCTGAAATCAAGCAATGCTCTTTATCTGTTTGTTTGACCTCCTCAGCCCTTTTATCCTACTTTGGCTATTGTCACAGCTGTCTTCTCCCTTCTCCTCCAGCCTGCAGTATTCACTTACCTTCCTTCTCTACCTGGCCTGGTGTTGCAGTGCTGCCACCTCTTTTCTTTACCAGCTCTGGAAATGGTGTCAGGAGTGCCAACAGTGACACATAAACCTGACTGGAAAGAGCAGATGTTCTTCAGAACTAGTCAGGAGTCTCTGGGTTAGCAGTGCCCATTCACTTGTGTGCTGTGTACTATGCTCATGGCTTAGCAGCCAGGATTCACTGCTCTGTGACAGCTGGGTCTGTGATTCACTTCCAGCTAGGCTTTTACTTGAGTCACTGTTAATAGATTTCCCTGTAGTGTTTGTATTTTAGGAATCATTGGCCCTTTAGTTGCCTGGATGAGTTCATTAAATCAAATTATGTCTCCTTACAGCTGACACTTGTGGTGCTTACCCTCCCTCTATAGGGCCAGTGCCCTGATTGACACTGAAAGCAGCCTGCTCTGCACCCTGAGCTCACAAGGTACTCCCACCACCACTACTTTAAATCCTGCCAAATATTTCCTTTCCATTGCCAAAGTCCCATCAGAAAAATGTAGCTGAGTACACTGTAGCCCTCCCACGATTCCACTAGATGTATTTATACAGACATGAGAGTGTAGTCATTCTGCATCTATTTACTGTGATTTTGTACCTGTTTGCCAGCTTCAGCATAAAACACACTTTTTGGCTATTGATTTCCTGGGTCACAGACTAATCTGCTGAGCAAATGGCTTTGGAAATTTACTGTGGAGCCCCTAAATCCCTATGTTGTCATCAGCCACTGCCTGCTAAATTTGCACTTGTGGATACATTAAACTGCAGTTTTGGCTCCTGCATTTCCTTTGTAACTGATTTCTCAGATCTGTTCCTCTGCCTGCCAGTTTTCCACTCCTCACTGTATTGTATCTACATTTGGATATGGTCCTAAAAAGGCACTGCAAATCCACAGACACTTCAACCACCCTTGGTTTTGACTAACAGCATCTCTTGCCTCTCTGCTGTGTCTCCCCATACAGCTCTGCTCTCCCAGCCTAAATCAGCAGCAGCCAGCCCAGCTACAGGCCTGCACTCTGCTCTGACAATGCCCCTGCACATTTGGTCAGAGCAAGATTGAATTCTTCCAGCATGCAGGAATGACAAGTAGGGTCTGCGAATTCAACAAGTCCTGAATCCTGAATATGCTGAGAAGGTGCCTCATACTTATAGCTATGGGCAGGAGCATCCTGTTAGCATCAGCCCCTATCTCCATTTATAGACTACCAAAAAAAGACCTAAAATGACTGGAAATGGACAAAGTTGTGCCTGCATAAGCTATGTACAGAGCATCCCTGCCAGCTTCTCAAAACAATATAAATCCAATGAATTAAGACAATTCCAGACATGCTGATTACATTTGCCTTTGCAATTTGTGATGGGATTTTCAGATGTCTCTAAGCATTCCCTACCTGGCATGTGTCAGCCACACTTCACTGCTGCTTTTATGTTATTAATATTGACAGCCACTCAGTTTAAATGCAAGTTAGGATTGAAATCCTGCCTGTTTGCTTATCTCTGCCTTTTGATCTTGTTTGTTTCCATTCATTATGAAGAAATCCTCCTTTTCATAAAGCACCTTTGAATACCTCAGCAAACGTTCAAACACAATGCTAAATGGATTAACTGGGAGATACTGGGGTCTGAAGCCTGCCTGAATAGATGCTCCTGGATCAATCAGCTCTGCATACCAACACTAATGGTTTGAGTTCCCCTAATGGTCTGAGATCCTCCAGATCTTCTGTGGGGTTTAGCACAGGTCCAGTGGCATGCTGGATATAACTCTTTACTCTCGGGAAAGGCAGAGGGAAACAAGAATATCTGCTCTGTAAGAGGGAACTAGTTACTCAGTAATATCCTGAACCACTGAAGGATTTTAACACATGGCAATGGCAAGGGAGTGGGTGTGTCACGACTGCAGATTATTATGCCGGATTTTATCATCTCACTTTTACCTTGTCCTCTTTCACATTTTCTGGTTAATAGCCACATGCTGGGAACTGTCATGTTGTTCTTTTGAAAGGTGTTTGGGGTCAGGACTATTTTTCTCTTATGTGCATACAGAGAGCTTAGCACAGTGGCATTCAGTTCCCAGAATGAGACCTCTGAGATGTTACTGCACTATCAATTAATAGTAATAATGCTCTTCCATCTTTAGGTCCTTACAGCATATTTTCCAGACATGAATTTAGCCTCCAAACATCCCCTATTTTTATAGTCATATTATCCATCTATATTACACCATTTACTTTAACACCTAATTCATTGTAGAGCTGAGACACTATGGCATCCCTAGACCTTGCACAGCACCTTGCACAGACAGAAAATTCTGTGCCAGCACTGGTCCTGAGCACAGGGTTCTATTCCCAGCTGGCTGGAAGGGCTCATGAGCTGAGCTGCAGTGTCCTGTTGTTGGACTAGAGCCACGCTCTCCACAGAGCCCTTCTCTGCTCCAGACCAAGCAGCACAGGTTGCTGTGCTTTTGGTGGCTCTGTGCTCAACACCCCAGACCACAGAGATCTGCCCTTAAAGAGTCCCATATGGACTGGCAGCAAACAGCAGGGGCACGGGAGGCATTTGGGATTCCAGGCCCAAAGATGGGCAGTAGAACGATGTCTACTACTTGAAACCTTCTCTGTAGACCAACAGCAGTATGGGAGAGAGCATCTAAATTTTCTTCATAGCAAGGAAAACCCTCCAGAATGAGCAGCAAGGTCTATTCAGCCCTTGATCTTTGCTAATAAGGACAAGGATATTACCACCGTGCACTACAGTTTATGAGGGCTTTGGCACACTGGGAACTGGAAGAGACACCACTTAACCAGCTGACCCCTGAACCAGTCATTCATTCTGACAATAACAGCTTGGATTGCCCAAGATGGGTGACAGATCAGAAACTGGGCTTTTTTTGGGGAAACAAAAGAGAATGGTGTCACTGGTTGCTTCAGTACCATGATGGTAGGTGAGATACCCAAATACCTACCATGGCCAGTGCCATATTCCATGCTCCAAGCAACCACAGATGATATTATCAGCCCTAGCAGAAAACAATTTTGCCTCAAACTACACAAAAGAAGGTGATTAAAGACAGAATAAAACAGCCCACTACAAGGAAGTAGACTACTCAACAGCTATACAAAGGGTCAAAGATTAAGTACAAGAACAGCACAGATATTTCTACCTCAATAAACTTTCTCTCTAAACAAAAGACTTTATCCCAAACAAAGCTACATTAATGTTGATACTCTCTAGGTCTTTGATTACTATTGAACACTAATTACACACCAACCTGTCCAGCAGGCATGTGAGTCTCTTTCACTTTTTAAAGCTACCAAACAAGATTCTGTAAACCAGATTGTGGCACAGGCCATCCGCTCCAGGAACCCAAACTGTTCAGGAGTTTGGAGACAGTCCAATGCATATTGTTTTCTAAAGCTCGGGTGAAGCAGGCAAAGTGTAAATTTAGTGCTTACATGAATATAGCTCATGAATGCTATCTGCAGGCTCACCCAGAAACACTGAACTCGCTTGCTTTCTTCCAACAGCTGAATATGCACATCTGTCTCTGAAAGACTGGTATATATAAAAAACCTAGAAACTGCATTGAATGGAAACTGTTGATGCATCACTTGATGCTACAGATTAAGTAGTGTTAACCATCTGTACACACCTGCCTGGACTAGGACACTGAATGTAAGGAAAACAGTTCCAGGTAACATAGAAGTCACGTAACAAACCAGAAACATGTGGCATTCGGGATATAGTCACACTGAAGCTGCTGGCCAACTGAAACGCCCCAAAAGCTTTCTTGCTACAACAGCTATTTAAAAGCCCAACAAAGGCCATACATACAATTGGAAACAAGCCATTCACAATTCAGAGTGTTTAATGAGGGCCGACTTCCTAGGAGCACAGGAACAGAGTAACTAAGCTGGAGGTTTTGAATCTTTGTGGCAGAGTAGGCTTTAAAAAAACTGTTATAAGAAGAGGGGACTACTCTAACAGAAAAGTCATGGAAGCATAGGAAAACACAGATGATGGTCTGTGAGCTCTAGTAGGAGCTGTAGAAGACAGAAGACTCAGCCATGGTTACTCACCAGATCATACTATTTCCTAGCTCTGACATATTAAACAATTGCAGAGGAAGAATACAAAGAGCAGTTGCTTGTACTTCGCACAAGTAGTAACTGATGAGATGTGTGGTCAGAATAGGTGATGCGACCTTGCATTTCAAAAGCCACTAGGATAGATACAAACCACCTCGGAGTTTACCTCAAGTAGTCCCTCCAATGGCTCCACAAGCCATTTTGATCATTCTTGAAGTTCTCCTTCTCCTACATATTAATGTTGTGATGATGAAAAGTGACAAGCTGTCTGATGAACGAAAGCAGAAGAGCAGCCCAAGAGAGCAGAATGAAGATGCCTGTTAACTCTCATGGTAACTTTCCCATGTTTGGGGGTAAAAACCCATCCCTAA
Organism: Anabacerthia variegaticeps; assembly: GCA_035583185.1. Lineage (NCBI taxonomy): Eukaryota > Metazoa > Chordata > Aves > Passeriformes > Furnariidae > Anabacerthia > Anabacerthia variegaticeps. Next base: position 41,839,080 of record JAWWEW010000165.1, on the reverse strand, counting down.
AGTGGTTAATTTCTGTCCACTCATAGAGGTATTTTGGTGCCATGGGCAAAAACAGGTTATTGATTCGGGGGGATTTTTTCAACCAATTTAATTTACTGTCAGTGAACAAAGTTCATTCTGGTACTGAAGCAAATAAATGAGCACACAGGGAAAGCAATCCTTGCCTCTGCCAGGCCTCTCTTCCCTACTTTCTGCTCCCCAGTCCCCTTCCCACACAGGGCCTGCCCCCGAGCCCAAGGGCAGTGCCTGTAAGCGTGGTCAGCGCCTTTGCCCCCTCCCGCCGCAGCAGCCGCAGCCCCGCCCGCTGCTCCGCTGCCCGGGGCTCTTCTCCGGTCTCCGTCCCGCTCTGCCCCGCTTGTCCCCAGGGCGCCGCACTTACCGCCGGGTCTCAAACAAGCCTTGACGGAGGTGCCGCGGGCCCCGTGGGCGCTGTGCGTGCCCGCTGAGCCGCCCGGGCAGCCCGCGGCGCCGGGACACGCTGCGCTCCCACCCGCGGCACGCACAGCGCCCACGGCCCCGCGGCACCGGGACACGCTGCCCTCTGCCCGGCCCTGTGGGCAGCTGCCAGAGCCCGCAGAGCCGCTCCCATCCCACCCCCTCCAGCGACAGGCATGTCAGGAGCGGCCCCTGCGCCGCCGGTCACTCCAGCTTTTGACTGATACATACATTTTCTGCCTATTATACATATATATTGGTTTTCAGGGGGAAAGGCATTTTTCGCTTTTAGCACACTTAGGAGTTTAAATAAAAACAAATATATCTATATTGACTGTAGTTATTATGCTTGGTTTCATACAGAGTAAGTGGTTCAAATAAAAATAGATTGGTTGGAGTGAATGTGCATCAGTTCCAATAATAACACAGGCAGTTTCAAGGAGCATATAAGTTTCATTTAATGTGCACTGGGTTTACAAAGAAGAGGGAAGAAACATTGGTTTAGAGCAGCTTTTAGTCCACATTTTCTGTCTAAAGGTTTCTGCATTTACCAGATTTCTGAAACAGAATGAAAGTCCATAAACAAGGAGAGAGAGAGGGGGGTTTGCTAGGAGGCCCAGAGGGATGTTACAGAGGGAGGAAGTGATTTACAATAAAAAATGACTCTGAGGTAGAAATTCCCATTTATATTACCTCTCTACAGTTAGTCTCCTTTGTGTGGGATTATCTCCCCATGGAAAGACTGGGCTTCAAACCGGAGCAAAAACTTGGTATAATGAAGGTTTGCAGGTTTTGAGAAAACCAGACTAGCTGAGGGCAAATTTTCAAAGGGAAAATTAAGAACAAATAGCAACCGGGAACTTAACAACCTTCTTGGGTCTAGGCCATATGCCTTGAGAAAGGCTAGTAGGAGAGGAGTGCCTTGGGCAGGATGCAGTGAAGCTTTCTGCCCCTGGGGCTATGAATCCAGCAGCTACTACAATCATAATAGCTCCAGGTTAGATAAACAGAAGAGGAAAAGACATCTCTCTGAAATATCAGATGTTCTACGAAAAGCATCAGGGAAACTATCTCAGAGGCAGTGATTCATTTAGAGGAATGACTGTTCATGGTGAAACAATCAGTTAAATTGTGCACCTCTGTTTCCAAAGATGATAAGATAGAGCAAAGCTGGGACTGTACTTAAGAGTGAATATTGAAAAGAGACTTAAAGCCATGGATTTACACCCCAGTATCCAGTCACAATGGAGATCTGTGATAGTCTTACCCTGGGTCGTGCAAGAGACATATTTCGGGGAAAGAAGCCATTTGGGAGGTACCAAAGAAAAAGGCCATTATTTCATAGTCTTTACGTGTTTTACCTATTTTCCTCTTCACTCCTCAGATTTTTTCTATGTCCTGCAGAAAGGGGGGCACTGCCAGGACACTGCCTGGTCCTTGGAACCCCCTGCTTCAAGTACCCTTTCACACCTGACGGCAATGAAGGGACATTTCTCAAGGAATTAAAAACATACCAGAGGAGAATGTGTGCCCTTCAGGGCGGACCTTTGAGGTAAAGGATGGGATCCCATCTCCCACCAAAAGCTCCTGGAAGTTCCCAGCTCTGGGACCATCTGTTTCCCATGGGACCATCTGTTCCCAGTGAGCAACACCCCAGGAAAGAGTGTTTATCAAGACTAGCAGGTTGAAGCTTGGCAAGATCTGCAAGAAAGCAATAGGAGGCCTTTAAATGCAGACTTTCTATTTGTAGTATGTGAAGCCTGCATGTGTATGTTTCCTTCAACCACCCATACACCACAGGGGAAAGCATTCAAAAACAGGATCCAAAAATAGAAGAAATTGTGTGACTCACAGCCCTGCCACCCGGAGTTGTATGCTCAGCACAAATCCCAGGCAAAGCAGCATTAGGTGCTATGTACCCTCCTCACTCAGAGCTGCAAGTGACCCCACAGGAAAACCTACCCTGTATGTGTAGAACAATACATTATGTGCTAAAGGCATCTGACTCAACAGTGCTCTTACCTCCAAATAGGCAATGTTCCAACACCACACTAAGAAGGTTTGGTTCTGCTGGCTGCATGGGTCTTCTGGTGAGAAACAGCTGGGAGGACCACCTTCCTCTGGTGTGCAAAGCACAGGCCTGAGTGTCTGCAAGGATCACTGCATGACGCATAAATATAGAAATATTAACACCGCTGTCCTTGGCTGCATTTCTGTTTCTCTGGGATTTTCATCTAAGAAAGTTATTATTTACTTCTGCCCTTAAATGTATTGTGTTTCATATTGTCATGGCCCTTCCACAAGGTGTTCATATCTCAGAGGTCACTGAATTGGGTTTTGTCTATAAAAAGGTACATGAGAATTACCAATTTTTGCCTGGATAATATTCACTTTCATGTCAGATAAACAGCAATCAGCTGAACATTTTCTCGAAAAATGTATTTCTAATAAAAAAAAATATTTTTGGCAACCTTCCTGATTCTTTTTGTAAGACTGTCCAATATTTCAATATATTCTGGCTTCTATTGAAAGATCTAAAAAGGATAAAAATGTGGTTTTTTTAAAGCAAGAATGGGGAAAAAAATGAGGATTTTCTTGGCCAAACCCCATCTTGAAGACAACTGTCAGTCAGAAAGGATAAGTAAAAATTTCAGCAGGGAGAAAAATCTTGTTTCATGATCAGCTCCAGCCATTCCCTTTTGCACCATGTTGGCCAGGTGGACTGTGTGATACAAATAGCAAACAGGTTTTCTGTGTGTACTCATGTCTCTCTCTAGTGGAAAGCCCTCATCACTACACAAATACAGATAAGAGGCATGGGATCTTCAGCTCAGCCACGGGAGACCTGTGCCTCATCGAATCCCTGTATCTTGGGGGCTGATGCTGCCCCATGGCTGGGCCAGAGCTTTCCTGCTTTGCTCAGGAACACATTCCTTTTGCCCTTTGCCCCCAGGCAGGGCTATGCCATGGCTTAACCTAACCATAGTATTTTACAGAGGGGTAGACATTAGTGTCACACCTGGAGTTAAATCAGTAACAAAAAAATGTTGGCATTTAGGGATTTGAGTCAGATCCATTTGCACTGCAAAAAGGGACAACAATAAAGAAATCTTAAAATACCTTGTTAAATGCATTTCCAGGTAGGGGCTACCCCACAGAAAGAAGGAGGGATCATCTAAATTCTTGTAGCAAACCTTGAAAATGTAGCTAAACACCTATCATCTACCAGCCTGCTCTGCTCAATTCCTTCTAACTCCCTAACCTAAAGGGACAGGCAGGAGATGTGCCCTGGCAGAGCCCACTGGCCTCAGCTTTCCAGTCCTTTCTCACATCCCTACACAGCCTCAGAATCTTCACTTTAGGCTCGGATGCAGCAGTTCTGAGCCTGCTGGCAGGAGGCATGTCCAGCCCTGACCCTTCTTGCACTGCAGCCAGCACTGCTGCGAAGCCCCAAAGGCAAGTGCCGTGGGGTCCAGCAGACAGTGTGGTGCTGCATGCTGGCAGCAGCAGCCCCCACTGAGCAGATGTTCTGCTTGCACATGGCTGGGTTTTCCTTTCCGTGGTGACAAATAAGCACCATTCAACTGGAGCTGTACAGCACAGAGAGGGTGGGTCATGTTTTGCCCTCTACAGAGCTGGGGGAAGCCAGACATTGTGTGCCAGGGAATTACTCTCTACCCTGCCAGACCCAGCTCAAACTATGCTGCCCCCATTTATTCACAAAGGGGCAAACAGCCCTGTGTTGCATTTTCACAGGATGACTGTGCGGCACTATGAATCTGGAAGCTGCAGAGACAGCACAAGTCATCCCAGGGCCCTGTGGGCAGCCTGCATTTAGACTGGCCACGGTCTGCTTTTCAACACACAGGGACCTTATCAATGGCAGCACTGGGGTCCATCCCTGTGTTGTACTGGGCCTGAGAGCATTGCCCCAGAGAAACCATGAAGTGGCTGGAGGCTGCAGGAAACCACAAGGGCTTCACCATGCAGCTGGGGTGAGCAGCTTGTGATGGCACATAAGACCCAGGTTCTTAGGATTGCCTGGCTTCCCTGCTGCCATGTACTATGTAGAGGCTATTCTGGCCTGTGGACTTCCCACAAAGCTGTTTGTCTCCTGCAGAACTGCCTTCATTTGACAAAGGTGGAAACCAAGAGGCACTGAAAGCAGAAAGCCTCCATTATAACTGCAAGATGCCTAACTGCTGGCTGGCTTGATGAGCAGATGTGCAGAGCTAGGTCCTGCTGATGGAGGGGCATCTGCAGGTGCTCCACACTTGGGTTAGCACTAATGAGGCACTCTAAATAACTGGGCACTTCTGAAAAATCTGGCATAAATGATGTATCTGGGGTGTCAAAGTGTGTGTGAGGTATAGCTGGGAGCAGCAGCAGTCTTCGGGCAGTTCCCCAGGTCTAAACACTAAGCCTTCTTTTCCTGTGAACCCACCTTTGAATATCTTGCTATAACTGGCTTCCATGCTTACACTAACGTCTGTTTTAATTTAATATAAATAAATTAACATAGATTCCATGGTAGAGGTCAGTATTGTGTTTCTAAGTAATTGTATTTATTTCTAAGTATTTGATCTGTGTTGGGAGGAGGGCAGTAGGTGCAAATAGGCAGTACAGGCACCATGGCCCTTGAGCTAAGAAGCACCCCCAGTGTCCTCTACTTATGCTCAGCAAGGCTGAAGACTGTAATACACTTTACTGAGGAGAAATTACTACAACATATCAAACATGATAATTGAATCAAGGAGTAACAGGCATAAAGCTATTTACTCATTTAATTTCATATACAATATCAAGGGGCTACTCAAAACAAAAATAATTCAGAGAAGTCTTGAAAATCCCCTTGCTTCACCTGTTAAAAATTGGTTGAAAGTAATAGCTTGGATTGCCTAACTGGTAATATGTGTCTATGCTGGGACGACAGCAGTGACTGTCAAGACAAGTACCTCCTTTTTTTTGAATGTAATATTTGTTTTTTACTAATAAGCTAATTGATTGGGGTTTGCCATTGGAAGTTCTGAGTTCTGTCCACAATGAAACCTATATATGTTTAATACCTATCAGCTAGAGGTCAAAAATGAAAGCTATTTTATCTCCTCCTTTCCTTCTCAGTCAGAATGATTTTGAAGCGATGGCTTTAAGGGCTCTCATCAATTTTGTTTTCTAAACAATCGTTTCCCCACATTCTTTCAGTTACACTTTATCTCCAGCAGGATCTAAGCAGCAGCTATTGAGCCTGACTTTAAATCTCATGGAGCCCTAGCTTTCCCTGTGGCCACGGAGGGAAATATTTAGTGCCAGCCGCTCTACCGCTTCACCTTCTGACACAATATTATTTCATCGTAACCTGTCCAGTGAGCAAATTGCCTCTTTGGCCCCCTTGCCATCTCTGCACAAGGGCTGGGCTATTGATTGTGACAGTGTGCCAGTGCACACGGGGTGATTCCTGGAGAGGAGGGATCGATGGGAGCATAATTGCTGCCTCATCGGCAGCAGCTGGGGAAGAGGGGCTGGAGCACACAGCTCAGTGGCAGAAAAAAAGCTGACGCTGCCTCTGGTGCATCTTCCTTCTGGCTGCGGGGTGCCCCACCTGGGGAAGGGGATGCAGCTATGCTGCTGCCAGGGAAACAGGCAGCAATTTTTCCTATGGAAGTGGTTTTGCAACCACTTATGGAGAGGTAGAGATGGATAAAGGCTTTGCATCTGGAAAGGAGCCGCTGAGGGAAGGGTTGGTGAAGAAAATGCCATGACGCTGCAGGTTAGTTATTCCTCCAAGGTACATGTGCATTGCAATCACAGAAAATAGGTCTGTAAGGGAGACTGCAAAAGTTATATAATCCATTCCTTTGCCCCAAGGCATGACCAACTATGCTTATACCATTGCAAGGCTGCGACCCTGGCTCAGGGCAGCACATGTTGCTACAGAGTGGACCAGAAACCAACACTGTCATCTCTAACACAAACCAGTAAGCTTCAAAGACTGTAACATAAAGAGTGACCAAAATCATGACAACATACTACATGTTGGAGTGGTCCATTTTGTAGGCAACACCTCTGCATTAAAATGCCTTGGTAGAATATTTTTCAACCTTTGTCTCAGAGAAAGGTGCAAGCCCAGGGGAGCTTCCACTGGAACCCTAGGCTAGGTTTCTTCTCTGTTTTAATTCCATTACAATGTCACAAATTAATTTCTGCTGCACTGATGATGCAGAATCGTGGCATTAGCAGCTCTCAAATCTGCGTGGAAAAACGTGTCTTCAAAATTCAACAGGGATCTCATGCCAGCAAACAGACACTCCACTGGCCAGGGGTCTAAGGTGACAGCTCTTTTTGCTTCCAATGTGCATTACTGTTTTTCTCACGAGTACCATCCCAACTTATCACAGCTTCACGTATTGCAAAAGATAATGTTTGCTTTAAGTGCTGCCTTTGTCTCCCTGGCAGGTACTGAATGGGAAAGAGCCAACACATTGCTGGTATCTTCATCTCCACCTGGAAGTGGCAGCACCAGAAGTCATGCCATGGAGCATCAGGCTTGGCAGAGAGTAGGGATGCAGCACTGGGCTCTAATCAATCATGGTGGGAGACACAGAATAAGCTAAGCAAGGAAGGTCAATTTTGAAACAGCAGCAATGGGATGAAGAAAAGCACCAAAACCTGAGTCTCAGCAGCCCAGCATTTTTCTAACCTAATGTGCAAAAAGCACAGAAGAAAACAGGGCTCAGCCAAAACTCAAGCTCTACCATTCCCCTTCTGGAGAGCCTGTCTGCAGTACAACTCGTTCCACAGAGAAAGACAGAAATTGCACATGGTCTCCTGCATGAGCTTCAGGTATCTTTTGTCTCTTTGCTTGTCACGTCAAATCGTCCTAGGGGCTGGCACAATATATCCCCATAGGTGAAGACAGTGTAGAGAAGCAAAGTCACTTGGTAAAAAAGATTTGTTAACTCCCCCACTTCCCCAAGCTTCATCCAAGTCTGGCACAGACAGCAGCAGGGAGGGGAAGGAGGCAGGCATGTCACTTCATGTTTTGATCAAAGATTCAAGTTTGTTATTGATTCATCCAAGCCAATTTACCTCCCTCCCACCCCTGAATTCTTCCCAGCATCACTGATTCTGTCTCTGGTACATAAACATCAAGCCAAAGAATTTCCTTCTCAAGACTGTGCTGTGAGAAAGCAAAGGCAATGTATCGCTCTGAGAAACTCCATCTTTTCTGTCACACGCTGGCCTCCTGCCTTCAGGCTTGGTTTACAGCAGAGAACAACTTTGTCATCACTTGTAAACGAAATGCTTTAATGTGGATATCACCGAGGGAGAATAAACACAAACCACAGTGCTGTTTCAGAGTTAATTCTCTGGTGTTCCCAAAAGTATGTAGTGCTTACCTGGTGCTTTGTCTCCTAAGATCTCAAATCAGCAGACTCGCTGTCAACCTCATCAGGAATAGGGCTTCTCCTCACTCCTGAGTCCCAGAATGAGATTAACAGCTTAGAACAGACTTCAGAAAAGAGCAATCAATGCTGGTGGGACTGAAGAAGCTGATTTATAAGTAAAAATAAAATGACCTTGAAATAGCTCCTTAGGTGTACCAATGTTTCTGATAGCAATTAACAATATTACCATTAAGTAACCCCTCTACTCTGTGCTGGTGCAGCCTCACCTTAAGTACTGTGTGAAGTTTTGTGCACCACAATATAAGAATGATATAAAGCTCTTAGATAGCGTCCAATGGAAGGCTACGAAGATGATGAAGAGCCTTGAAGGGAAGCTGTATGAGGAGCGGCTGAGGTCACTTGGCTTGTTCAGCCTGGAGAAGAGGAGACAGGGAAGGCCTCATGGTAGCCTATAGCTTCCTCAGGGAATGGCATGAAGCTGTGTCAGGGGAGGTCTAGGTTGGATATTAGGAAAAGGTTCTTCACCTGGAGGGTGGTTGAGCCCTGGAACAGGCGCCCCGGGAAAGTGGTGATGGCACCAAGACTGCCAGAGTTCAAAAAGCATTTGGACAATGCTCTCAGGCACATGGTATGATTCTTGGGACAGTTCTGTGCAGGGACAGAAGCTGGACTTTCACAGAATCACAGGATATGCTGAACTGGAAGGGACACACCAGATTCATTGAGACCAAATCTTGGCCCTGCACAGGACCATCCCCAAGAGTCACAGCAAATGTCTGAGAGTATTGTCCAAACACTTCTTGAACTCTGTCAGGATTGGTGATGTGACCACTCTCCGGGGGAGCCTGTTCCAGTGCCCAGCCTCTGGGCCCCTTTGAACCCAAGATATTCTATGATTCTGTGGTTGCACATAATAACCATATGATAGCAGAATAAAAAGGCAATCATCTCCAAATATTGTCAGACTCTTTGAAGAAGAGTTAAGGTGTTATAGGAGGGTAAATCTAATAAAAAAGAAGAAAAAGAAGGAAATAAAATAAACCAAGGATGAGTATTAGTATACATTTATAGGAAATTCGTCTAGTACAGGACTCAGAATTGGAGGACTTATTTCCTTTATTTGTTACAAATTCTTTCTGAGACTAAATACAGAGGAAGATGCCCATGGAGAAACAACTGCCCAGGCTGGAGAGGACTGTATGCTTCACCCATTGACAGGGTGACCAATCTGCATTAGTCTTCCAGCCAAACCAAGCATAATTCTTCATGGAGATTTGGCAATGATCTCATGCTTAATATCACATCATGTTTAGAGAAAAAATCCAAATCGATTGCTATTCATACATCAGATGGGCAAACAGACACCAGCTGCAGTGTCACCCACTTACTCTGAATTAGCAATGACTGTATTGCAATTCAGGCTTTGAGCTTTTTTAAAATACAAGCAGGGAGAGACCATCATAATATCTGTGATAATGAATGGGTGAGTGGATCATGGAGCTGAAAATTATTTCTCCTAAACTCCTCTCTTAGAAGAGAACATGTGTTCAGATTTGGCTAGTTGGTTTGAAACCGTGCCTGTGTTCATTCATCTCTGCTACAGATCCAGTTTCTGTGCTGGGACATATTACCACTCTGATTTTAGTTCAACAATATCACTTCAAAGAGATAAAAGCACACCACAACCTTAAACTAACCTTCCACTGCTACATTATTTAATAATTTAATAACATAATCTTGAAATTACAATTATACCATGTAGAAGCCTGGATAAGAATGCCAATTTGGTTGCACACTCAAAATATCTCCACTTTTCAGGAACACAAACAAATTTCTATTATAGATTCACATTATAGGCCAAATACTCACCTGGCATAAACTGGCAACACCACTGTGCTGTACCAATTTATATCTACAGCAGAAGATGTAGCCCAGTGACTTTAAAATAATCAGATCAGCAACCCCATCTGCAGCACTAAGCAGAGTCATACACAGGTATATATTACACAAACCCACTCACTGTGGGTTATGTTTTTATAGAGCAAGCTAACTGAAAGGAGTTAAAACTGTGCACTGTGAAGCATTCAGTCCTTTGATGTGAGTAACAGAGGTGATGGCATTGTTGTATTGGAATCGGATATGAAGGCATGAACGTGCAGACATAGCTAAGTATGACAGCTGTGCTAATACTTGGAGACTCACATAGTGCAGGATGTATGAGAATTTGTGATTTTCTTGCACTGAGAAAAGACTTCCATCAGCCTCAGCTAAAGGCGATTGGTCTTTGAGGGCAAGGGAGGACATATGCATCCTTCTTTGCAGATTGCACATGGATGTAGTAGGAAGAAGATTGATATGTCCCCATAACTTTATAGGCTAAAGCATCAGTTTTAATGGATGCCTAGTCAGATGAAAAGGAGTGCACTGGCCTTTCATATTCAGGGCTGAGCACTAGGTCAGCATCTTAGTCTCACAGGAAAGCTGTAGACGGAGCAGGAGGTTGCCTTTCCCTTATACTGCTAGAGAAGCTGCACAGAAGTCCAAGTTTGCATTAGCAGAGCACACCTTGGCTCCAGCTCTTAGTCAGCCTCCCACTCTCCCTTCCCATCACACACAAGCAGTCTAGCACCTACAAATACCTGCATAGGCAAAACCACAACTTGCAGTATTTGTGCAGGCTGCCTGACCCGACTCCTCCAACAGCACGAGCAGGTACAATCAAGAGTGCTGAGCACTGAGAGTATAGCTTTGCCTTTACATCTAATTAGCAATGCAAAGTTGCACCCACAGCAGAGCCTGCCTAATGTACAAAATAAACATGGCCTATTTTTTAATGCTCTTATTAGCACAAAATACCTTCCCTCTCTACCCAGACACATGGCTGAGAGAGCAAGAGACAAGGGTTCTATCCTTTGTGCATAATCAGGCGGGGCGAGCTATCTGACCCACACTTGCCTCCGCCTCCCCCTTCCAGTTAGTGCTTTCGTCATGTTGAGCTCCTGCGCTGTGGTTTCCAGGCGAATTTCCACTCGATGCTCAGAGAGCTGAAACCTTTAGATTAATCCCAGATCTGTCAGCCTCCATCATTTTCAAGCAGGGCTGTGAGCTCCAGGGCACTCCGTTACTTTCTCTAACACTGAGGAGCCTTAAGCCTCTTGCTCTCACTCTCCTGGAGAGTGGGCAGCCCCTTTCCTCTCCCTCCCCAACCTGAGATGACCTGAGTCTGTGGCCAGTCCGGTTGCAGCAGGATCCTCTGTGAATCAGGTGATTAAATTGTTTCCTCTTCCTCAATAAATTTTTACTTTTCTGCAAAGTTCCACATCAAGTAGAAGCCAAACGCTGCCAGAAATCCCCTTGCTCCCTTACACTTGGTTGCCCTAGCCCCTAAGCTGCAGCCACTCTGGCTAACACCATAATCCCACTTGTTTGCTGCACTTGTGGAAATGAGCCTAAATACCCCACACAGAATCTCTTAAGCCATTTCTCTGATAGCTCAACACTCCTTCTAGGCTAAACTTGAGATTTCGCTCAGATCTGTTTTGATTAGACTGAACCTGTCTGATTCATCTCTCGGTGATCAATTGTCAGGGAAATTTCTTTGTATCCTTTCCTCCTGCTTATCTCTGTGTGGTGGGTTGGCCCTGGTGAGATGCCAGGTACCCACCAAAGCTGCTCTATCACTCCCCTCTGCATCTGGACAGAGGAAAGAAAATGTAGAGTTCATGAGTTGAGATAAGAACCAAGAGAGATCACTCACCAATCACAGGCAAAAGAGACTCAAAGTGGGGATATTAATTAAGCTTATTACTAACAGAATCAGAGCAGGATAATGAGAAGTCAAATAAATCTTAAAAACACCCTCCCCCACCACTCCCTCCTTATGAGTTCCACCTCCTGTCCCCTGTGTGGCCCAGGGAGACAGGGAATGGGGGTTATGGTCAGTTCATCACAAGTTGTTTCTGCTGCTGCTGCGGGAGAGGACTCCTTCCCCTACTCCCTGTGAGGTCCCTCCTGTGGGACACAGTCTTTCATGAACTTCTCCAATGTAAGTCCATCTATGGGACTGTCCAAGTCTGTGGAAGTGAGATATGCTTACTCAATCTGCAACTAGTTTTGCTGGGTTTCCGCCCATGCTCTCTAGCATGGCATGGAGATGGTAGTCTGAGAGAGGCTGAGACCTGCAGAAGTCACCATTGGTAAAGCAAAACAGTCCTGGTCCTAACTGCTAGGCATTCACTTCATCATTCTAGAATCTGGAAGGCTGGTGTTGGAGGCTGGCATAAACCAGAGCACATGTATCCCTGTATGAGTTGCCCAAAACTTTCTCAATACTAAGGGCCAAGGCCTTCCATGTCTGTGACAGCTCTGTGCTTGGACCCTACCAATGACAGGGAAGTGATGGGCAAAGAGAAAAGCACAATGCTGAAGCCCATTGAGGGACCATGAAATGAAGTAGAAATAAAATGGCAAGGAATTGAAAAGTCTGTTCCTTAAAAAACATTGCATATATTAAGAAAGCCAGACCCTGTGAGCAGTGGTGCTGGTAGCCACTTCCCAGGACTCCAGGGCTTTTTCTGGGGTCTTTCCCTTCACACAGGTGCTCCAAGACGGGCTAAAGAAACCTGGGAGAGGCCCTCTCTTCTGGGCAACAGGCCACGGCCCTGCCACCCAGCACCCTTAGGAACAAGAACAATCTTAGCCAAGGGTTTCAACAGGGACTATTTGAAGCCTCAGGTACAAGCCAGGAAGCAAAGCCCCATACACACTACCTGGGATGCTGAGGAAACCGCAGTTTGCTCCAGTGCCAGAGGAGCAGGTGATTACCTAGCACTGCAGGGAGGTCTCACAATCCACAGTCCCTACATGTCAGCAATGGGAAGCTGCAATCCTGCCCTCTGAAGCCCTACTGAGCAAGGACAGGAGAGCTCCTTGAAGTGCCAGGCTCACTGCTCCAGCAATTTTCCTTTTTGTGGACACCTACTCCTTGTGTGTGGAAAGAGGAGATGCTCTGGTGCTGGGTGCTGTGGGAAGAGTTTAACCCTTCAGCACGTAACAAATAAATCCCATTGTTCCAGCTCCCTGGCTTGCACTCCCTCCAGCCTGTGCCTCCTGAATCCCTTTTGAGAGCAGCTGAATCAATGTTTGACTTGTACAAACAGCTGCCTGACTGCAATTTGGAAGGGATTCAGATGGGGATTACGGCAAGACAGTGGATAAAAATCTATTACATGGCAGTATTTATTTTAGATCTCTGTGGCACTCAGTGTGAACTCTGGCAGCATCTCCTCTTCCTTACTCAGTGGCACATGTGCAGGGGATTGAGAAGAATCACTTTCGGGAGAGTGTGCTGCAGAGCAGTCGGAGGAGAGGACCAGGATCCAAACTGAGTACATTGGAAATGTACACATTTCCAAGCCAGTCTGACTTGGCTCTACTGTGTCTCCTTCCAGGGGGTGGGAACATCTTTAGTTTTCAGGAGAATTTGATATTGGTAAAATTGTATTGCTTTGATAGCTCTAAGGGCCTGCGCCAGCTCTGGTTTACCAAAGACTAATGTTTCTGGCTCAGTGCAGCTGCATCTGAGATCTAAATCTGATCCTGTCTTCTCTCTTTGGGCACAGAAACGATCCAAGCCCCAAGTTAGCAGTTAGACCTGCCTGGGAGGAGGAAGCCTGCCTGATCTCGGACCACAAGAGCAATGCTGCAGCAAGCCCCACTTTGCTCCTCTCTACTAATAGCGTGGCAATGAAAGAAAAAGTTCAAGCAAGGGGTGAGTGGGGCCATAGGTAGCAATCTCTGAGATGAAGTGTCCCAGGAACTAAACTGAAAACAACCCACTCAATGCCCACAGGGATTACCACCAAACCACTGCTGTTGGCCCAGCCTGGCCAAGCTAGTCAGGAATAGTCTCCTGGGACAGGCGTGAGTATCCTCAGCCCTTTTCCAGCATACATGCACACTGTCTGCTGGCAGGAGGGAGCATGGGGAGTGCCAGGGCAGTGCTGCGAGATGCTGCTGACTTAACAGGCTGTGACAGGGCTGTCCAGCAGCAAAGACAGGCAGAGAAGCCACTGCTCTCAAAAAAGAAATAGACATAGGGGAAAGGTCTAAAGGGACTGAATTACCTATCCCCAGCTTTGTCTTTTCTTGTGTTGAAAGTACCAAATTTTCATCTGCTGGAGGTACATCGTGTTGAGGGAGACAGACCTCTCTACACCAGTGCTGCAATATTTTCTCCGCAGGGTGATAATGCTGAGAGCAAAATGAGCACTGGCCAAGGCTGCCACTGACAAGGCAGCACATGTAGGCACCCAGATCCCTGGCAGCAGCATTTCTGGGCTGAGCAATGCAGAGATGACAGGAACAAATGGACTGGAGAAGGGCTGGAGGAGCCAGAGCTAGTTTGGGTGGCCCTAGTGATGAGGGACCTGCCCTGAGCACAGCCACAGACTCCAAAGCCCAAAGTGCCTGTGTCCTAAACACTTAACAGCTCCCTCTGGGGACTGCTCACGTGGCTGGATCTGTGCTAGAGTCAGCCCCACACCAGTGAACAAGGCTCTCCCATGAGGTGCCTGCACAAGCACATGGTAGCAGAGCCTCTTCTTCCTCAGCTCTTCCCTGGACTCTGCACAAGTCACTGCCCCTCCTGTGCAGCTGTACGGATGACTGCCTTGATGGAGAGGCTTTAAATTAACCAGCATTGCTGGGGCCTGGGATGCTGGGTCATTTTCTCAGTTTAACAGTTTGAACTCTTAGTTTAAATTTTGCTATCTGTAATCCAGAGATAAGCATGACCTACAAAGACGCTGGGAAACTTAATGAATGGGAAGCTTGCAATGTACTTTAAGATCACCAGAGAGAAGATACAAGAGACCAGCAAAATATTGCAATACATGTAACATTTTGTAAGATTATAACACACTTTAAAGTACTTCAGTCACCAATCTTTATATATAAAGATGTGCTCTGTCATACGTGACTTCTTACAGGACCTGTATTAAGATGAAGGGAGCTGAATTAAGAAGAACTAAACTTCTGGAGGGATACTATGAAGAGGTCATAACCCAGATTTCTGTCCCCTAGACTCATCCCCTCCATATGATCCTTTTTTCCCTTTGCTTCGTTTTTGACTACAAACCACATTTCTGCTATCCCCCATTTCACCCGTCTTCTTCTGTCTGCTGTTGTGAAGTTATTGCTCACTGGGTTTTGTTTTCATGCAGAAGTCAAAGAGCGTAAGAAATAACATGGAGCCCCAGAGGCAACCACACCGGGATGGCAGTATTCACATCTTTTCCTCTGGATGCTCTGACTGCCTTCAGGAGTTGCAACAGGACTAGGAATCTGGGACTCTCCCAGCTTTGTGTGTTTCTTCTGTAGCTGCACAGGCTTTCTGTGGAGACCAGGCTGAAGTCCCCGTGGAGTAGAGTTCACTTGTGTGTCATGAAAAAGCCTCCATCCTTGTGAGTGTAATTTGGCCCATCCCAGTCCCCAGAGACCTTGGCTTACGTGAGCAAGCCCAGCTCTTATACACCCAAAGAGAGACACTCGGGCATTATGTTATATTACTGCTAATGAAGTTGTTTTGTTTGTTCTAACCCTTAGGGGAATAAGCTAGTGTCTCAGAATGCCCTTTTACAGTATTTCTCTTTGTTTATTTAATATTTATTTTGCAAGATAAATGTGGATAAGGGACTCCTATTAGGATTCCTTCTGGGAGAAGAGAGTGCTAAGAGTATCAGAAGAAAAAATGGGTATAGAGATTGAAGTTGAGTTCTTATCCAGAATAGGATATAGGACCCACCACCCTTTCTAACAGTGTAAAAGATAAATAGTTCCATCTTCCTAATTCTCAGATTTTATTCCACAGCAGCCAAAAGAAAGTAGATGGGACATGCTTATGAGTCAACTGCTCCTCTTTGCATGGGGTCTGACACTTCTTCCCTCCTACTGGTGTAAAATGACTGTGTTTCCCAACACAGTGACAAGGAATTCTATAGGCTGACGGCTCCAGGAAGGATTTGGCAGGGCAGGAGGGGAAAGCAGAATGGCACTGGTATAGGAAGTCTCCAGCAGCAATATAGAGGGAAGGCCAGAGGGGAAAATTACATGGACATAACCCAGCTAGGATTAGCCCTTGCAGGCTTCATACACACCTACTTAGCCTTTCTTTGAGTAAGCAAACGGCAGAGGAGAAATACAGATAAACACAGAATCATAGAATGTTAAGAAGCTGGAATGGACTTTAAAGATAATCTAGTCCCAGCTCCAACGCTCCCCCCACCACGGCCCCCGACCTGGGCAGGAACATCTCCCACTATACCAGACTGCTCAAGGCCTTATCCAACCTGGCTTAATGCAACACATTAAGCAGTTAGGATTAGAAGTGAGCACTGTTGGCTACCCTGAAGTTTTGCAAGAAAATCAAAACAATCTCCAAATTGCTCCCCAATAATTCTTGCAATTTGGTGGGTCCCTGCAACCAGTTTGTGACTCACAAGATTTAACTGAAAGGGTTTTTAGCAGGGACATGTCTGATGCATCCCAATTCCTCTTCTCTGATCCTGACACCCAGAGAAGAATAGGCAGGTTGGGAAGTGGTGCTGCTCTCTTGCATACCTGTGTTGTATGAGTCAGAGTGAAGATGCTGTCTCCTCTCTGCCCACACATGTGGCTGGCATCTGAATCTGGCCTTTCTGGTGGGAGTCCACTGGGGCTGTTTGCAGAAACAGATTCACCCCCACGGCATCCTTCTGCTGGGAGAGTGACTCCCCTGGCCTCTCTTCCATGGAAGCAGCTGGAAGGGAGGAATAGCCATCTCTTCCTGATGTGCATGGGAATAGAGCTGAGAGGGAGTGGCATGGATTCAGCCTCCAGCCACCTGCTGTACAGAACGAATGGGTAGATCATTACCCAGAGAGCTCTGTAATTTTGCTTTGCAAATGCTTGCCTGCTGGCACAGAGCCTGAGGAGGGGAAGGGAGAGAGGGTGGTTGCTCACAGCTCTGCATGCCAAAAAGGCACTTTACCATGCATGAGGCCACCAACACTTTTACAGCCGTGAGACCTTGCAGGCTTAACCCTCTCTGCTGCTCCCCAAGCCAGCTTTTTGTAGGTGGGGGGAGTATGGTGTGGCAAGAGGGGGCAGAGATGGAAAGAAGAACAAAAGGCTGTTTGAAGGAGAGAAGAAAGCAATACAGGGAAGAGGACTGTGGCTACAGAAAGCGGTGCATGGAGGCCGTGGAGGTATATCTATACATAGGAGTAGTAACTTCTAAGAGTAACATAAGAGTCCCTACAGGAGTTGCATGAAAGGCAGGAGACTCCATCCCTAAGGTCTCCCAAGCAGGCAAGCTGTATGCACCCCCTGGGTAGTAACAGCAAGAGCAAGGCAGAACCTGCTTGGGACTTCCTGCTAAATGCACTAGGGCTTTACAAAGCCCACTTTTAGGGAAGCCTGGCTCATGTAGACATACTGTGTGCAACTGCAGCAGCCTGCCTTCCCCACCTTTCCAGAGCTTTTTAATTTGTGGATGAATTTTAGCTAAATTTTTGACACCATTATATATCTATCTGGTATCATATTTTCACAAGTTTCAAGAAAACAAGCAAACCAGTGGTAGGATATGAACCAAGTTTCTATGAAGGGAGATATGAAATGTGAATTCAACTGTATTATCACCAACAGAGAACCCATAGAGGAGAGCACTTTGATGAACGTGTCACAACAAAGTTCAAACTCCGACCCTCTAAAAAACAGTTTTTCAACCAGCAGCTGTGCAAAACCACAGCAATTTCTGTAAGCTGGATGCTCAGGCTCTGCTCCATGCTGATACCGGCTCACCTTCTAATTTTGTTTGAGCCCATGCCCTAGAGATGTCCCCTCCTCTGAGGTGCACATCAGAGAAGGCAGCAAGCTGAACCCACTGAACAAGTGTAAAGCCAAGTACTCAGTAATCATCATCTCTGAAGAAACTCTCCCTGCCCTGCAACCTGTGAGCCCACATACACACTGCCAGAGGATGGCTGCATCCTATGGAGGATCTCTACAGAGATCTGTGCAGAGCGTCCCATGCAGCAGGGCCTTTACTGAACTGACTTGGGTAGCACCAACAAACTGCTGCACATCTGGCAGAGGTGTGGCCCAAGAGGTCACGTGTGGCCAGGATGCTGCACAGCACAGAGGGAAGAAAAGGCTCTACTGCTTTCCACTTTTCCCAGTTATCTTCTGATTTCTGCTGGCAGACCTATGCCTACCTATGAAGAGGTTTCCAGGACAAAAGGGAAACAAGACTTGATCCAGCTCCCACTTGCCTAGCAAGCTGGGAAAGCCTGTTCTGCTTAAGCACCTCTAGATATTCCTTCCATGTTCAGGTAGCTCCAAAAAGAGCAACCTTAATGCTTTTCACCATTCCCCAGCCTTGCCTTGAGGATTCTGGCTAAAGTAAGCAACATGCCAACATCAGAAACATCTGAGAAAAAAAGTGTAAGTCATGTAGAAGCAGGTCTTTGGTATCCATGGCCAGATGCTGTCCTTTTTATAGCAGAACACCTGTTTTCTACTTCACAAGTACTCTCAATTTCTAATAGTATAAGACACGAGAAAACTAGATCCACTGTGATCACCTGATCTATTGTACCAGCAAACATGCATCCCAATTCTGCTGGCACTCTTACATGCTCCAGTAGCATCCACAATTTACAGGATATTTACTGGGTTTAAAATCACTTTAAGAAGCAAATTTGAATGTAATTAGATGACATTTTGATGAGTCATACCATTTTATTACAAATTTGCATCAGCCCTTATTTTTTAATTTTTTTCTGACAGTGTGCTATAAGTTTTTTAAGCATCTAATTAGGGGATAACTACCCCAAAAAGCTTTAGTCTGTGCCCCTTGATCTTACACATATACATGGAGGCTTGACTTCAGTATCAGGGCTTTAGATTTGAAAATGGAACAGGCAGAAAGGAGGCAAATGCCAGGATGACTAAGAGAGCATCCTATGTGTTGGTTGTTGTGACTTTTATTTTTTTCTTCCCTTTCTCCTGAATGTTTCATCCAGGTCTCACCCATTCACACCATGGTGCAGTGTCAGGTGAGTCTTTCCTTGGCAGAGCTGAGAAACTAGAAACCTTAACTTCGGAACTTTAGAAAAAGTCCCTTCAGTCATGCTAACACTGCTCACTGTCATGTTGGAATACAGCAGGGAGTTAATGGGTTAGAACAAAACTTTTTCCCCACACTGGAAAAAACTATGTATGGCTGTTGATTACTTAATTTCATTCCAAAGTGCATGAGGGAGAGTTCTTGTCAATAAGATTTCAAGAAAACCATAAAAAAAAGAAGAAAAGGGAAAAAAGGGCTGTGACTATCTATATTTAGTAGCTTCTGCATTTTGGCACGTTTGCTGCTAAAAATACCTAAATGCACTTATCGGTGGGGTGGGGGAATCAGTATTTGGCTTTTCACCATCCAATTATCCCAGCAACAAGAGAGGCAGACAATTGCAATTTGATATTCCCTGACAGTTGTCTGTTGAACATACAGCATGTAAATGCCTGTTTGCAGAGTGTGGCGAGGGACACAGCCCAGCCGACCGCCGCCGTGTTAGTACGTAGCTGAGGTGCTTGGCAGCACACCCAGCTGTGCTGCGGCTCAGCCCAGAGAGCCAGCATTCTGGAGATCAGCACCGCTCCTCACCTGAGGCAGAGTGATGGTGCCCTCATTCCTCTTGGGCAAGGCCACCAAAGACAGCAGCAGGGCACACACAAGGATAGGGGATGTGCCTGCCCAAATTCTCATCACAGGACACCTTTGAGCAACTGGGATGCACAACCTACCCTCATTCCTAGATTAAGATGCAAATTATTTCTGTAGGGAATAGGCAACCATGGGCCTCATCATCCTGAGGGGGTTTGGTTGTCACAACCAGCCACATATGGTGCCTGCATCTCTGAGGAATGCTGCTGATGCTGCTGTGGAATTGTGCTGCCCACGTGTATTAAGACATGCAACCTGGCTCACTCGAATTATGTTTTTGAACCAGGACCTAGGGACAAGTTTCCCTGGGTCAGTTCTAAGTTTCAACCTTCTTTGTGTGTGACTAATCATCACCTTTTCCTGGGACTCAGTCTTCCCTTCAGTATAAATAATATTGGTATTAAGTAACTACCTCCAAACATGAAGTGGGTTTTATGAGTACACATGAAGCTGCTGCGAACTACTGGTTTAAAGTGCTGAGTCGTATCTTTTCAACAGTAGAGCCCTGAATCTAAGGTAGAAATTATTCTTAAAGAGCAGCATAACAAACAATATGGATTTGCAAGAGCAGCTCTAGTCACAATGATCTAGTCTCCCTTTCCAACAGAGTAACAGGGCTTGGGAGGCAGTGGGTGCAATGTCTCGACTCTAGTGTAGCTTTTGACATTTTGACATGTGACTCATGATGTTCAAGAAAAGATTGTCTAGATGAACATACTGTGGGATAGTAACATTTAGTGAGAAAAGTATTTATTTAAAATAGTTATAATTATTGCATTGCCAGATTAAAGATGTATTGAGTGGATCCTACAGGTATTCACTGAGGGTCCAGCACTAGTCAGTGTTTCCATTAATTACTTGGATAATGGAATAAAAAGTATACATATTAAATCTGCATATGACATCAAGCTGGGAGGGATTGAATACACTAGAGGACTGAAATAGAATACAAGACAATCACAGCAAATTGGACAAATGATCTGAGAACACAAGACAAAATTCAACCAGGACGTATTCATGTAATTAGACTTAAGCAGGAATAATCAACTTCATAAATACAGAAAAAGAAACAGCTGTCTAGGTGTCAATCCTACAAAAATTACTCTGGAAGTTACTGCACATCAAGTCTGAAAAGAAGTGAGAAAAGTGTCTCACCACCACACGAAAAACAAGTATCATATTGGGTACTCTAATGTCAGTCTCACAGACCTGTAATGTAGGTTTTTCCCAGAAGGATTATGTCCAGTGTTGGGTGTCCCACTCTGAGACAGAGGCCAATTGTAGAGAGCCCAGAGGATAAGAAGGGGAATGGGCAAAGGTTTAGGATCCACAGCCAACAAGAGCAGACAGAACAGACAGAGGATGTCTAGATAAAGAAAAGATGATTGAGGGAGCATAACAGTTTTCAAATATCTGAACAGCTGCTACAAGGAAAAAAATAATCAGTTTTCCATGCCCATGGTGAATAAGAGGCAATAAATTCAACTTCAGCATGGAAGATTTGGGTTAATCTGTTAAGAATAGGGAAGCAGTGGAATAGATTGCCCAGAGCTCAGTCAAAATACTGTCAAGGGCAAAGGAGGTGCAGCTTGACATGCCTGGGGCAAGGAGACAGACTAGATGATCTCTCAAAGCCCCTTCCAATCCTATTTTCTATAAGTTTTTTGATCAGTAGTAGCAAGTTTATACAGAAGCTGTTCACAGAACTTTGCATTCCTGCTCTCTCATATCAGATATTCCAGGTTCAGCAAATCTATTTTCCAAATATGCCAGACACACATTTAGGTGCTCTCAATCCTATGTGGAACAGAGCCTGAGACATAAATTTTTCAGCAACAAAACCACAGTCCTCTTTCAACAAGCCTGTGCAAATGTTCCTAGGGGTGACTACAGAGTCTAAGAGCCCTGCGTTCCCTGCACATGCCTTCCTTGCTCCATAGTCCTGGCTAGGAAAGTTGTTTATATCCCAAGCTCTCTGGTCTGCACAGTTCCAAAAATACAGAGCTTTGGGGGCTTGTTTTGTTCATGTTTTCCTGTGGAAACTTCTCATAAACTAAATCTAATGCACCCACCCAAAAAGGTCATATCTAGAAAGATTATAAAATGCTAAAACCAGTGTCAGTCTCAGACTCCAAGCATAGGACTAATGGCAACTAATTTTTGCAACACCCATATATGAAATCAGCCCCCCATGTCTTTGTGAGAAGAGGAGAAGTCCTTCTGCCAAGAGATAGAGCTGTTGCAGGACCTGTCATGCAGGCAGATGTCACACTGTTCTGCTGGAGGGCAGAGCCATGGGAAGGGAGCATGTGCTGGGAACACCGTGCCCTGAAGCACTCCCAGATGTATGTAACATGAGTTATCGAAGTGTATACTTAGAGGATAAAAGTGGGCACAGAACTGTCACTAGCGGAATTAGGACACACGAAGATATATCCCTTCATTCTTAAGTGATCATAAGACTTTTCTGGTGTTGTGATCAGGAGTCCATGAAACATCCCCTCCCATGCCATAGATCTGTCTCCATATGGACCCGTGGCGATTCTCTCCAATTTGAGAAGGTCAGGCTCTCTATTCAGTCTGGCAGCAATGAGGATCATTAAGGCTATTTCTTAGATCAACCATAAATTCACAGACCACCTAGCAAAGTCAATGAGTTACATGTTTTGATGCTAAAGAGAGAAGCTTCTGAGAGAAGCTGTCAGCTGGCCCCAGTTGTCCCAGCTCGTCCTGCGAGGGCTCAGCTGCAGCTGAGGGGTTTTGCTTCCCTGCACTCCGGCTCGGGGCTAGTGCTTCCTTACACCGAGTACCCCATCTCCCACGGAATGACAAGAAACGAGGGCTCAGGGCATGGAGTAATTTCAGTATAAGATAGAACGAGCTCCTGGTGCACCTTATCTGGGAAGATGTGGGTCCCTGAAGTCTGTCCGAGTGGCTGTGCCGCAGGGACAGCACACAACTATGCTTTTCTTATGAACACGCTCAGGTGGGAAATGGGGACCTGTGGGGCAGAGGACCATCTCTGCGGCTGGCCATCCTTCCTCTCCCATCTCTCGCCCACAACTCCCAGCAATGCTCCCAGCACTGCCTGTGCCCCTGCTGCTTGAGTTAATTACAGTAATTACACCTGCGCTCCTCAGCTCCAGCTCACTTCTGTTGTCACTTCCCTGCCCATTCATTTGCAAATCTAATCACTCCGTGGATTTTTTAAAAAGAAAAGAGGTAGGGAGGGCAAAGATACAAATGAAGAAAGAAACTGTGATTCCTGCAACAGCAATACAACAGGAATTGAGGAGCCATTGAGCAGCACCAGGTGTTTTATTTAGTGCCCCTGTGAGGGCTGAGTGCTGCTCCCAGCTCTGACAGACAGGTCTTTGTTGGGTTACAGCACTAGTCCACAGTGGGGAATAAAGAAACATTGCATCAGCCTCTCCCCGGTGCCTCCCAGATTGCCTCGATCAAGGTTCACAGAAGAGCTCAAGAAACTGTCCGGTGCATGAGAGCTCACTTGCGGAAGGGCAGGAACGCTTCCTGGGCATCCAGTGTTCCCAGTATGGCAAGACGCCCACATGGGCAGGGGCACCATTAGCCCCCAGCAACTGCTCTTCTTAGTGTGGGTCCTACTCACTTCTTGGGCAGGTTTTATGTGAACGAGGGGTCCTGCAGGATCAGCTGTGGAAACAAATCTCTTTTCATGCCTTTGAGGCTTTCCAGCAGTGACCCTTGAAGAGCCATGGCTAGACATATGCATGCAATTCATGTCGTCTGTCTGATAAGGATAAATTTGAGGTCAATCCTTTGAAACAAAGAGTGGGGGAAAGTGTAACCAGAAAACAAATGGGCAGAAATGGCTTCTTAATTGGTTTCAGGTGCTCTGAAGAAGATGAAGCAAGAAGAAGAAGCTGTGATGTGCCCTGCCAGCTGACACCGGGACCAATGTTATATTGCTGCCATGCAGCAAAGTAGAGCAGTTGGGTTTTGTCACCCAGTACTGTGTATACAGTTTTGAGGAAAAAAATACAAAATGGTTATTTTTGCCTTTTATTGCCAATGGATAGAGATAGTGAAAGAGAGTAAGGGGCAAAGAGACAGGCTGGTTCCTTTGCACTCACTACTTTGCCAGTAGTTTAATTACACTGCACTGAAGCATTTTCACACCAGCCATTACACCAGTTGTTCAGTGTAGCCACACACTTCTGAGCCTGTTCACAGCATCATCCCAGACAACAGAATTTCCCACTGTTATATGTTTTGACACTTCAACGTCACGGCTGATTTCTCACATTGTACATGCTGGAAAGGCAGCCCAGAGGCTGCAGAAGTCCAGGAGGTTGAGAAGGTGAGGATACACCAATTCCCTGATAAAGTATTAAAAGTATTTAGAAGACTGAAAGTAGGTGATGTTTCTCATTTTCAGAGTAGATATTTCTTATCACTGTATGCTTTGTACGCAAAACATTTATTGTTTTGCATATCTGCACAGGCAAGAGAGCACTTCTAGAGAATGGACAGAAGCCAGAAGAAGAGAGGCCTTCTGAACACCATGGGCAGGCAGAGAGGTAGTCAGGGAAACATGTCAGAACTGTAAAACATTTCTATTTGCAGCTAATATCTAAGTGGAAAATTTTAGTGAAGTGAAAGCAACAAATTCATTTTAGTACAGCAGATGGGAAAATGCAAACCCCCAAAAGTAATGTCTTGTTTCCAGACAAGAAATATGAAATGAATACTGCACAGATGTGACCAACACGTAACTGCAGCATGGCAAACTACAGAGTCTCCAAGTCCTTTAGATGACGTGCTTGAAAGGGTTTTCCATCTCCCAGGAGGCTGATTGCTGGGGGAGGAGAGAGAGGACCTGTAATTAGGTTGATTAAAATAGTGGTCCCAGCATGGTCTGTTCTTCACTGTTGCCAGGAAACTAGCAGGCTGGAATGAACAGTTCAAACTTTTTGTAAAAAAAAATGGGTGTTTACTTCCACACCATATGATCGTGGCCCTCTTGAAGCCTGAGCTTTCTCCATTAGTCAGCAAGAAAAAATATCCCAACCCAAGTTCACTTTCTTAGACCTGTGTTAAGAAAGATTTACCATGTTCAAAACTTCACCAGTTCCTCCCTGCCTTCATCTTGCCAGCCCAGTGCCAAACTCCAGGCTCTATGCTAACCATTCAGTGGCTGTTCTTTCACTTTCTGTAACATTAATCTTGTCTTTCCTTCCAGATCTGGATCCTAGTCCCCAGCAGGCAGATCAATTCCAGGTTACTCGCTCCTTCCACAGAATATACCTCTGATGCAAAGGATGGGCAGGTGGCTCAGCTTATGGGTGAGGACATTGAGATGGGCAGCCACTCACAGGTTACTTAGTGGACATATACTACCCTCAGTCAGTGACTTACAGGGGAAAAGGTGACAATAATACTTCAGGAAGCAGAAGATCTTGATGGAGAAATCAAGCCAGGCTATCTTACCAACTTACTCCATTTTTTCCCTCCATTTTCCCAGCTGATACAGAAGTGAAAGGAAACACTGAGAATGTTGGTGGAAGACGGTTATAGTTTAAAGTGAAACCCTACTTTTTTCTTCAAATCCCTTTCAGTTACCATCCAAAGTACAGGGAAAAGAAAACACAAACCCAAAACAACAACAAACAAAAAAAAAGTCTGTAGTAGTAGGGGTTCCAAAGTTAAGAGCTGGAAGATCTTCATGCATTTGAAGCATCTCTGCAGCCTGATTTAGGTCCTTTGCTTCATGTTAAGTTCTCATCTTTCCTAAAGCCAAGTGCATTAATGAAACTTAGCTAATGAGCCTTTTCTAGGGCTTTCACTTCTTGTATCTGCTGCTACAAAAACTGTGCATGCCAAGCAATGTGCTTGCCTTTTAACACCCCGATTCTAACATCCTGAAGCAGGTGGCAAGGGGCTGTGATAAAAAGAGGGGTAGCAGGCATGACAGAGTTTTAGAAAGGAAGGATAGAGATGACAGTGAAAGGAGAAAGATTGCAAAAATAGCAGCAAAATTAGCTGAAAGCTGAAGTCCCTGCTTCCAATTCTGTAGTGTACATGAGGGTTTTGAATGCCAAGAAAGAGAGGATCCTTGCTCCTGTTAACACAGCAGCAATCAGGCAATAGCTGGAAAGAGGCATTTAAACCACCCTGTGTAGTGTGTTGCAACACAGCACATAATTACTCATCATGCTCCTTTCCACAGCCTGCACAGGCTGCCTGCTGGAATTCATAGAATCATAGAATGGTTTGGGCTGGAAGGGACCTTAAAGATCATCTAGTTCCAACCCCCCCGCCATGGACAGGGACACTTCCCACTAGACCAGGTTCCTCAGAGTCCCACCCACCTGGCCTTAAACTCTTCAGGGATGGGGAATCCACAACTTCTCTGGGCAACCTGTTTAAGTGCCTCACCACCTTCACAGTAAAGAATTTCTTCCTAACATCTAATTTAAACCTACTCTCTCTCAGTTTTAAACCATTCCCCCTTATCTTGTAAATTGCCCTTGTAAAAAGTCCCTCTCCATCTTTCTTGCTGTACTGTGTAGCCATCTCAGCACAGGTGGCTGGGCCACGTGACTCCTTGGATACCCTCCAGATCAGACAGAAGGGAATTCACACAAGTACCTGAAAGTTTCCTGGCTAAATCCCATAATGTGCATGAGGGCTCCATAGTCACCACACCAAGTTTGCTGCCTCCTTTGCACTTGGGTGAAGAACTAGTACCATTCACAGGGAACTGTAGCCTGAGAATGAGGGCAAGCAGCAGGAGTGCTACCAGAAAGTCTGAGGTTGTTAGACTTCAGGTATTTTACCAGACTCGGACTGGGCACCAGCCCTGTTAGTGGCCCTTTCCTGCATTTGCTCCAACACATGCACATAGTATCTCTGGCAGCCACATCCAGAGACTCTGGAGCAGCTCAGATGGGAGCAGGAAAGCAGCCATGTTAGCAGAGGATACAAACCCACTATTATTAGAACTAGAAAAAGAGCCTCAGATTTCTCACCAGCATTTTAATAGAACTGTTTCTGCTTCAAAACCACCTCGACTGGATGTCAAGGACACATTATAAAGGCAGGTCAATCCAGGTGTGAAGCAATGTAGCATAGAGATAG
Source organism: Anabacerthia variegaticeps (assembly GCA_035583185.1). Lineage (NCBI taxonomy): Eukaryota > Metazoa > Chordata > Aves > Passeriformes > Furnariidae > Anabacerthia > Anabacerthia variegaticeps. The sequence goes on along the minus strand of JAWWEW010000165.1, from coordinate 41,812,356 downwards.
CAGTTGAAAGACTGCCAGAAGCAAAAAATCTAAGAACACACCCAAGAACCTTAAACCCAGCAAGCTCACAATGGAATTACTAAATGAATTGCTTCCTGCAACCTTAGATGCTAATTAATTGTGTGTTTTAATTTTTGTACTTAACATTCTTCTGTCCAAACTAAAGTAAATCTAATTTAATGCCCCACTACAGACTCCAAGCATCTTTTTCCTTGAAAGCTTTTGCTGCTAGCCAGTACCTAGACACCATATCAGGAATAGCATAATTTTAACTCCTAAGTGGTTTTTGTCTTACTTATTGTGAAGACAGTAAATTGTGTAACAGGTAGAGAATAGGCCTTCAGTCATGTCTGTCAAATAGCTATAGCTACCCACCCTTCAACAAAGGCTACTGGAAGGGTATCACAGAAGATATCACAGAGATATCACAGAATCATAGAATATGCACCATTATATGTTAACATCATCCAACAGATGCTTCTCAGCTTCATTTCCTACTTTGCAGGAAGAGAGACCCAGCCATAGAGCCCAAGGGTGCTTTTCTAGTTTATCTTCACCAATTCCTATCTATTTATGAGCTCTTCTTGGATAGCAGACTCCTAGTCTTGCTTATACTCCTTTCATCTTCCAAGTGCAGTTTTGGTCACTGCAATGTAAGAAAGCTGTCAGAGAGCATTCAAAGGAGGGCCACAAAGATGAAGAAGGGCCTTAAAGGGAAGCTGTATGAGGAGCGGCTGAGGTCATTTGGCTTGTTCAGCCTGGAGGAAACTGAGGGGAGACCTCATTGCAGTCTGCAACTTCCTCGTGAGGAGAAGAGGAAGGGAGGACACTGACCTCTTCTCTGTGGTTACCAGTGGCAGGACCCAAGGGAATGGCCTGAAGTTGTGTCAGGGAAGATTTAGATGGGTGTAAGAAAAAGGTTCTTCCCCCAGAGGGTGGTCGGGCACTGGAACAGGCTCCCCAGGGCAGTGGTCACAGCACCAAGCCCGACAGTTCAAGAAGCGTTTGGACAATGCTCTCAGGCACATGGTGTGACACTTGGGGGTGGTCCTGTGCAGGGCCAAGAGTTGGACTCAGTGATCCTTGTGGGTCCCTTCCAGCTCAGAATATTCTGTGATTCTGCAATCTTGGATATTACTCCTCTGAAACTGTTTGTTCCTCAAGTTTCTGGAGGGTCCTTGTGGGTAAGAAATGTCTGCCCTATTCATTGCAGCATCAGGCACAGAGGAGCCTGGCAAGGCAAGGCAAGGCTAGGCAAGGCAAGGCAAGGAAGGCAGAGAGGAAGGGAGGGAGGGAGGAAGTATTGGTTTACTACAGAACCTGAAAAAGTAAAGACTGCTTTGTAGGGTCTGCACAAACAAAAGTTGTTATTTAGCATCTTGCCAGCAAATCAGGTGGTGCATTTACAGAACTATATCTCCAAAAACTGTTTTGCCACGAATTTCTATCACTTCAAAAAATTTCTTTGCTTCCACCTTGATGACCTTTGCCACTGATGGTAGGAGAGGAGGTTGTTTGTCTCAGCAGATAAATGGCTTCAGAAATCCAGAGGAATCTGTGAGGTTATTGAGTACCTGACACAAGGGGGATTAACAAGAGCATGGGTTATCTTTGTAATAAATACAGCCTGCCATGGACCTCCATATTTAAGAGCAGCCTCTCAGGGTCAATATGCTTGGTAGCTTTGGTCAGTCAATAAGACCTAGTCCTAGTCTCAGCAAAAGTGTCAGATGCTGCTTAATAAAACATGGTTTATGTTTTGAGTCTCCCAGAGACGTTTCAACTGCAAGCTTCTCCTCACATGGCCAAATCCTTTAGAAGCCCGGGGAGGAAAACACAGGTGCTGGTGAGCCAACAGGCACAAAGTTTTAAGCCTGTATGAGCAATTGTGCTTGTTTCAGCTGGGGTAAAATTAATTTCCTTCATAGTGACTAGTATGGGGATTTGTGCTGAACACAAGATTGATAATGTTGAGATGCTCTTGTTTCTGCTGAGCAGTAGTTACACACAGCTGGGGCCTTTTCTGCTTCTCATATTGCCACACTGGTGAAGGGGCTGGGGGTGCATGGGAGGCTGGGAAGGGACACAGGTGGGACAGGTGACCCAAACTGACCAAAGGAATATTCCATACCATATGGCATCATGCTCAGTATATAAAGCTGGAGCGGGGAAGAAAGAATGGAGAGGTTTGGAGTGATGGCATTTGTTTTCCCAAGTTACTGTTATGTGTGATGGGGCCCTGCTCTCCTGGAAATGGCTGAACACCTGCCTGACCATGAGAAGCAGTGAATTAATTCTTTGGTTTTCTTTGCTTGTATGTGTGGCTTTTGCTTTCCTTATTAAACTGTCTTTATCTCAACCCATGAGTTTTTTGGCTTTTACCCCTTCAATTCTCTCCGCAGTCCTGCTGGTGGGGGAGTGAGTGAACAGCTACACGGGGCTTGGCTGCTGGCTGGGGTGAAAATACAACAGCAATGCACTGATGCACCAAATCAAAAGTCCCCTCAGTGACATGGGGTAAGGAGGACTACAGGTAGGCAGAGACCTCCACAGAACACAGTTCCCTGCAAAAGCCCCTGTATTACTTTGCTTTTCTCACATCTTCTCACACTCATCCCCAGCTGCCATCACATACTATCCCAGGCCCACAAACAATATACAAGACAGGATCAAGGTCCCCACATGTACTCATTGTCAGGCTTGCAAAGAAGTCCAAGGAGAGATACACTGTCATACATTCAAAAGCCATCACCATCTCCAGGAGCAGGACTTCCCCCAGAACCCTTCCCTTTTCTTTTTCCCAGACAGAGAAGCAGGGAACTATGTGCCTTTCTCCAGGTCACCAGACAAAACAACCATGTTCCTTGGGGCACACTCCCTACTCTGGGCTCTGTCCCCTGCCTCTTCTCTTCCTTCTCCACATACCCCATATGTCAGACCAAATGAGCTACCAAAGTCTTCAGCAGATGCACTTGTTAACTTCAGCAAGAGAAAAGGCAGCAAGAATCCAGAGCTGCAATCTCCTTATAATTTGTAATGAGTTGATGGGAAAATATTTCTGCCTGATTAGACTGTTTAACAAGCTCCAGATTATTATGAGTGGAATCTGGCTGGCCTCCTATTTTGTCCCATCCATAATGGCAGGACATCTTATAGCATTCCCTATGTCTCTCTTATCCTCAGCCCAGCAGGAAGAGATACAGTCACTCTTCATCCATCTGGACCACACCCTGACAACAGAAAAAGAGAAATACTGCTGGTATTAATATATCAGTCCTTGCTGTAAATCAGAGTTAAACTTTCTGCTGCTTGGGAAAAAACTTTAGTCACCAGAGATGTCACCAAAGACGTCAACCAAAGACACTGAGTCATGTTGCACCACAGAGTGTGCTGTGTTGGGGATTTTAAGACCCTTTAACAAGTATTTGGAACAAGGATGCTCTTTTTTCATTGCATTTTACCCATTAAAAAATTGTACCCCTGAAGCAATGAGTACCCCTGAAGCACTGAGTACTGATCCCACCAGCAAAGGAAAACTGCAAAATATGTATTTATAAAAAAGCATGCAGTCAATACCGCATAATAAGCACAGGGCTGGGGACTCCCAGGGCTGAAATACAGCTCAAGTGCTGTCACATTTTCTCCAGATATTCTCCCTGCTGGCAGTTTCAGGAAGCGCCAGAGAGTCCAGGACAGGGAATGTCCTGTCATCCAAAGGGGGATCCCTGCAGGGTGGGCTATCATGTATCTGCAAGGCTGCTTTGAGTCACCTAGAGAATTTTCTTGTCTTCTTTTAGCTTGGAACTGCAGATGTCCCTGCAAGACCCTGTCCCTTGGTAGCTTCCATGTTCCTGCAGCACTGGAGGCCCTCCAGGCAGTGGCAATCGGTCCGAGGAGCCAGCCCCTCTCCACCCCATATATAAGGTCTGTGACTTTATACCATGAAGTGTTGTCCACCTTCATCTCCTGTCCATTTGTCTCCATATCAAAGCTCTCTACTCTGCCTCCTCCAAATTCTTCAGTCAAAACCCTTGCACTTGACTTGCTCTTCAAGTCATGCCAGTGAGCTGTTTCTTAAAAGTTATTCCTTCTTCTACAGTGACCAGCAACATCTTTTGTCTGGCTTCACAACAGTCCTTTCCATAGCTGAAACACAGGGTGAATGAGTGGGAGGGGACAGGAGAGGTTCTCTAAGCCCGGATTACTTTATAACACAACCAATGCACTTGGCATGGAAATTGCTTTAAGTTAGTCCCTTATAAACACAGACTGGTGGATTTTGAATACGGGATAGCGTGAAAGAGAGAGAGAAGAAAGGAGGGAGGGAGGGAGGGAATAGTCCTGGCTTCAGCATCACTCCAGCTGATGGAGTGTCCAGAGTCCTAAGGGCACACACCCAGGCTTTGCAAGGGTACCTTTGTATAGATAATTTTTCCCCACCCTGGAGCTTAGTTTCTCTCTCTCTATGCAAATTAGTTATAATGTGTGGTTCATTCTACACCTTTCTGGAAATGGGTCAGAGGCTTTGGGGGCTTTTGGTGGTCTTGATCCCCCCCTACGGGATTGACCTTTGGTCAACAGTCTGTGCTCACTTCTTGACCTCATTCTTGCATTTGTGCTGTACTGTTTTTGGCTGATCTCCAGGAGCCAGAACAAGGACATTAGTCCCAGAAAAGTGCTGCTCTACCTCTATATGGCCCCCTTCTTCAGCTACATCCTGCTCTTTCTTGCTCATTTGCACAGCATGTTCTTACCAACAGTCCTTGGTAGACTGTGGATAGCTCCACAGCTATCTTGCTATTGATGTTTGAGATATAAATATGACTTATCTTCTGGGGTTCTACAATAACTTTAAAGTATTTTTAAAAATCCTCTTTAGAACTTACCTGCCGTTGACTGGAACAACTTAACTGACCTTGGGAAATGAAATGCCTTGGTGATTCAACTCCAGCCCACATAACTCAATTGCCCAAGATGATCTTGTGATATGACGGAGCCAAGTGATTCCTATGTCTAGGAGGGCTTGGATAGGACACCTTGGTGACCACTTAGTGACTCATTGCCACCACTGTATCACAAGGAATGACTGGTCCAGAAAGACACAGTCCATTGGTTAGTGACTGTGCTCTGCATTGGTTATAAAGGTTTCAAGGTACTCAGTATTTAGTGAAAACAGGCACAGCTGCATTATATGTAAATACATACATACATATTTATAAATGTTAAGAGATATTAACTTTCTCGTTAAAAGTTTAGACCTGCTATAAACGGAAGTATTGAGTAGGAAGAAACTTCTCCACTTGGCAAGTCTTAAGTGTTGTCCATTTGTGTAGCTTTTCCACTGCCCTCTGGGCCAGCCAGGGAGAACTACTTTTAGAGGCTGCAGGCTGGACTAGATGGAGCATTGGTCTAATCTGGCCGTTAAAATTCCAGTTTCATGTTAGAAATGGTAGCTTTTAATTTTAACTAGTGTTAATGTTTTAATTACTTTTTTCTACTCAGACATCACCATTGCCCTTCATTCTGTGTAATGCCAGCAAAAGAGAACTAGAAGACTTGTGCCTGGGAATAGTCTACACACAGCCCTGGAGCAGAGGTGGTGAAGATGCTGCAAGTGCTCTGTCGGGGACCTAAGCCCAGAACTGGTGTGGCCTTCCCCTTGAACTGACATTAATAAAAGTCCAGAGCAGAACAGTGGTGTTTACAAGGCTCTCTCTTGAGGTCTTCTGGCTCTGTCCCAAACCTTGCAAACTCCCTGTGCCATATCACCTCCTTCCATGGTGACACATAAGAAAAATAACTTGAAAGACTATGTGTAGTGGGATCATTCATTGGTACATGCCGTAACAACAGAAACATGTCTTGTCTCTTGACACTGGTTATACAACTTTTAACCAAGGCATTAATACTCAGGACTTGCAATCCTTTTAACCCCTAAACACCAAAGCCCTTCTGTGGAATAAGAGATGCTGTGTAGGCTTCTAGGAGCCTAGAGATAACCCACTAAGATTCTGAAATAGTGGCTAATACACTCACTGACCTAGCTGAAGGTGTACAGAAGAGTGACAAAGCCCTCTGCCCAACATGCAGCTGGTTTGGTGTGGTGCCCAGAATGCCTTCTCTGGAGTAAGATAGTGTAGAGTTCAAAAATATGTTTATGCGAATATTGTAGTAACACAGAGCTGCTTTTGTAAGCTAAATTCTCCCGCTTCTTAGTAGTCTCAAGCAGAATCTGTTGTTTGAATCCATAAGGTATAAAATACCTGCCAGAGCACTTCTCATTGCCATCCCAATACAGGCAATAAGGACAGAGATTAAACAGCAGTGTTCTCTCCACCTCTCCCATTTGTAACTGTGCAGCGTTTTTGTATTTATGGGCCTTAGGCTGCAGTGTACCATTGTGGAAACATCAGTGGGCAGCTGTTTTCTATTAAATATGTGAGAAATCAGTGACAAAACAAGGGTGCTGTATCCCATCCTGCTGTAATAAACCCAGTCATCTTCTGTCCCTCCTGGCCAAGCAAGAACCCTTGTTGCTCTATGCTTTTAACTTCCCTTTTGCTTCTTCTACCTGTCCAAACCACACTGTTCTCTCTTAGAATTTCCCACTCTCTCCTTCTCCAACTGCTGTCCATGCTCAAAGTGATTAACTCTGCCCCCTTCTCTGGGTCTGTTTCTCTGAAGATTACTGTCTCATGTTTGGAGTGGATAATCCATCAACCAAATGGCCAGCTGCCACCCAGGGGTCTGTCGCAGTCCTTCGGCACTAGTGCTAGAAGGTCTCTGCACAACCAGAGGAGCGTGGAGAAGGCAGTGCACTGGGAGCAAAACCAGCACGAGCTGGAGTTCAGTTTTCCAGCCAGCCAGCATGTCCATGCATAAACATGAGTGTACTTACACACAATCATACTAGTAGCTCCACAGCCTCAAATCCCAGGATGGCTTGAAGAAGAGTCCAGGAATGAATTAGCTGTCAGGGGACAACTTGTTTGCTCTCATGCTGCACAGACCTCCCTTTAAATCAGGAGGGGGAACTTTCCTTGCCAAGAGTCAGGTAGTTTTCAGATGACTTATGGAACCCGCATGGTGTTATTATCTGAAGTAAATGGAAGTGAGCTGGAGCTGAAAATCATGCCAATATTTAGCCCACATGCCATGAGCACACAGGGTGCCCTAATGCTCTAAGATCTCCCTGACAGAGCTGGTGCTCCTGCAGTTTGGCTGACAGGCTGCTGGCCTGGTGATGCCATTGCAGAACTGGCTTTCCTCATAGCCCTAACAAAATGCCTCCAGCCTGACTGCTGTGCCTGTCCCGGCCAAATACCTGGGCTGAGCACAGGTCTGAGTTAGATCACTGTTGAAGACTAAACTATTGATCTTTGAAGTGATCTAAACCACACCCAGCATCCCTCCACAACAAGGTCCATTGATAAGCAATATCATCACATTTACAGTATGGCCCAAACCACAGCCAGCTCTCCTCCAGCCTCAAGAGGCAAACCAAGCTTGAAACATTATTTCAGAGTGGGCTAAGAAGGGTGCAGCAAGACAAAGAAGAGGGAAATGACTTGGCACATGGACTGCTTTGGGCAGCTGGGCACGGTCCTACCAGCTTCATGCAGCCAAGATGGGGCAACATCTGCCTTGTGGCTAAAGCAGAGACTGAAGGGAAGCTGTGCCCTATGCCAGTTGTCAGTCTCTTCCTGTGCTTCATTTGCCATGCCCATAGCACCAGCCAGCTGTGCCATGAGGTGATGGCACATGGGCTGTCACTGCAGCAGAAACTTGGGAGAAATCAGGCTGAAAAAAACAGTTTCAAGTGGGACAAATATGTGAAAAGAGAGGCCAAAGAGCAAGATGCAAGCTTCTTGCTGGGGGCAGGGCTAAACTGGCCAGGCTGCTGGCAGAGTGAATGGACATCTGGCTGATATAATAAGAAATCCATTTTCCTCTACTTTTCTTTTTCTTCTTTTCTTTATGTTTCCCTAATTAGTCAGTTTTTTAAGGGCAGAGAGCTTATCCCATCAAGCTGCCCTGAGAGGAGGGACTGGGCTGTCTGACTCTACCAGTTTCCTGCTGACAAGCATCTATTCAAATCCTTTTCCAGTTTCAACCAAGGGAGGCATAGAGATCCCAGAGATAATGAAAGTCTTTTAGATGTAATGAAAATAGGTAGGTAGATAGAGGAGAGAGGACTCTCTGAGCATCCCCACTGCGGGAGATTGCAGTGTGAGCTAAAATACCAAGCACCAGAAAACCTTCATGGGAGAAATCCCATAAATGCCGCAGGCCACAGGAAACACATTTAATCTGCCTCTGCACTCAGAAGGACACTTGCAGCTGGACATGGAGCACAGAGTCAGCAGGCAATGGAGGCAAGCACAGCCCAGCACTGCTGGATCAGCCTATTTTTGTGGTCTCTCTGCAGACAGCAGGCACAGCTGTCTGGAAGCAGATGCATCCATTGCACCCAGTCTGCTCTCATGTGGGTTCCCTTCCTGGCATCACGGGCCAGTGCTGAACTGTGCATTCATGTCTGAGACTGCCAAAAGTGTTTAAAAGGCCTCTCCACCTCTCAGAAAGAGCATTCTCATCCCCCTTGACATCTGTCCCAAGGAGACTGTATCCTCTGTGCTAACAATGCTGGGCCAGCGCCATAATGAAGCCACATCGTGCAGCTAATGCTCCTGCATCCTCTAGGCAGAGCGAGGCCAATGAGCCTGCTCTCTGTGCAAGTCTTCCCACACCCTTCCTACAAATAAGCTCATGCCAGGTCACAGCCTGACTCCACTGCTGACTTTGCTGGCACGTGAGTGCCTGTCAGTTTCTTCAGAGGCTGCTGAACAATATGAACTAGGCTTAATGATGGATGAGACTCTTGCCTGCTCCCTGCGAATTTTCTGTAGTCTGCTTGGGAGACCCCATTTCCCCTCTGAAGGAAGTAGGTGGCAAATGGAAGGGTATTATCCCTCCTATTTGCACTGAAACATTGGCAGTGCCAGCATAAAGAAATGGAAGGAGCCACATACCTTCCTCTTTTAAAACAGAAAGGCTAGGATGCTTTCCAAGCCTAGAAACAAACTTAAGGCCAAGGCTGACATTTCAGGGATCATTGCCAGTTAATTTAATGAGTAAAATTCTCTCCTTCAGCCATGGTCTATGCATGCTGGAGAGGAGCTGGATTGTTTTCCTGCCCCAGTTCAGGATAATTTTTGCTGCATTCAGTCGGAGACATCTGTCTGTTTTCATGCTTGCAGTGTAAGCTAGTGTTGAAGCTGCATCTGCTAAGGAGCCTCTCTGCTCCCTATACTGGGGGCTATTTTAGGGCAAAACTATCCATTCACTGCTTACTCTGAAGCACACACTTAACAAAAGCATGAGCAAAGACCATAAGCCTCAAGCTCCACATATAACTCATCGGCTGCTGCTGTGCTTGGAGAGATGGAGGGAGCAGTGGTCAGGAGCAGGGTGGCCAGGATGCATGGGCTGCAGCATGACGTGCTTCAGGGGCATCCCAATGCAAACAAAATCTCCAGCATGCACAGTTCCCCCATGCAGCCCGTTTGCAAGGGCAGCCAGGCTCTCATGGTGGCTCTGCCCACCTGCTGCAAATTTTTGCAGTTCTGCTCCTTCCCTGCAATTGAATCTACATCATATCCACCCTCCTCCCACTGCCCCTGAGGCCCAAACGGTGCTCCCCAGCCTTGTGAGGGAATCTTTCACCAACCACAACTTAGAGATGCTGAATAAAATAACAGTGCATTCCAAAACCCACTATAAAAAGGGGAAGGGAGAAAGGGCTGGGTGTGGTATGCTTCAGGGTGTATGTATGACTGGAAACAAACCCCAGATCCCTGAAAGGTCAGAGAAAACAGGAACAAAAGGTGGGAGAAAACCACATAAGCAAGGAGGAGGTGGTGAGGAGAGGGGCTCTTCGTACTGATGTTTGAAACAGGCTCTTTAAAATGGAAGATAATGACACCGAAAATTATTCTGAGCTTTTCAAAGGCATAAATGACCAAACTGCCTCCTGACTCCTGAATTACATTATCCAGAAAGAACTTAATAGCATGTTATTATCGCTTCTCCTCGCTGACAGGATTTCGGCACCGAAAAGACAAACAAGAAGTGCATTCATAATCACAACCGCATTCACCTCTGCAACGCACTGGCCACAGCTAATTTCAGGTAAGTGTCTCAGCAGCCAGCTGGGGAGCTGAGCAGTGAGGTAATTGCCTTTGTCACTGCCTGAGAGGGACCAGCTGGGTGTCCCCTGTGGCAGCCAGTGCTGAATCCCTGCTGTATGGGGGGGAAGGGCATGGCCTCAACTGCCTGATAGCAGCTGATGGGGACCTACCCCCGTGAGGCTCACTCCAGTGGGCTACGGTGCTCGTCATCCTGGCAGGTACATGTGAGGGGCCCGAGGCTGTGCTGATGGCAGTGGGGTTCCTATGTCTGCTGCAGCTTCAGCTCTGCTGGCCTAATGGGAGCTTATAAGAATGGGAACGCGACAAGAAAGGGGGACATAGGGATGTGTGAGGGCTGGGGAGTGTAAGCAAAGAGCCTGGTCTGAGCTGTTCAGAGATAAGCCTCTACCTTGGCATTTGTGTACAGTTACTTTCAATGACGGGTAGCCCTGGAGATAAAGATGTTGCTGATTTCCAGCCTCGCCAGCCCCTCTCCCTCTGCCCCTGCCACCCCATTCCCATGCCTCAGTTCAGAGGTCAGAAGGCAACTTGGTCATGTTGTACTCCCTGCCAACGCTCACGCTCTGGCAATGTCCTGGAAAAGGCATCACCCTGGTGTAAGTCATGGATCACCCTGGCATCACACACCACTATTGTGCCACTTTCTGAGAGGCACCACAAGAGGGCAGTTTGCTTGGGGCTGTTCCCAAGGCTTTTCTTTACATCTTCCTTGTGCTTTACCAACATATGCCACTGCAGTACAAAGCACCTCTCTCACAGCAGGTGGAGCATCTTCTCCTGAAACCATCCCCAACAGACAGATATGGGGGCTGACTGCTATGGCAAGAGAGCATGGTAGCCCAGCTCAGAGGGAAAGCAACAGGGAAGGGAAAGAAGCAAAGAGCTATTTCCTGGGCTCTGGTGAGCTGCTGCCGCCACAGGGTGCATGTGCATAGATACAGATTGTGACTGAGCCCAGCAGAGTCCCTGAGCAGAAGACCATCCCTGCAACAGTGCTGGTGTGACAGGGCCAGTCTAAACTCCAGGGGCAGTCTTCACACAGTGCTCTGTGTCCTGCACGATTTATGTCCTAGGTTTAAAAATATTTAACTTCAGCAGCCATGCTCCTACATCTGCAAGCCCCTAAGCAAGTGAAGGAGGTAACTGCCAATGGTAACAGCCAGTGCTGAGCTCAGCCACCTGCCCGCTACACATGTAGTTGTGATTTTTTTCCCCCGTAGCACAATATGGCAAGTAAATAATCCTTCCCCACTCTCAGCAGAAGACAGGCTGTGTAGAGAGCTTACGCAGTACAGCCAGAACACCTGTTCCCATGCCAAAATTCAGGTGCTGCCAGGAATGGCGCACGTGGCATAGAAGCACCCAAGAAGCTTTGAAGCTCTGTAGCCTCATATGGAGACTCCTACAGGGTCCATCTCTTGTCCAGCCGCTGCTTGGCAGAAAGCTTGGCACAAATGCAGCAACCAAAGGAAACCATGGGGAAAAGACCTTGGACACAGTTCCCATGAGTAAGACCTTGTAGTGGTCCCTAAAATAAAGGAGTTCCATTAACCAAACAATCTGGGCAGGATGAGGACCAAGAGCAAACTTCAGGGAACAACCCTTGGCCAGCAAGGGCTATAAGGGTGACCTTGCACAGCTTGTGCAGCTCTCCATTACATTCCGTGGCTTTAGCAACTCTCATTCCTTGGACACACAATTGAACATCCAAGTATGATTTCTCCAGGGCAAGATTCTTCTTCCATAAACTGACTGTTCAGTCTGCCATGCAAAGTTATCAGTGGTACCACACTTAGCTGACTTCCCACACCACATCAGTCTGCTTTCTTCCCTCTGTCTTCCTCTGGGGCTCTCTCCAGCTCACACCAATATGTTTTAGGCATGTTGATACCCCAAAGAAAATCCCCAGTTCATATCACTCCATTGCTCAGGTCTTCATACTGGCTGTTGCAGAACAGCTATTTTCCTGATGACCTTCTGCTCCCAGTGGCTACACTGATGGGTTTGCTCTGCTCCAGTTTATCTAATGGTCCAATGTTGCAGAGAAGCAACTGCAGTCCTAGTCCTAGCACAGACTGGGTGCAGCACCAGCAGCTGTGGGACTCACAGCCCTAGGATATATGCATCTTATACTGCCAGGTTTTCCTTTCAGCCTTATCAGCATGATGGATAGTTTAGCCACGCTGAAGTACAATGTCCATGGTTACTATTTTCCACATTTTCTCTAAGAGCAGTCTAGTATTATCAGGCTTCATGCATGTCATTTTTTTTATTAGCTACCATTTAGTAATCTCTTCCATCTTTGCTTTATTAAAGCTAGAGGCACTGCTAGGCTGAGGGCTGAGAGGAAAGCAGGGGTTTACAGGGCAGCCACCCTGGGGAGATATTCGCTTGCTCATGTAGATCAGTGCTGAGCCTGGAGCTGCAGGCCTGCAAACCACCAGCAGCTCATGTGCATTTTACAGGCAGATTTGTCCTGCTAAATCAGACCTACGTCTTGTTCCCTTCTTTGCAGTGCTCCAGCTACAGGAAGAGACTTTATAAATGTTATTTATGCTCATATAAATCAGAGTAAAGTAGCCTCAGCAAAAAAAGACTCTGAAGTAAAATAAAATACAAAAAAATAATAATAAAATGCCAAAGCTCCACCCTCTTCCACACTGCTCATGCAGTCTAGGTGAACAGTCTTTACCAGACCACTAGAAATCACAAGAGCCTGGTTACAGCAGGCAGCTCAAAGGGAAAGCTGTGCAAAGAGCAGCCTGAGTTCTGACACTATGGCTGATCTAGAGTGACACAGAGCATGGCAAGGAGAGTGATGCTCTCTGGGTCACATAAGCCAACCCAAAAAGGTCGTTGCCATTTGACAAGTTCACCATGAGCTGAACAGGGTTGGCAGGAGGTGTGCAGGTAAGTGTGAGGTCATGTCCTGCCCAGGGCTCCCTCAGGCACTGCTGTGGGCAGACACAGCCATGCTCCCTGCAGGGGACATTGGTGCTGATCACTACCCCACAGAGATCAGGGACAGCTTTCCAAGTTGGCATGGAGAAGATCTCTTGGATGGATATGACCCTCCGTGCCAAATGTCCTCAGTCAGGGAAAGGCTTGGGCCTGTCTCCATGGGGCCTGATTACCATCACACAGAGGTCACTGAGCATCCCTCCAGCGCACTCAGGAAGCCTTCAGCTGGACACAAGTATAATTTACTCCTGGTTTAAAACCTGCTTAAAGCCTGTGCTAGGGACAGTAGGATCCTGGGAAGACGCCCGCTGCCTCTTTTCAGCAAGGCGCTGCAGTGGGCAGGTTTTGCCCCAGAAGGACCCAGGAGGTGGCTGGCTGATAAAAACTGCAAGGCAAACTACCCAGGCTAGAGTTCACCAGGACAGGCAGAATCACAGCCCCAGCGCCACAACCAAACCAAATAAAAACAGCTGGTAAACTCTGGCCTGGGCTTCAAAGCAAAGACAAGCCCTGGGCAGGGATGTTACCTCATGTCTGAGCACAGACACTGACACACAATGGAGAGCTGGGAAGGGTAAAATCCAGATCCAACCTCATTCCGCAGCGCTGACTCGATGGCAATGCCTGCTCTGTGCCATGGCTGTATTGGCTTCACAAACAGGCTGGCTGGGAGGGGCCCCTGGGTGTCTGTCTGACTCCTCTCTTGTTCTGAGGGAGACTCTTAGCAACAGAAGACCAGCTGAACCACTCTGCATGGCCAGCCAGGATGGAGACTGTCTCTAGGTGACATGTTCTAGCTTTGCACCATCCTCCTGATGAAGACGTTCATTCCTAACTATCCAAACTGTGACTTGTGGTCATTGGCCCTTGCTTAATCAACTGGCACTGTCAGAAGGAGATTGGCTCTAATCCCCTTTCAGAGAGTCCAGAGCCACTAGCAGCTCATCCCTTTTCACCTTACTTGCAGGACTAAACAAGCCCATTTCCCTTGCAGACCATGGGAGTAGGTCCTGGCCATGTCGTGTGCCCTCCATAAGACCCAATCCAGTTTTTTCAACATGCCTCTTCAACTACAAGAAGCAAAAGAGGACATGGTTTCAGGTGTTGACTCAGCAGCACCAAGCTCTCCTCTCCCTCTCCTCTTTCTCTTTCCCTTCGTCACTTCTCGTGCCCTTCCATCTCCAAACCCCCAGGACTCACTAGCAAAATTAATTGCTGCAAACACTCAGAATCACATGCATCCTCACAGTGCTCTTCAAAGAGCCGTCTACTGCGTGGCTGGAGCATTAACACCATGTTCACCACTGGTCATCACCACACTGCGAAGAAGCAGCTGAGGCCAAGTCCCCTCCCATCAACAGGGGTAGGACAGCAAACAACTTTCAGCTGGCAACACGGAGGACTGTCAGATGGGAAGGAGCAGAAAGCCTTTGGGTCTTCAGACTTTCCACACAGCATGGCAGGAGGCAGTGGAGTAGTGGCAGCAGCTTGCCCTTAGAGATGTCCACTGCTGGCACCTTGTTGTCCAGGCTGCTCCTCTGGGAAACTTTGGAGGTCCTGGTCCCCAGCACTGCTGCAGCCTTACCCAAGGTGCAAAGCTGCAGGCAGATGGTTCAAGAGCCCGAAGCAGGGGCAGCAGGGGAAAGCAGGATTCCCTGGGAGCTGCTGCACTCCTACAGCAATCAAGATGATCTGCTCAGCCTGCAGGCAGGAGATGGTTCCTTGGTGCAGAGAGCAAACCTTCTGCTGCTTTGCAGAGGGGACTAAGAAGGAAGTAACAAGCAAACGCAAAGGCTCCAACTGCTCCTTCCCTACATGCCCTCTCTGCCCTAGGACACCTCTACTCAAGTTACTAGAGAATCAGCAGCCTCAAGCAGACCTGGATTTACTCTGAGGACTATGAGCCTCTGAAGCATCCCTCCCACCTCAGCACCGCCAGCAAATTCCCTATCCCAGTACGAGGCAAGGCTCAGCCCACACCCCTCTTATCTCAGTGCTGTTTGCTCTGTGCCATTTGAAAGCCAGAATACAAACTTCAGGCCATTGCCAGACAACTACATCTTCTGAGTGAAATGGGGATGGTCACAGCTCAGGCTGCAGAAACAGGAGCAAGCCCCAGCCTCTCACTTCTAGAGAGGAGCCAATGAGATAAAAATATCCATCTCCTCTTTCAAGCCACTCAGTTGTCAGGGAATGAAATGTTTAAGGCACTGACTGCCCTGAGGGCTGTGCCTTTCCAGGCATCCCTTTTTCTGTTCCCACCTGAATGCTGGGCATCTTGGCACAGCCTGCCATGTGTGACATCTCCTTGCATACTCCAGGACCCAGCAGCCTGCCCATACCCCTTTGGACTCAGGGTATGAAGAGGAATAATGCCAGGGGGATGCAGAGATACACAGTGGAGGTGGGGGAAGAGCCCTATGAAGTGATGCACTGGAAGGTAGTCCTGGTGACCCAGGGGGAGTCATTCTGAGGGGGATGACTTTGGCACTGGCCAGGCTGCGTGCGAGTCATGGTTCATATGCCACATGCTGTGGGAAGCAGGGAGTGATTCATTTGGCAAGCTTCTACGCTGCAACCGCACAAGGTTCGTACGCCCCTGCAAGATGGCAGAGGCCACCATGCAGCCTTGATCTGCAAATCTACATGCCACCCACTCATCATCATTAAAGTTCACTTGAGGGGGTAGGTAAAGGCTATGCTGTTCAGCCTGAACTAGTGCTCTCTGGCTTTTCTTCAGCTGGATGTGCAAAAGCATGTTCACTTCATATCCTAGATTCTTGCAGTTTTGCGCATCAACTTCATTTACCCTGACTGCCCCATTTTCCATCTCCAATGGTGGTAATGGTAGATTAAATGGTACATTTAAATGCTAGATGAAATGTCTTCTGGTTCCCCAACATGTCCAAGAGCACTAAAAGCCTTAGGATGGGTGATGCTACAAGGCTACAACATAGTACTTCCTATTACAGGAGCTGAAAGATGCCCATCAGTTTTGCATCTCTGGCCCCAGCTCTTAGTCCTGGTGAAAGAGTCGGTGGGCTTAGAAATCTGCTGCAAGACCAGCATTTAGTGTCTGCACCAAACTTCAGTTCACTCAGAGCTGCAAGCAGAGCAGCAGAGGCTGTGTTTGCTGGGGGCAAAAACACCAATAAATGCCGGTTGGAAGGACAGGCCAAGTGCATAGAGATGATTCAGGTTACCCACGTTTGACAACCACAAATTGGGATGAGAAAGCGTCTTTTCAAAACCCTTTTAATACATTCACCTTTGAGAGCTTTCAGCAAAAAGATGAGGCAGGAATATTAAAGGGTCAAAGTCCATTTGTTTGCTTGTTCTTTCCTTGTTGATTGACTGTGGGAAGGGTGAGAACTGAGCACAACTGATGGAGGAATCCCTCTGCTAACAATGCAGCATGCAGCCTCCTGGCAGAGACTAATGACAGTAGACAAAGCTCTGCCAAATACACCCCACTCTTTGCCTCCTGCATGCTCCCAGAAACCAGTCTGAGGGGCTGCTGGTTCCCCTACCACTTTTAGAGTCAGAACCTTTCTCAGGTAGAAGAACTAGCTGTCATGTGGTGCGATTTGGGAGTGAAGGAACAGGCATGGCCAAGAACAGGCTGTAGACTTGACAGCCAATACAAATGCCAGATGCAGGAAGCCTCTCCACAACATGGGATCCTCTGGAAATGAGTGTCTCACTGTGGGATGAGCTTTCATTCACAGATGTTAGTGAGACCCAGACAGTGCTCTGATGAGCATATCCAGCCACAAACAGGAAAAGGCATTTGCAGAGGCAATTGGTGACCATTACTAGAGGGTCTCTGGGATTTTAACTGGGCACACCACACCAGTCTTCTAAGCAAAGCTCTACTTGTGATGAGAACAAGCCAGGCTCACTCATGCTGGCCAGCCTGTAAGGTCTAAGTGCCTGAGCAAGTCACTGATTCAGCCAGACTACTCCCATGAGCAAAGACTAGTCATGTACAGGTTGCAGGACCAATATTCCAGGGCCCCTGTGACTGACTCCTTGTCAGCTCAGGTGTGTCTCATCATTGCAATTACCATCACTCCATTCCCTGCCACCATCATACAACCCAGAAGTCAAGGGAATCGCTGACCTGTCATCGCACAGGTTGCGGACAAGGTTTGCAAGGACATTCAGTCTTGCCAGGGTTTCTTTTTTTCCTCTAAGATGGGAGAGCACATCACTCCTGCTGTTGCCCCCATAGTAGGAAGGGCTCAGAGAGCTAATGCCAGGGTCAGGCATTTGACTGCACAAGGAGACCAAAAACGCACATTCAGTAATTCCCTATCTACAACTTTGCCAATTACCCACCATTTCTTGGCAGCCCTGAGACAGCCAGCTCTGTCTACACTCTCGTGCAAGTACACAGTCGCTGTCATAAGCCACTGGTCTGCAGTCACTAACCCATCAAGCCCAAGCTCACCTGCAGTCAGGTACCTTTTCTGGATTACATCCCTTCCCTCCCACACAGAGCCAGCAAGAGAATTGGTTCCTCAGGGACTCACACACAGACTCACCTCTACTCTGACCCCTGCTTCCCTTCCCATGGCAAATGGACTCACTTCAAGGTGGGCTCCTAGGCCTGTGCAAGCTGGGAAACCGTATGGAAACTGTATGGAAACTGGGAGAGTGAATGGCCTTCTTCTGGCTTGCATCAGGCATAGCCTGGTGCCCAAGTAACAGTCCTCGGCTTTCTGGTAGTAGAGGAAAATTCCTACCCTGTCCTTCATGTCCCCTTTTACCAAGACAGTTTCTGAGAAAGCTGAAAAGATATGATCTGTCACCTCCATCCAAACTTCCTGGCTAAAGGAATTCTCACAAGCAGTAGAGATGTCTCCCAGGATACCAAATATGTCTCATATAAAGCAGATCTATGGGTGAGAGTTTCTGGTAGCTCTCCCATAACTGTAGAATCAGTGCCATCAGATTTGCCACTTGCACCACTGAGCAAATGGCAGGTTTTTGTCCAAGGCAAAAGCAGTTGAAACATCACAGGCAGTGACAAGATGAAATGCTCAGTGTGTGGCCTGGAGATGGTGATGTCTCACAGCTGTGATGCAGACCATTCCCACAGGCAGGGAGAAGGCAGGCTCAGTGTGGATCTGGGTGGCAAGGTGTGGTGAATCCTCTCCAGCAGAATGATGCCTGCTCTTCTTGTCCCATCCCAACACACATTTGACACAGCACCAGAGGACTCAGACATGGAACAAATCTCTTGGATAGAGGAAAGACCAGGTGGTCTTTCTTCTGGCTACCACTGCCTGCATCACTCATTCAGTGGAGAAATGGAAACAGAACTGAGGTTAGAGGCCCAAACATAACTCTGAGTGCACATCCAGGCATCCCTCCCCCAAAGATCTTTGATACAACACATTTATTTTGTTGTGTGGCAGCATTGTACAGTACACATACATTACCAGCAGTTTCAGAGCCCTGAGTTGTCATTCCTACAGCCTTCCCTGAATTTCAGAAAAGAGGAAAGATCGCTGTCCCCTTCCCCCACTTCACCTGCAAGGAAAAAGGCCAGGAAAAATCCAAACACACATGCACTTGCTGACAGGACTGGAAACAGACCTCAGAAAGCTGGAACTCCCCGTCCACCACTTGCACCATTTGTGTCCCCTTTCCCGGGTGCTGAGAGGAAGTCCTAGTGACAGCTTTCCACAAGGTCTCACTCCTCTGATAAACTCTGCACACATGAATAAAAATCAGACTAAGGAGATTGTGCAAACTAATATACACCCTATTTCATTTTAAAGGGACTTACCACCTCTCTCTAAGTCTGAGAAATGTTTTGGGGCATTCTAGGTAAGGTTGGGATTCTCTTAAATTCTGTAAGATTGTTTAAGAAAGAGCCAAGGAGAGGCATTTGCTTCCAGGGCAGTTCACTGGAATCTGAGTGAAACTTACCCTGTTCAGATGGGGAAAGAAAGTATCCTGTCCTTCCTGACACAAGGTATCATGCATCTCTTTTTCCTAAACCATGAAAACAGTAGAGCTCTGCTACCACCTCAACCTCTCAGCGCCACAGAGGAAGCTCATGCTGTAAAAGGCAAGGACAATGCAGTGTGTAATGTGGAATAAGACCCAAAACCAGACAGAAAATCAGAAAGGCAAATGTGCCGTGGAGAGAAGAAGGAAGGGTGGGAGCATCCAGGCCTCTCCCACCAGTTCATATCAGTATGTGGAATGGTGCATCCGTCTCAGGAAAGCAATGACCCAGTTCCCCAGCTGGGACCCCTTCAGCCACAGGAAGAGTTCATACAAGTTGATCTGCCACAGGCTCAGGGCTTCTGTGAGTGAGATCTGGGCTCTCCGGTAAAGCGAGTGACTCTTGCTCCTCTGGTACCTAGAATGAGAGAAACAGCTGCATTAGATCCAGCAGGATACAGCCCAGGGAGAAGGAGGCCTGTCCTTTATGTTTAGTACAACTGACCCTTCCCAGGGGAGGGCAACATCCCACATCTGGAGAATTCCCAGGAAGCAAGGATTTTATCCAAGTAGTGCTTCTGAGGAGCTGGAGTCTGCCTTTTTTAGATTGAATCTGGCAGAAGAGACAAACTGCTCCCTTGTGAAGCTGGTTCTTTTACCACTGTGTGTAGCAATCCTGGATCATGGCATCCTCTGCTTCTATGCCCAGCTTCACTTCAGCTAAAGGGGCAGGTACACACTCCTGTAGCTTTTCCTGGTAGTCCACTTGTAAGAGTCCAGCAATTCTGACACACTGATTCCACAAAAAGTATTTCCTCACCTTTCTTTAGAAGCAGAGGCTAATTGGGCTTCATACGTCCCTCATCAGCCAGAGAAATAACTGTTATTTCATCTGGAAGGAGGAGGAATTTGAGGCAGAAGTGCATTGACTTGTAAGACTCACAGACGAAAATCATTTGTGCAACTCCTGTTCCTGGCTTTTAAACATCAGCCTCATCTCCACAGTCAGCCCTAGCCCCTCAATCAGGCTCTAATGGACAGGATGCCCCTTCATCTCCTCTAGGGGGTCAAATCCTAAACCCTTGCCCTAAGACCTCCAACTCTAGCCCTGTCCCCAGCCCCAGGGTGACAGATTTGTCCTCTGGAGAGGCTGATGGATGTGAGAACAGCACAGAGAGAGGCTGAGACATGTAACTGAGCAAGGACAGGATCACAGAAGATGTGATAATGAGAGGGAGAGATCCACAGCTAAGAGTAAGAGGTCAAGATGTCAAGTCAGGCCACCTGAGTGGGGGGCTTTAATAAGCCTTAACGGCCCTTTCCAACCCTCTGCTTATAGACACAGGAGCCACAGTTAATCTAAGGCCTGCAACTTCAGTTCCTGCCTGAGCTACACTGGAAGAGTAATGGTCCCCAGCTCATGCCCTGCTGTGAAGCCCCATGACCTGGACCTCAACTCACATACTGACCTGTTGGCTTGACCTTAGCCCTCAGTCGTGTCATCATGGACCTGCCTGACAACCACCGGACCAGATCTACATACTGACTTTCTGGTTCGTTCTTAGACCTGCCCCATGATGCTGTCTTATGATACAGACTTTTGATTGGACCTGACTACCATCTCAGAGTCTGTCCTGCTCGCCTTGCTCAGCTGCAAGGGACCAGGCTGCTGGACCTGGGATGCCCCTCAGCTCCTGGACCACAGGACTGTCATGTCCTGCTGCTCCCTGTCTGGCCTCTGGTGCCTGGGAAGAGACTCACATGGAAACAGCTCTGATGCAGCAGCGAGACATGTTGAGGAAGGAGCTGGCACAGGCCCGCGTGTGCAGGGCTGACTCAATCCCCCTTAACAAGTCATTGGTCTTCAGCAGCAGCAGCATCTGGCGGGGGACGTTGTTGAGGAGCTGGGTGATCTGGGGCAAGTAAGCAGCAGCGTTGGACCGGATCTCCAAGTCCTGTGGCCAGCCAGGTCATGTCAGGGAGAAAGGAGAAAGAAGTTGAGAGTGCATGGAAAATCCAGGTCCAGCTGCAGCTGAGATTTGGCAGGAAGAAACAATGTTTTTACAGACCATTACTCTAGGCCAGAAGCTAAAGAGCTCTGTCCTCCTTTCCTGCAGACATTGGGCTGTCCCAAGCACTCAAACAGTCACAGAACACTCCTGCTGTACCCACCTGCTTCTCAGTGAGATAAGGCCCTGTCCACTCACTGCCAGGACTAATAGGCACTCACTGCTACCTCAGTTCTTGGCCCCAGGCAGCCTACAACAACCATATCTCACTACTGCCCTTGGGGACTTCCCAGTGAGTCTCACCTCACCAGCCCCAAAACTGGCAGAGCTGCAGGTAGCACAGGACTGCTCAGGAAGGTGGAGAGATGCCACAAAGACAACCAGGCTCCTCTTTGTCTTGCTGTCCCATGCAACTGATGGCTCTATGCTGTATTAATGAAGCTGTTTCCAAGGCCTAGTTTAGTCCTCTGTCCTCAACACAACTCAGCAGAGGTGAGAAAGCATTATGCAGTTAAGCATCATGATAACCCAAAAGATCAAAAACTGTCATTTGTCAGACCTAAGTCTATATCCTGTCTGACAGCAGCCAGTAGCAGATGTTTATGGAAAGAGCGTAAGTCCAAGGCAGGCACAGGGTGATCCTTCATGTTCCCTGGTTCTCCAGATTCCAACAAACATATTGCCCACTGTAAGAACCCAGTGATAACTTACAAGGTACAGCCTGAGCCACTTAAGATGGTCTCCCCTCCAAACACAAGCCACCATAGCATGCAAGGCAGCCAGCCCCACCTCTTCTGCCTAGTTTTAGATCTGAGGGTTCCCTCACCATCCATACTAAATGTAGCACAGTGTGGTGGAGGGCTGATCCCATATGCATACCATGTCTCTACCTCTTCCTACAAAGGCCATGACACGAATCAGCAAATCCAAACAGAAGTCCCTGAAACATCTGAAATCTCCAAAATACAGCAGGACACATGAAGAGAGCAGTAAATAACTTCTTAAAGGAGGAAGACTCCTTTGTGGGAAAAAAACAGCTCTAAAACCTTCTCTCCTCTGGAATGTGGGATGACCTGTATTTCATGACGTGAGATCTCACACTCACTCTTTGTGAACTTCAAACTTGTTATAAAGGAACAGACTTGCACAAACTGAGTGTGCAGGTAGTGATGGTCAGAGATGTATACAGCTCACAACACATCATCATGGTTGCTTTGCTGCTAACAAACAAAACTCAGTGTCCTCCTGCCTCTGTCATTGACCAAATACACAAAGCTTCAGCAAGAACATGCTTAGCTCTCCTGAATGTTAAATGTTTTGTTCCATTATTTGTTGGCAGGAAATTCCTCCCTGATTATCTCTTATCCCTTATCCCAGCCAGATCACTGCAGAGCCTACTTTATTTTCCACACATAGGTTTTCTTTTTTATTTCTTTTTATTTTTAGCTCCAGCTGCTTGTCCACATCAAAAAACAAGCACATGATCTGTCATTAGAACTGTCATTTTCTGTCAAGTGCAAAGCCTGTGTACAGAGGAAGAAATGAGCTATGCCATAGGACCTGGGAAAAGCCCCTTGGCTGCAGCTGCTGAGTCTGCTGCAGGATCAGCAAAACACATCATAGAATCGAATGAGATGAAGCTAGCAGCCACCCTGAGCTATCAGTTGCCTGGCCCTGGCTTATGGCAGGAACTACTACACTTAAGGCAATCCTCATACAGTTGTTCTGCCTGCACCTAAAACTCTCCAGTAATGCAGCTCAAAGCCTCCCCAGAACATCTGCACTAGCATTTCACTGGCTTTGACATTAGATCTGGCTTTTCTCATGTTTAACTGAATTTAAAACCATGACTTCTTGTCTGTTTGCAGCACTCTTGAAGAGATTCGTATATCATTTCTACAACTCTCATCAACCTGCCTTTTCTTTTTTCTGCCCTTATTTGCTCAGACTTATCTCCTGGATTGTATTTGCTTGACCGCTAGTCCTTGTAGGTTCCTACTAGACTTGCCCTAGTTTCATCAAACCTTTCTCAAGATGCAGTGCCCCAGACTGGGTACAGCACTACAGATAAGATTTTGTTTCAGGAGTGTTGCTTCCTTGTCTCACAGGCTACTGTCATGTCGATACATCTTCAAGTACACTCTCTGGAGTTCTGTGCTGATGGTACCTGCCTACACAGCACTCAGCTCTTGCTGCTGATAAAATCTTTCAAATTCACCTCTAAAGTAAGGGCAAGCAGCAGCTCATTTCATAATGCCACAGCAAATCTGCTCAGCTCCCCATTATCTGCTGTAGGATTATCTAGTTCCAGCATTAATTGTGTCATGTAGGCAAAGACAACAGAGCTGGTTCCATATACGCAATTCAGCTCAATGACAAAGTTCATTAGCAGACACGAGGCACCATGCGGCTGCTGCTACACCTCTGCCATAACCTTCACAAGCCAGTTGAGAATAAACAATGCTCACTAGCTCCGAGTCAACACTGCCTTTATAGTATTGGAGCCAGCTCTGTGCCAATTTGTTTTGGCACCTTTGAATTTTTTTCTGGACCTACCACCTCCAGAACTCACCAGATCAAGCACAGATCTGCTAGACAGTCACTACATTATTTCTGATGTGCAGAAAATTAACTCAGGTAGGAAGCAATCAAATTACTGGTTATGGGGGATGTCCATTTACCTAAGGTATGGGGATCTCCTCATTGCTATGGATAATGGCAAGCCAGTGCAGAAAATTCTGCCATATCCATCAAAATGAAGGAACTTTCAGAGGAGAATTTCATATGACAATATTATAACACTACTTAAATTAATGTTATCCTCTCTGCTACAAATGTGTGCAGATAGAAGCATAGGATACAACATGCTTCTACTTACAGACACTAGTCCATTGGCTGAAATCACATCACTGTGTGTCCCCCTCTAAAAACAGCACAGTTGACAGGGGCTGTACTATTCTTAAGGTGGTGCATGTGTGTCAGGTGTGCGAGGAGGCATGAGAAGAAAGGGTGGAGAATGTAAGTGGCAATTTCCTAGATTTGTAACGATTGAGTCGACACGATCTGCAGTTAAGCAACCTTGACTCCAAGTTAATAGGGTTTCTGATTGGGAAGTAATTTTCAAGGGGTTTTAGGAGTTTGTATCAGTGCTGATAGTCATTTACATGAATAGTGATAATGCATTATCCCTCTCATGTCTTCCCACTAAGCCTTTATGTCTCCTCTCTTTATGTCTCCTCTACCTTGATGGTTCCCTGCACAGTTGCATTCAAGATATTTTTAAGAAAAGGATGATCTACAAATGTTTCCCCTGCCAGAAACGGTGAACACTTAGGCATTAAAATATTATACAAAATTTAAGCAGCCCATGACAAGTGAATCTGGGAAATTAAGTTCAGCCACTATAAGACATATTGCAGAACGAGTCCTGGCTTTTTCCAGCTCACCTATCAATGCAGAAATTGCTACAGGATTGCCAGGGATTGCCCAGCACTGCTGCAATATCAGTGGTGCAAGCAGTTTCAACAAAGAAAGGTATCTGAGGAGAAAGAAGGGCACACATTAGGGAAGGACACACAGGACCTACCTCACTGGCTGAGACTGGTGACTGGTCAATACCCCTGTTGACAGACTCCCAAGATCTGGCAGTCAGCATGCAGGCAAAGAGAGGGTACAAATCCCCTGCTCCGAGCCGCCGGCTGTACTTCTGCACCCTCTTCATATCGGCCTTGATGAGAGCCTGCCAAAGGTGGCAGTAGTCCATGCGGAACGACTCGCTCAGCACCTGGGAAGGGAGACATGGCCCCCAGAAGCATACAGAGGACAGAAAACCAGGGCAAAAGTCTTGTCTCCTTTCACTGTGCTCTATCCCCCCTATCAGAATCAGAAAATATTCTTGGAGAGTTATGGGAGCAATAGGAAAAATATATTTGTATGTGCTTAGAGGGGCAAGGCTGCAGCTGGGTGTGCTCTTTCAGCCTGATGCCCAAAGGCTGCATCACAAGGCTCTGAAAAACCCCAAGAGCTACCTACCTGGTAGAGCCCATGGTCCAGGAGGATAATGTGGGCCTTGCCAGACGTTGGGCATTTCTTCACTAGCACGTTGCCTGGATGCGGGTCACAGTGCACAAAGCCGTTCACAAAGATCATTTCACTGTAGAGCTTCCCCAAGTTGCGAGAGATCTGTGAGGAGGCAGGAGATGGTCACACACAGCAAGGCGCCTGCCGGGGAGGGGAGCCAGCCTCTGAGTGCCAACCCTATGGGGAGAAGGGTCTGTACGTGCCAATGTTCTTATGCAGAGCTCCTGCAGCTCCTCACACTGACAAATGCACAGGGTGGCTGCTGGCACCGGTAGCAGAGTGACCCAGGGCACTGAGGAAAGGATCCATGCAGGGAGAACCATGAAGGTGTTTGTGGGATCAGGGGTTATTTAAGAACACTTGTCTGGCATAAAAAAGAGAAAATACCTATGGGTAGGAATGGGGTTTCTGGTAATGAGGAGGAAAGTAGGACAGCGGATAGGGGCAGACATGCATTCACAGGGAAGGCATAGAAATTGCTGCTGGGGTAGGTGAGATTGCTTGGAGGAGGACTCAGGTGTTTCCATCAATGGATAGCAGCAGGACGCAGTGGAGAAGGGGTTGGGGGGGGACTCAGCCTGTTAATCTGCTCACCAGAATGAACATGGGTTCCCTCTCCCATCCCTCCATCACACTGTTCCCCACTTTCCCTCTTCTTTTCCTCAGACCCATGCTAATCTAATTTGCAATGTCTGTGAAGATGAAGCAGTACAGAAAGGCTGTTTACATCATCCTGTCACTGCAGTGTCCCTCTATGCTACTGCTCCTTATCACCAAGAGATGTTATTAAAGTTAAAAACCTCCTAGGAGCAAGCAAACATCCCCAGGGCACAGAACCAATCCCTTGCCATGCACTAGCACAGCAGCCTTGCCCTGACATCCTGCCACCAGCCCTCCCTGCCATCCCAGAGCAGCACAGTGCTCCTCAGCAGAGTGCTGAACAAGCAATTAAAAGACAATTGTTATAAATTATTCCAAGCATGTCTCTAGACACACTGTGTAAGCAGCAAACTGGCAGCTGTCCCCATAAGCAGAGGTGGTAGAAGAGGTAACAGGGATACTAATGACAGTTCATCCTGCAGAAAACCAGAGAGCCAGGAAAAGGGCTTGCTTTACCGACCTCTGAAATGTGGCCACCTCTGAGAAGAGCCTTCATTATGAATAGTGCCCAACTACAAATGAGGAGAAAGATTAGGAACCCTTCCTGCAGCACACCAACAGGGACAGCTGTAGAATCATGTGAAACAATACTCTGTCCCTCAAGTGGGACCTGGAATCACTGCTGAGTCATGGTGAATGCTGACCCCATGCTGAATCACCCACACAGATGGCACAGCATAGCCCTGTGATCTTCCATAGTGTAACATCCCTAATGTCACACAGGTGTTATTTTAAGTACTCACTGAGGGAAGTGATGGTTCCCTTCTGAATCACCAGCAGAGATCACTGGAGCCATGAAGTAACCCTTACAGGTCTCCTAGATTGACAAGCTCTAAAATTAGATAGAACCAAAGTACCAGGTGCTGTGATCTCTTAGAACAGCTGAGTAGCACTTGCTGACAGTCCAAGGATGTGCCAGATAGTCTGTCTTAAGCCAGTCACTCATTTACACAGCCTCCCAGGAATCTACACATCAGAAGGAATGGACTTGGACGTCATGACTGATCACAGCATCAACCATGACACTAGTGGATATACTGGGTGAACTTTGTTTTGTCCTCCAAGGACATGGAAGAGCACAGAATTACGGAAGATAAAGACCTGTGGACAATCTGGGGCATCTGTGTTTAATGCCTCATACCCATTAAACACAAATCCAGACAAGGGCTGGCAGTTCTGCAAAACTGTTGGTGGGTGATGGCAGAAGGGGTCATGCAATCTCCACCCTTGAAGGTTTTAAAGACCTGACTGGCTAACACTCTGAATAAGCTAGTCTGACCTCATAACTGATCCTGCCTTAGAAGGAGATTTGATAGAAGACTTTCTGAGGTCACTTCCAATCCCAGATATCCTAGGATCCTACAAAGAAGGCTCTCATCAGGTTATCCAGACTCCTCTCATAGCAGCATCTTCTGATATGGCTACAGGCTCCAGGTGCAGAGAAGGTCCCTGCTCCTGAGTCACCCTCAGCAGACACGTTACTACACAGATCTATGGTCATAGCCTTTTGCAGCCCACAACGCAACGCAAAGCAGCTCAGGATTCACATTCCCATGAAAACAGAGGAATCACAGCCCTGCTCAGACCCTCAGACTAGGTCAGGGGTACAAGACAATCTTCATTGCAATATCCACATCCTCTGTCCCTTCGCTGCTGTATTTATATTTATCTCTTCACCAGCATGGAACTTTGAGTATCTGCAGTATCTACACTGAAACTAAACCTTATAGCTTCTTTAAATCAGATTAATGCATTCGGTATTATTTCATTAGCATAGAGTAGATATGTTACAAGGAATTATGATATAAGCATATGAACAGTCTTTACTTTTGAAAAAATTTACCTACTGTAAGAGATGGAGCTGTGCTGCACACTAAAGTATTTTCATATATTTTTGTCTGTTGACGTACCTCTAAAACAGGATACAAATTAAGTTATGACATAAAGTAACAACCATCAAATTCTAAACAAAACAGGAAGCTTTACACACTAGAGTTTAGAGTGTAATATGTGAATAGTGATCTATCATTATAATTCAGACAAAAGGAGTTCATGTTTCTTGAAAAACATGGAAGCCTTTATAAGAAAAAAAACATGAAACCTTTATATACTTTAATTCTCCAATACTGTGCCTTGTCCTTATGGGCCCTTATTCCACTCTTATTGAGAAGGCCATGGGATAAATAACACCACAGAACTCACTTTGGAAGAATACAGCTAGGTGAAATGAGAAAAGAGATGTACAAAAACTTCTGTTCAGGAGAAGGGAGGAATTCAGCAAGCATTCAGGCTGTGTGAGACCTTGGAGTGAAGGTGCATCACAAATCAGACAAAAGATTGCAATCATTTACAGAAGCAAGACCAAAGTTAACACACAGACTTTTTGTTATGACACGAAGAGATCATCAGTCCTTTCCCTGTTTATCTTCCAACACAATAGGGTCTTTATCATTACCAATGTCCCTCAGTGTTGTTCTCTACGTATTGTAAAAAAATAATAATCACCCTTGAAATTTTGCATTCACTTCCAGACATCTCATTAACAGAAAAATGCAGATGACACAGAGGGAGTTCAGAGAAAGCAAATAAATGAGCAGGATGAAGGAGGCATTTACTTGGGACAAAGATAAAAATAGGTGAAGATTCTAAAGTTGGTTAAGGAATGGCAGAGGAAGGGAATCTATCAATGTTAGAAAGTTTGAATTGTAAGGAGGCAGAAGCACTTGTAGTTCTGGATGTGCTACAAGAAATACAACTAGGCAGAAGGGGGTGTTATCATGAATAGCATAATTTAGGCATAACACGTAAGACCAAACACTATGCTAGTCAGCAAGCAGAGCTGAGCTTGATATGTCTGGATGACATCAGGCTCCGGCCAGAGACATATCCTTGCATACCACCAGAAGGTGTGTTATTGCCCAAAACAAATTTCATTTGCCTGTCTGTGCTGCAGCAGAACATGATGACTACAGTCACCAAGTGAGTCTATGGCCTTACCAGTCAATGCAAATAGCCACTGACACATTACACGATAAGACCATGACACTGTGTCAGGCAAAACGCACATTTTCAGCCCAATGTTTTCATTTTTTAAAAAACAGAGCTGACAAATAAACAGATTGCAGACAACAATCCAACACTGGAGTGACAGATACACGTATAACACCAGACTTGAAGTAACTCTTCACCAGTGTAAGCACGTGAAGTTCATTTTATGTACTCAGTATGGCAAGGATGTTACATGTAGCAAACTACCCTACTGTGAGCTACAAGCCAATACAGAAGAAAACAACAATGCAGCACAGATATTAAGGGTTGTTACTGTACAATACTACACAGGCTGTCTATAAACTGGTCAAGTTCACAGGAAATATGTAAGACAAAAAGGACAATATTGGAGGCTGTTCCAAAAATTTACCTTTAAATGATCAGAACCTTTCCCCTAAATCCCAGCGTAATTTTAATGATGTTCAGTGTAAATTATTTCCTTAGCTACCACAATCCCAGACTTTAACTAATTCCATCCCTCTTCAGTATTTACTACTCCAAGGTGTCCACCAATCAGATAATAATCAGCATGAATACCTGAGAAACACTGCCCCATTTCTACCCAGGACCTCGTGTGTCCTAGGAGTCAACTTGCCTTTTACACAGTTGGACTGCACAGGAAACACAGACCCCATGACTGACTAATATTCCAAAGTTAATTCTAATATGTCACTTCCCTCTGATAAACTCCCAGTATATCTAAGAAATCCTTATTTTCTAAGCACATGACTTTTCACTTGGCATTGCTCATTTTTATCCCTTTCTGTCCTTCAGTCCTCAAGGCCAACAAGTGCTATTGCTACTCTGGTCCTCCTCTACAATGTCAGACCTCCCAGCATGGTATCATCAACAATCTCCTTGACTCAGTTCTGTTTGTGTTGAGGTCATCAACAATTTATTAAATAAGATCAGTTTGAAGAGCAAACCTCACAAAACTCTATTTTTGTAACTTCTCTTCACCATTGCCTCTATTAGTTTCCTATGTACTTTGCAATTTCCCTATTAATCCCTATCTTTTCTAGTTAATGGACTCATATCCAGGGTACCAAGTATTTTAACAAGTACACCTACTGCATTTCTGTCATCTAACTCAGAGGATCCCAAGATGTAGTGGAGGTAGCAGCAGTGACGTATGTACATAGCACAGTAAGTTGTTGCCATAAGTTTTGAAAGCCTACACAACCTGTCACCCTTGCCCCTGTATGCTACTCTTCCCTTAACAAATCAGCACACCCAGCTGACAGAGCAATGTGACATTAACAAAAGACTAGAAAGTCCATCACAAATGAGCACCTTTAAAAACATCAATACACAATAGTTAGCAATAAACCTCTTGGAAAAGAAAGAATGCATGCAAATCTGAGCCTGTGACTACTCCTACAGTAAAAAGATAGCACATATATCATGTTCAACAGTTGCTGCAATGTAACAAACCAGCCTAGATTATCTGGGGAAAGTCATTGATACTTTCCTGGACTTGTGAGCAAGCTGGAGTGGTCCTGGCTGCATGCCTCCAACTGACATGAAGAAAGGCAAAGAAAAAAATCCTGTGTCATGGTTCTGTAGAGATGATCTCACTGCCTGCCTCTGATAAGTCCCAGATGAAACTGCCTGATAAGGCATCATCCCTTCCTGTCCCACCTCCATCTGTGACTGTCTCTTTAGATCAGGAGCAGATACTAGTCTCTGGCCTTAATTTGGCTGTAACATTTGCCAATTATTTTAAGAGATGGCGACACTAACTTCTATTGATCTCATTAAAAGTAAAGGTCGTTGTGCAGCTCATTTCTCAGGGCTCAATATTACCTCCTCCAGCCAAAATAATAGCATTGATTTTGGAACCTTAATCGAAGGTTAATTGGATTGAAGACTGTATTGGGTTTTTGCTTTCTTTCATTGTTGTTATTACAGCCATCATCTAAGGGTTTGCTTAAACCTGCTAGGGCAATTCTGCCCAATTAAACTGGTGTCAAATTAGCAAAGGGTGTGGATGGAAAATAGCCACAATTTGGAGCCTACTCTGTGTGTCTGCTCTGAAATGGTCCTTGTCCATAGATTAGGATGGTCACACACAAGAGATCCGATTTCACACTCTGTCCTCTGTGAACCATTTGTGAGGATCAACAGTGCTCTGTTATGCAGTACTATCACTATGCACTGATCTAGCATTACAGCAAGGTGATGTGTGGACACACATGATGTCATTCAGATACAGGAATAGTTTTTAGGACTCCTGGAGTGCACTCCCAGCGTACTCACTGTTGGAGACTGAGAAAATTATTTTCCTGCTCAATGCCCCATCTTCCACGGCATATAGTGGGGAGAAATATTCTGACTCATCCACCCTGGGAACTGAGGGACTAACTTGATAAATTTGTCCAGATTCTCAAAGGGATGCAGGTAGAGAAGACCAGTTATTGTTTTTGTAATTGTTTCCTGTATCTGTCAGACCCAAAATGACCACAGGGATCATTTTCCCTTGGCTTTAAATGCAGTTGTATTTCCTTGGATTTAATGTAAAGCATCTTGCTGAGACTTAAGCCATTGATTGACATTGACATTTGGGACTGACTTTCAGTAAGAAATGGGTTTGTGTGTATTTTAACTCTTTTACCCGGTGTCTTTGCACAGTTCAAAAGCTGAAATCACTGGAGGTCACTATCCTTGCTTACCAGTGCCTTCCAGTGAATTGCACTTAGCGTCAGACAAGATGAAATATAGGAGAATCTACAAAGAAACCTCTCCCCTGACTACATCAGCAAGTGTGAAGAGCAAGAATAGTCATTTTCCCCAGAAACAGTGTTCTTCTCCATGCTCCACTTCATCTAACACTTCAGTGTTATAAGCACAAATACTTGAGACGTGAGAGGTTTCCACACTTGCACTGACAAACAGATCCCACCCTGGGAAATCCCACTTAAATTTTAGCAGCTACACGGCTGCAGCTCCTGACTCTTGGCAGAAGGGTAAATCCCACACTGAAAGCATATTTCAAGTTGCAAAGCTGTCAACCATAAGAAGGTAGCTGGACTCTTTATCGAGCTAAAAGACACCATTTCAATGCAGAACCCATTTAGTAACAGAAAGAAGCAAAAAGTCACAGTAGGATGGGGTGACAGATGGCAATAATTGTGCACAATAGCTCATCTTAAGTACCTTAGCTGTTTGCTTTCAATTCTCAGTTGGACAAAACACTTTCCTGACTTCTGAATCATCCACAGCTCATGACCAGGCACTTGGTGAGCTCAAGTACATAGCACTGTTTTCTTTCCCTAACTCAAATCCAAACCGGGCCAGTCATGGGGACTCTCCACTTGGCTACCTGAACTGACTGGTTAGTTAGAGGCTATACAGGACATGCCATGAGTGCATCTGTAAACTCCACAGTTCCCACAGCCTGCTGATCCAGCAGCCTCTGTGGAGACAGGCAGAGAATCCACAGGGAAGGTTATATGGAAAACCCATGCACCAGAGATAATGTTACGATCTGTGTACAGACAAAGTCTGTCTAAATGAATCAGGTACAACCAGAATGGGTGCAAATGGAGCACTTGTGCCATTTGAGACCTTCTTTAAAAATCCATGCTCTAAATAGCCTTCCTTGCCTCCTGCATACAGTATGCTACAAACCTCTTGAGAGCCCCTCACTCTATCTTTCCTCTCCACCCATTTCTTCCAAATGTAACCTCCCAGCCAAGACCACAAATCCTCTTGTGTTTTGAATCAGGAAGAGTCCAGTTTCCAGGTATCCCCTTCTTAACCCTTCCGTGGCCTAATCTTCTCTCAAAATTCTTGCCAGCTCATTTCTTGGTAACTCCCCTCTCCAGATTTCCCCTTCATTGTCAATATCCTGGCTGCATGCTCCTCCTCAGCAACACTTGCACATGAATAAGTAACTGTTCCACGGGCAGATATTTCAGTGTTTGCACTTGTCTTTAGAAATCAAAGCCTTCTCTGATTAAATGCCATTACAATCCAGCACTTGGACGGATCCAGTGAGATTAATGTGCTTTTGGGCAGCTTTAATGATAATCCTGCTACAGACGGTATTAAGTAAATGTCAGTAACCTGGTTTGAAGGGAGCTTTCACCTCAGGGATTCTTTCCATTTAAAGGAAAGAGGCTCAGCTTCCTTTTCAAGGCTGCATTGTCACACAAGAAATCCTGCTTAGTGAAGACTCCTCTTCCTCCACCCAGTTAAAACAAAATGGAGTAAGATGATAGAGGAATTGATAGGTAGATAAATAGATTTAGGAGACTTATAGTGAGCTAAGGCATCTCTTGAGAGCCAAAACTGCTGTACATTATAATATAAGCCAGATTATAGTTTTGGAAAGCAGGTTACCGCCCCCTCTTCGTGCTCCTTTTGGTGTCTGCTGCCTTTTGCTCACCTCACCAACGTGACACGCAGTCCTTTACATAGGCCAACAATAGAAGCAGCTGATAATGGACCCTGGTTGTATTTGTCCCCATCTGCTGCACCTTGCCAGAGAAGTCTGGGGTGTGCACTGCTGCTACCTTGTATTACTGTGGCCATAATAACAGACCTCCATCGCCATCACATGACCTAGACAGGCTCTGTATTCCCGCCTTTCTACTGCTGCTTTATTGACAATCAATAAAAGTTAATCATTAATTTCAGGGAGTGGGAAGAGCAAAGGAAGAACAGTTCAGCACAGGCACTGAGAGAGTTTGCAGAAACTCAGTCTTACCACTAAGCTGAGTGACATCCTATAACTGACAGATGGCCAGAAACCAGCTCAGAATCAGGAAAATATGTGATTTCATTGCTTCATAGGACCTATTGTTCCAAGATGCCACAAAACAACCTTCCCAAAGGCATGTATGAACAAAAAAATTAGCAGAAGTTTTCATCCTAAATCACTCCTATTGCAAGAAAAAGCTTCTGCAAGTTAGAAATTAGCTGCTTCTCTACAATTTTGCTATGCCCAGCAGTTTGAGAAAATGCAAAGAAGCACCTAAAGTCCCAGGGAGGTGGGATATGATAGCTACTATGATAGCTACCTTGATCTCAGAACGGATCTGCTGTCCAAGAACACTGAGGAAGCCCACCCCAAAATCTGAATGTACATATTGCTCAAGAGTCCTCTTGTAATGCATCAAAACAAGCCTTTCTAACTGACTGTTTCAAGACTTGAGGAATATCCATTCTTCTATCTGAGCATCTGGGCTAGATTTGACCCCTGTCGATGGCAGAAGAAAATGACAGGATAAACTCTCTCAAAGAAGTGACTCACTCACTTTTGACCAGTTGACTTGTCCAGATGAATGGAGCTGACTGTGTTTTGCCAAGGACAAAATTTTTCAAATCTCTCTTAAGAGCAAAGTCCATGAGTCAAAAATAATCGGAAACTGAAGTTGTTTCTTTAGGGTAACAGGAACTGCCATCTTGGAACAAATCATGTGTGTCTGTAATATAAGAGCATGGTCATCTTTCACTGTCTCTTTGAAGATTTTTCTAGCTGTACAGCCTACAGGAGAGTGTTCCCTGTAACAAAAGGGGTTATGTACTTTTCCCAGAAGCACAAGCACAGAGATCTCTCAGGCTGATTGCTCCGTTCACATCTGTATGTGCATCTTCTTCTGCCCTGTCCTGTTAGCCTCCATTTCGCATCAAGGTCAGCTGATGTCAACACCATGCTCAATTCAGAGATGGCTGAGAAATTACCTCATTGACATTGATGCCATTCCTCTCCATGTAGGCCCTGTCATTCACCTGTCCCCCTTCCATAAACTCCATGAGAAGGACACGCCTTGTTGAGAGCTCCCAGTAGATCCTGGGGACCTGAAACAGGAACAGATGGGTTAGATCAAGCAACAGGCTGGGAAAGGAAGAATTTATCACACAAAGTACAGAGAAGGAGTAAAAATGGAAGTGGCTAAAGTGAGGACTTGGGTTTTTTTGATGAGCACATGGAAGGTAAATCCATCTACCAGTCTCTTCCCCCGGACAGCAGCAATGTGTACGAAGATAATACAGCAATTCAACAACAGCAGGATCTGTCCTCATGCAAAATTTCTGGCCACACTCTACAAGATCTTGACCACCTCCCACTCCCAGTGTAGTCTGAGAGCTTTCTTACCTGCTCTGCAGCTCCTCTAGCTGGGTTGTTTAACTAGTACCTATTTTAAGTTTCTGAATCATCCACTCAGCTCCTTTAGACAGGAACTGCATCTTGTTTGCTATGCATACGGTCCACTTACGCAGCTTTAAAAATTATAAGCCATCGTCATAAATTGCATCTCCGCAGTGCCCCTTGGAACACGAACGCCTTTGAGCTGACAAACCCTGCATACTTAGGCCATCTGCAATTGAACTGGGAGAAAAATCAAGTGTCACAAATAAGGGACTTTTCACAGAAACCCTGGGAGACCCTCAACTATCTTATTGCCAACGTGACACAGTAATGAGTGTAAAATGTCAAAGCACTTTTCATTCAAACTGCAGTAAATCAAGCTGAGTGAGGTATCAGTAAGAGGTCTGGTGTCATCCAGGGAAGCAGTGACACAAGCATTGCTCAGGCTGGCTCCCCATTTTCCAGCCTCTCCCTCCAGACAAATTCTTTCCATGTTGAAGTCCCTTATTGTCAAGAGCAATTTTGCTAAAGTCTCTTTGGATATTCCTCACGTCACTGTGCTGATCAAACCCCTAGTCTGTCCAGATTTGCTTTTGCACATGGGTGAAGCCACACTGGTACATTTTACCAAAGATATAAGGGTGCTCAACCCATTCCCATTACTGTGCCCCAGCACAGAGGTATAAATTTTGGATCATGCAAATAGCAAGCCAGCTGTGCAGCCCCCTCTCCTTACCCTCCTGAACCAGTCATGGACTTAGGACCAGCACCTTGGGGCAGGACAGGAAGAGGTAAGAAGTGTTGTCCACCTACTGTGACTAAAGCCAGGGGATGACCGGCCAGGCCACTGTAGCTCATTGTACTCCTGAACAAGTAGTATTTGTTCCTTGTAACTACTGACAGTGTTTCAGTTCCTCACAAACTATCTGCTTCCCTATCTGTTCCTGTCCTAGAGAGATCGCTTCTACTTTACCATGTGTGTGCCACTTTAGATCAAAGGCAATTCCAATGTCCCTCAGTACCACCATTCAACACTCCTGACATACTCTGCATGTGAACCGAGATTTTTGATGTCAGAGATCCACTGTGAGCAAGGGGGATTCAGTTACTCCGAACCTCCCTAACTTATTTGGATGTTCATTCTTTGCAGTTAGATTGCTGAGAAAGACAGCCAACTCCAAAACTAACAGTTCCCTAACCCATGTAGCTCACTGATCCCTGCTGCCTTAGATCACTTCAGATGACATTCATTCTTGTCTCAGGATTTACAAGGGCTAGTCAGTGGGTTTGTAAAACACTATCCATGCTCTCAGAGATGCCTCTCTCAATCACAGTCAAATTCTTCAGTGATTTTTTTAATTACTCACAGATGTTTGGCTGTAATGGTAGTGTGTGGAAATAATTTATCTCTGGCTTTAAAAGCTCAAACAGGTTCGCAGCACAAAATCTACTGCTCAGCTTCCTAGTGTGTTTAGGAAAATTAATGATACAGGAGCCCAATTCTTCTGTTGCTTTTGGGTGATGAACACGTCTCTGAATTGGCAGGTCAGACAGGAGAATCCATTATTTAGCCATCTCAAGCCATTTGTTATTGTTACACATATTGATATCATGATAGCTTCTTAACCCAGCAAGGAGGTGATTGGCTGTCTCCATGAGGATTTACTTCACAGTATCCTAGTTACAGCTGCAATGGATACAGCTCTTTAAGGTGCATCACTTCTGATAAGCGCCCACTCAGCAAAACTATTGGCCTTTGGCCTTTTGTACCCCTGGTGGCTTTTAGCTACCTGTGTCTATGGGAAGGTCACTGCTGCTACTGGGCTCCAAAAGGACTGACCCAAACCTGGAGTCAGGCAACAAGGAAAGCCCTTGCATGAAGGGAGCAAGGAAAAGTGGATATATCAGCCTGTAAAGCCCAACAAAAACTCACCTTATTTCACACCTCTGTCTCGTCTATCTTGGGACTTCTGTATAAATAGGTGAAAACCTCATTTTGATGTGTATATGCAAGAGGGTCCAAAGAAGGGTACATTTTTTGTTGCCTTTGTGTATGTGCAAATGCAGTTACATCAGAGCCTGTACCCACAGCATTACATGTGTTTCCAGAAAGCACACATTAGAGGCTTGTGCCTCTTGTATGTCAGCAAAAGATTTCTGAACACGCAAGTTTGAAGATGTGAGCTTATGTCTTTCCAAGAATTAGGTATGTACATGTCTGGTTGTACTTGAGACATTTGTCAGTGTCCTTAGTGAGTGTGTCACTGTGAGGTAAGAGTGCCAGCGGGGAAGAGCACACATGGGTGCAGTTGATTTTGTGTATGAAGGTAACATGAATGCATTAGCCTTGGATGTGTATGAAGGTTGTATGCCCAGTTTTAGAGTGAGAATGTGCTTTTTTGCAGTAGGAAGGACTCAAGTGAACATGCCTTCTCCTGAGATTCAAGGTGTTCCCAATATTACTTATAATCAGCTTCAGTCTAGCTTTTCTGTTCTATGCCCATTTCTTGCCCTTAGTTGACATTAAGTTCAAGAAAAGTTCCAACAGATGGCTTAGCAAAAAATGGCAAATTCTCAGGCTCTGGGCAAGTTCAGAAAGACCAGCTGGGAAAATAAGTAGCAGGCTTCAGAGACTGCTGGCCCCAAGCCACTACTCCTGACCCAGCAGAGTGAATGCAGCAGGAAACAAACACAGAGAAAGCATGCCCCAGAGCATTTTCTGGTCTGTATTAGCAGAGCAGTCTAGGATGGACAACACAGAGGCACTGAACTCCATTCTTGTCTGTATGTTTCCTCCAGTTGGTGAACGAGGTGCATAAGACACAGTAAGGGAGACCATTAATGCACATACATAGAAACATGTGCTCCCTCACCTTCAGGAAATCAAAGTTCTTGAGCATATAAGCCACCTTCTCAGCATTTCTGCCTTCATTGAGGAAATCCAGCTCCAAGGGCAGATTCTTCTTAGCTTCTTCCACCAGCCACATGAACTCAAAATCTGGAAAGATCTGTTTCACAACCAAGAGAAGAACCTGAGAACAAGGGAATAGACAATCAGCTGCATCCTGGCTCCAAAGCCACACAGTGCTGTTTTGATAGGATCATTCCATATAACTTAGAGATTGAAAAAACCCCAACCTACATCCCAAGTGCTTTTAGGGTTCCTACAGTATCACGACACAACACAGTGTCATGACTCGGTCATGTAACACAAATTTTGGCTTACTCTTCCACACAGGCACATCTAGGAGTTAAATGATGGCACACACATCAAAGGGAGCCCAATTGCCTGCTGCCTGCAAGTAAGAGAAGAAAGCTCTGGAGAAAAGACCCCATGGCCAGGTCTCGCCAAGGGCATGGCCCTGGAGCAACTCCCTTCTGGGTCCTATAATTCTATAAGTTACTGCTGGCTTCATTCATAGGTCTCAGATAAAGCAGATGAGAAATATCTAAAGTAAGACTTGTCATCTCTATGTTAATTCTTCCATTGCTGAACAAGACTTTTGCTAGCACAGTAAATTCACTCAGCAGTTCAAAGAAGACAGTGAAGGTTGGATACAGTTAGTAGGTTAACTATCTTTAAAGAATATCTCTGGGGGGGGTCAGAGGGCAAGTTGCTCTTCAGCATCAGCCATCCTCAGCAATGTTGAGGTATTTTCCAAGTATCATATATCCACTGCTTGGAATCCTCTTCTTTTTAAAGGGATTAGGTACTCAGCTATACAGCATCTTCAAAAGCCCAACCAAAAAGTTCCTGGAAATGTTTGCTTAAAGCAACATTTAAGGAGAGAGTGAATCGAGATTACACAAGTGGATGGTGTAATCAAAGTTGCACAGCAGCCAAGTATGTTTCCTATTCAAACGAATTTCTCTACCAGTTACAAATCTACACAAGCTGACAATTTGGACCATGTCTTAAGGAAAATAATTTTTTTGACTGTTTTTAACTACTTGAGTCATAAAACAAGCTTTGCTTGTTCTGCACATTCATCTGAACATGGAAACAGACTTCTAAGTGTGTTTTACTGCATGGTTTCCCTTCCTAGATCTCCACCGAGGTGGGAACTCTTGCACTGTAGGAGGAACATTTAAAGTACACACAGAAAGCTGCTATCATTGAAATGTATGACAAAAAATAAATTTATGAACCATCACTGCTCCTGTTCACTTGTGTGACAAGGTTTGCTCTCCACCCCTGTCTCAGCTTCTCTTATCTAAATGTCAGTTCCAAACTCAATGTTCCTTTAAAAATGTAATCACCAGGTTCCAGACACTATTGAATTATTTTTTTACTGTTATATCTAGAGGCATAAATCCTTTCAAATTTATGTCACCCAAAAGAAATGTAACCAGTGATCTTCATGAACATGAACATAAACAGCATAGGGTCTGCAAGATTATTTCGTTGGTGCCTGATGTGAGAAGACTGATGAAATTTTTTTGCTTTATTTAAATGCTCTTTTCAATCAATTTGCCAACTTGACCAACAGCAGGGACATACTTAAGTATTTCACCTATTCCTTTTCTGACATCTGTATAACATATTGTCTTGAAATGATTATTGATATACGAAAAGCAGTAAGGTATGTCTCCATGGGTTTATCAGATGCTGTACTGATTTTTAAAGAGTCAGCACTGATGCTATGAAACCTCCAGTGAATTTAAGAAATTTCCATTTAGCTTTTACCATTCAGATTCCTTCCCATCAGTCTCTAAAGAAGACCATCTCCATCAATATTTAAATTAACCTCCTACCTAGCTGCAATGTCTATCTGATTCTTAAAGGACCAGAACTTGAGTGCACGTAATCTGGCTTTCTGTGCAGCATACATAAAAAAAGTGCCACACAAGAATATGATGATGCATGTAAGCCACCACTCCACAAGAGACCTTTTAAATACAAAACTGCACGTGTCAAGTTCTGGGCTACTTTCCCATAGCTGTGTATACACAACAGATCTTAAGGATGGTAAACTAGACTGTAAAAGAAGAACAATACTAAATTGCTGAAAGGAAATACACTTTTTTAGTTCCAAGTTTCCCAGGAGGAAGAGTTTAAAACCAGAAAAGACAGAAATCATTCTAAAATAATTTGTTTATATATCTCTTACCAGTATAACCAGCAATCACAGAAATTTGGTGTTTTAGCTGCCTAAAGAAGGTTTAACTACATGCTCCTCTGAGAGGGTGCTGGTAGGATCTTTGATTTCTAATCTTCTGTGATGGAGAACTGTGTTAATGCAAAAGCAGTACCCTTTGAACACTTACCAGAACCCCTCAGCTTAAACTTCCCCTCTTTAGTCTCATGGACCTACCTGTCTGCAACGAATGTGCACATTACTGTAGATACGTAGATACATATATATATATAAAAAATCTTGTAAGGAGAGGAAAAAGTTTGTGTGTTACCACTTACAGACCTAATCCTTCCTGTCTCCTCCACCTGAGCCCTGTGTCCATTTCCCCTTCCATATCATATTGCTGGCATCTTTGACTACTGCAATGGAGTACACTGTCACAGTTTTTCTCCAGTTCCTCCCTTTCATGGTTAGACTTGGAAGTTCAAGGGAAGCTACAGATCTGCACTAGGAACACAAGTGGTACCTACCATTCAGGAGAGGAACAGGAGCCAGGCATTGAAACTTTTTCCCTAGCTGAAATCCTCATTTGTGTGTCTGTCCCTGTTAGGTGAACCTCTCCATATTTCAGTGTTTTTGCTTCCACCATGAATCAGTTCAGCATTAAGGAGCTGATTAAGAAACAAAACTGAATCATAGCAACCTCATCCACTGTCGAATCTACACCAGAATTTAATCGAGAAAACCCATGCTAATCATGGACGATGATTTTTCTTTGGCCACACAGCTCTGACTGCAAGAGAACTGAGACCAGTTTAGAAAACCAGTTAATGGGCACACAGGCTGAAGAGAGTCTTCAGGACTCACTTTCTAGTTATTAAATCTTATATGGACTTACTAAGATGTCACACAGAATCACAGAACCAATTAGGTTGGAAAAGACCTCTGAGATCATTGAGTCCAACCTATGACCCAACACCGCTGTGTCAACTAGACCATGGCACTAAGTGCCACATCCAGTCTCTTCTTAAATGCCACCAGAGACAGTGAATCCACCACCTCCCTGGGCAGCCCATTCCAACGTCAGATCACTCTCTCTGTAAAGAATTTCTTCCTAATGTCTAAGGTAAACCATGTCATTCATATTTACCTGTCTTCCTTCTGCCCTCATTCCCTCTTATCCTATTGTTCAGTCTTTCCATCCACACAATCACTAATACTGCAATCCTCACCAACCTCCTGTATTAATCCTGTAAGACAGCATTGATCTCTGTGAAGGTTTCAGAGCTACAGGTTGATGTTGTTTATACCTGCTTACACCATGGGTGAATGTGGCCCCCTCACGTTTCAACGGCAGTTGCTCTGTAAATCAAAGTCAACATGTAGTTTTTACCTCCATGAGCAAAATATCCTTGGAGCTCTGAGCTTGGACCTTTGGGTGCTGGATTTTCACTGCCACCGTTCTCCCATCCTGAAGCACTGCTTTGTGCACTTGGGCTAGCGATGCTGCTCCCAAGGGAGTGTCCTCAAAACTCATGAAGAGCTCTTTTATCTGTCAGGAGAAGAGAAAGAGGCATCAGCTTGGGGTGCCAGAAGCTGTCCTAAGAAAAGCGCTGACCACAGGCCAGAGTGCTCATGCCAAAGCTAGACAGACTCAGCCCTTTCATCCTCCTTCTGTGCCCTCCCTTAGCCTTGTCACTGTCTGGCTTCCCAGTGAAGCTCGCCAAGCATGCAAGTGCCCTGAAGATACACTGCTTATGGAAACCTGTGTCAGCGCCCCATCTTAGGCTTGTAGTGGCCAGGCAGTATGTGAAGGAACCCTCCAGGCTGTCCTGAAAATGAGTTGGAACAATTATGGTCAGCATCCTTGGTTGTTACTGGGTGCAGAAGCCAACGGCTGTTCCTTTCCATTCATTTCTTGTGCAGACATTTGATATCACCCACCATCACCCCCTGAAAACTGGCAGCATGCATTACAGCGGCAGCAGCTAGCTTACTTGGTGAAAGCCAGCACGCGACTGGGAGCAGTGGTAAGGGCAGGATTCCAGGCAGGGGGACAAAAATTGCTGTTTGCACCTTGACAACTTGGCCTGAAAACATGTTTAACGTGATGGACTTTCTCACACCTCCTGCAAAAGTAACCAGTGCACTCAGCTCAGAAAAAGCACCAGATGGGGACAGCAAAGCACCTTCTGGGCAGGAGAGGAAATTATTAGCAGCTCTGGTTGAGAAACTCAGGACTAGACTCTAAGGAAAGTTGATGAAGTACATTTACCAGGAGCAAATCCAGGAAGCAAAATCCCAGACATGGGTAAGGCAACGGAATATAGACAAAGGCCCATCTACCCTGCATAATACATCTACCTGCCAGAGACCCTCAGTGTAGCACCAGGCAGCACCGGCTCTGGAAACACTACAACCATGGTAATGTGGTATCAGCCTGGCTGAGCAGCCAGAACCCTCCACACACTCAGTTCAGAGAGAGGACCAACACAGTTATGTGGCTTCAGGCACAGTGATAGTTCATGTCATGCTAGTTCAGGCTTTCTGTCCTGCTCTGTAGGGCAAGGCGCACAGAAGCTCTGAGGTATCCAGAAGTCAGCGAAGGAAACCTGTCCTACTGTTCCTGCAGGCTCAACTCATTCTGGGTGAGCAGTTGAGAAGCCTGTAATTTATGCAGTAACAAAAAAGAAAGAATGTCAGTGGATTTTTATAACCTGCTTTTTAAAAGGTAATTAAAGATGGGAGCTGCAGCAACCTAGTAATTAAATATGAATAAAGACCTTCTAAGCAAAGTTTTCATGCAAAGCCTTAAACGAATATTCTTTTTGCTGACAAGGAAGAAAATTACTACAAGGAGCAGCCTGTTCTCTCCTGCAGCTGTCAGGGAACAAGTCCCCTCCCACACTACCCTACCCCTTCTCTCCCAGCCCCTTCCACAGAAAACTACTGCTAGCAACAAACTGGAGCATTCACAGTAATTAGATTCCAACACAGACTCAGCTGCCTCCAGTAATTCACTAGGAAGGTGCATTTTATTTATTTAATTAATTCCCTTTGGTCCTGGCGGCAAAATCAATTAAGTAAAACAACTGCATTTAAAAACAACTAGTTATGTGGTTTTTAATTACAGCAGGCCCATAATTCAAACCTATTGACATTTGTGTCTCAAGAGAAAAGGGTTTTTCTCTCTTTCCTCTCCACTCTTTCTTTTCTCTCTCGCTTCTGGATTTGGAGATTCTCTTTTCAGATTAGCATAAAGAAAGAAGCACCTACAGGATGACAGATGGCTCAGGGCACATGCATTCAAGACACAGGGACTTTTACCATTATGTGAAGTTTGTCCACTGGCTGAATAAACAACCTGTTAAGGGTAAAGACTTAAGGTGGCCAGAAGCATGCTGGGCTATGAGATCCCATAAAGAAGAAAAAAATGTAGACAGAGAACTTGCCACATAAGGTCGAGCTGGGACTTTGTTCAACTCTCTCATTATCCTACACCTCCCTATTAGAGGGATGTACCCTTTACAGATTGGTAGCCAATATTACTAGCCTAACTGTTTTAAGGGTGGTACCATCCTCCAAAGGTTAAAACATTGGGAGTTCACTGGCCTGGATCCAGTAAAGGGCATTTATAGTAAGATCATATATAAATTGGATAAAATACCATCTGCTCTGGATTTCAAAACCTTTCAATTGCCTACACTGTCAATCCAGTCATTTTCACCAGTACTGAATGAGTGCAGGGGGAAAAAAAAAGCTGCATATATTCCCCCTGTGGGAATAATATATACAACATTCTCACATAACTAAGTTTTCTAAGGAAACCTATCTGAAGAAAGCCTCATCTAGAAGTTCCTTTGCGCAGAAGAATTTTTTTTACAAACTTGTAACTTAAGACATGAAAGCCAGGTTAGCAGTCATGTCCATTAGAGCCAGCCCAGTGGCCCTGCTGCAATTCCAGGGGGATTTTGTGCGCATTCACAGACTGCAGTCAAGGATAGCAAGGTGAGGGACTGCAACAGGGCCAGACAATTGATAGATCCCCCAGGAGCAGAAGGGTAGAGTATGCACATGGGGGGGAGCAGATCACAGCAGCCATTACATGAGCAGGTGTGAGGCTGAGATAAGGCAGCAGCACAATTACGATTAGGTTCTAAGACCCCCCACTCAGCAAATCACCCTTGTTCATTATGAAATTGTCCTTTCTCAGCTCGCTGGAGGCAGCTAGTGTAGGCTTTGTGTCCCAGACAAGAAAAGGAGAGCAAGAGGTTGTACGACATGGAAGCAGAGAAGAGGTGAGCTAGGCTCCCACACTGCCTGCCGAAGTGGAGTCCTTCCCAAGAGAAGGTGGCTGCATTCATTTCATGCAGCAGGAAGTTCTTGGAGCAGGCTCTTACTGCTCACAAGCACCCTCAACAAAAACTCTGTCATTTCCAGGATGGATAATTAGTAAGCAAAGGTCTGGGACAGTCTTGGAGCCCACCTGACATTTTTTCCAGGCCACAGCTGGTCTCACATGGCCTTGTGAAATTGGCTGTTACCATCTGTAAGCCTGGCAGGAGATGAAACAAGCATACTTTCCAGACAGGTTTAATAAACATTTAAAAGGAACTTTAGGGCTGCTCTTTGAAACGAACAGACCAGCCAGCTGCAGATTTACAGGTGAGCCATGTCCCTGCACACAGTGGTTTCTCTCACCAGCCTTTTACACTGCCAGCTTCCCATTAGGCACATGCTCAACCAGCAAATGAATGTGTCACTGCACTTCACTGGCTGGAAACACAACCCTGACTGCTTCATTCAAAAGAATGAAGCTTGTTTAATTTTGAATATGTAAAATCTTTCCGTGATTGTTGGTATTATTATTCACACCTCAGGGAACTGA
Source organism: Anabacerthia variegaticeps (assembly GCA_035583185.1). Classification (NCBI taxonomy): domain Eukaryota; kingdom Metazoa; phylum Chordata; class Aves; order Passeriformes; family Furnariidae; genus Anabacerthia; species Anabacerthia variegaticeps. The sequence continues at coordinate 41,767,366 of JAWWEW010000165.1, read as the reverse complement.
TATAAAAGCTCTTACAGAATCTATCTACTTAGAAACTTACTAGTATGTATTTGTGCTGAAGTTGCACCTAGAGACCACATTAACCCCACAGTGCCATTGTATGAGGTGCACAGACACCAGGGGCCCTGCACAAACTCATGCTTTCCGGGAGTTCCCAGTGTCCTAGTTCAGCAGGTGGGACCAGTTATCACTTTGTGGGGGTGATCAAAGCTATGTATTCTACCCCCCTCTATTCATTTCCCAAGAACAATGGACCATTTGCAGCAGCTGCCCAGGGAGTCGTTAGCACCTTCACACCCA
>JAWWEW010000165.1:41716726-41766966 GCA_035583185.1 Anabacerthia variegaticeps | reverse complement strand
TTGAAAGCAGTTTTCTCTTTGTGTCAGTGTATTTATTGTAATATCTTTCATTAAATTGTAACTCTGACTTATAATCTTTCTTGTGGTGGATCTATTTCTCCTGCTGGTTTACCTTTAAACCAGCACACCCAAATGCCAGCTACGGCCCTCCTCACATGCTGAAGTGCCTTCCAAAAGCACGACTGCTCTGCCCAAGGTCTGCAGCACACACTACTTCATGCCACAATGTTAAGCATCAGAATGCCTACAGTATTTTTTGTGAATCCTGTCCTTAAACACTTAGGAAGATACTGGAAGTCAATTGGATTTAGGCTTCCAAATCTTGAGTCCTTTCTGAAAGTATTACCTTACATTACCTGCCTAGTATGTTCTGAGAAGTCTTTGACAGAGCTGGGGATTTAACCCAGATATCCCAAGTTCCAGCCTGATGTCTTAATCTCCAAACCATAAATGTTAAATGTGCATGACTTGCTAGCTAATTTCTTTTGAAATATACTGACTCTTAATCACAACCTTTTAATATCCATGTGCTGCAGTAAATGATCAAATATTACTGCCTGCTTTCAACTTGCCCACTACGTTCCCTTCCTTCTCCAGATGTTAACACAGTACCCTGGAACAGAAGCCTAAGTCATGGAGCCCCAGCCCAGCCCAGCACTACACGACACCATGTCAAAGTGAGATGTGGTGGCTCTGCTCTGCCATTATGATGAATGGTGGTGCGGTGGGTTGACCTTTGCTGGACACCAGGTGGCCACCAAGCCGCTCTATCGCTTTCCAGCTGGGCAGGGAAGAGAGAATAAGATGGAAAACAACCCAGAGGTTGAGATAAGGCAGTTTACTAAAGCAAAAGTTTGCATGCACACAAGCAAAGAGGAAAATAAGGTTTGTTCTCTACTTCCCATTAGCAAGCAATGTTCAGCTACTTGCCAGGAAGCAGGGCTTTCAGCACATGGCTTCTCAGCAGGCATTGTAAGCAACAAATGCCCTCCCATCCTCCTCTCTTCCTTAGCTTTTATATCTGAGCTGACATCATATGGTATGGAATACTCTTTGGTTAGTGTGGAACTGCTGGCCTGGTTATGTCACCTCCCAGGATCGTGCCCTCGATGGAGGGGGAGGGATGTTGCAGTGCTGATGCTGTGCCAGCACTGCCTAGCAGTAACCAAAATACTGGTGTGTTATCAGCACCTTTCTAGCTACCAATGCAAAGCACAGCACCGTGAGGTCTGCTACGGCAAAATGAACTCCATCTCAGCCAGACCTAATAGAGGTGGCCATGCATCAGCAGTCTGTTCAGGATAAATTCAGGGTGCAGGGAGACGCAGGACCACTAGCAGAAGGTATCTCAACAGCCCAGCCCTGTTTAGCTGGCAGGCCGAACCCCTTAGTCTCTTAGCCAACACTGGCTCCATTTGGAGAAAGAGTGGTGAGCTCCAGCTTTTGGTCTGATTTGTACAGTCATCCTTATATTCTTCAGAAGCTCTCCAAACAGACTGACCAGTCTCAATGACAGCAGGATGGACAATGGAGGAACCCTTTCACCTGCTGATATCTGGGACTCTGTCAATGTTTGACAGCCTAGAAAGCTCCTGATAGACCCTGTAATCTCCTGAGAGCACAGACGGTACAGGGAACCACATCTAGAAGTAGCCCAGGGTCCAAGGTAAACCCTGAGCTTTGGTGACAGTGCATCTTCATGAAATATCTAACACGTAACTTCCAGATAATACAGTTGTTTCTGTTACCAAAAGTTATGTTAAATATGCCAGGACACAGTGTAAATATGCCTATGTCAGAGAACTTTGCCAAAGTCTGGAACAGGTGGGGAACGTGCAGCAAGAGCTAGGACCATCTCAGGCAGAGGCCATCTCCAGACACTTCCCTGTGCTTGACAGTTTCACCAATCATAGTTGCTCAAAATAATTTACAAAAAGGGACACAGCAGGGATAGTGCCATTCCTTTACTACCAAAACCAGTGCAAACTGAAACATTCAAAACCTCAACCACAATTTCACAGCAGATCTCCTTCTGACCATAGCATACTGTAATTGCTACCGAGTCTTGCATTTTGTATTTGGACACTGTAATCTATGAGATGTCCTGCTATTTTAGAAGGAGATGACGAGGCAACACAGAATTAACTTGGAACTATTTTTGCCTCTAGGACACTCGTCACAGGCCATGACACAATAGAGCTCCATTAACAGGAGTATTCTGTTGCAATGGTCAGGAGCAGCTCATGGTCTCCTATTATTTTGAAGCCATGTAGCAGCACAGGAAAACATGCATGGGGAAGCTGGTATAAATTAATTCAAAATAAAGAGAACTATACAGCTGTGAGACAAGTCCACAGAGGAAGCGGAGAAAAAGAAAGTGATTAAGGTAGGTAAATTTTGCACATCTCCTGTGCTGTGATTCTCCAAGCTGGAATTCCCTTGATGGAATGACTTGGTTTATCTGTTTTTACCATTCCTGACAGAGACAGCACTAAACAGTTCCCTCTTAATCATGGCCCTATGGATGGCAATTTGCTAAGGTGAGCTCAGTCTGCAGAAGCTTTCTGCAAGTTACATATGGATCACGTTGTCTGCAGCCTCCCAGCCGAAACAGTGTGAGGCACTGGGATAACAGAATTCATGAGCTGGAAAACAGACCAACACAGTATCACTCTGGGAAGAAAGGTTTTGGGGGCTGTAACTGCCACCTTAACACTACCTAGTACAATGTCCCCTCTATTTCACATAGCAGAATACCTGAGGAGACACTCAGTTCCATGTCTGTTATAGCATTACTAAGGCTTGCATCTCACAGAACTTTTGGAATTCGCTTTATCAGCATTAGGACACTACTGCTCTCAGAAGTCAAAATGCCTTTCCTAGTCTAAGGCATGTGAACCTCATCCTAGACTGGTCGTTTTTCAACAACATACACATAACTGCTCATAGTGCCAAGGACTCACTGATACCTGCAGGTTTGCAAGACCAGAGTTCTAGGCATGAGAAAAGTGTTAGGTTGGTGTAGAGCAATATACTTCCCAAACAGCAAGTGAGGTTTTTTCCATTGTCCCAGCCTTTCTATCCCCTCTATGAAAACAAAATGTCACAGTGTTGCTCCAAGAATTATTAAGACAGCAAAACCAGAAAGATTAGATTTATTGCAGCAGACAGTGGATTATGAAGAATAATTCATCAAACGTCAGAACAAACAGCCCACAATTTATAGGCGGCTTTGTTGAGTCAGGGAAATCTGATTGGACTTCTCTCCACCTAATGAATGCCAAGTCTAATTGATGGTTCCTAAATGCATCTGTCAAGAACGTGTATTTATTTTCAGTACTTTTAATAATATTGTAGATATATACTGAGTAGTAGTTTTCTTTTCAGTGGATTCCCTGGTGTTCATATTATTTATACATGTAAGTGTGCATGCATATGGAAGCATATGCTGCATCCAAATTAATGTAGGTAAAGGTGTGTGTGCATTCTCATGCACTGGAACAATTATATATAGCTTTTTACACAAAATCCCTGCATCTTTCAGAGAACAGGATTGGAAAGTAAAGTGGTTCTTTTCAGAGGAAGCTGTGCAATACGGTGCCCGCCTAGAATTTGAAAGAGCTGAGCTCTAACACTGTTTCTTCTTGATATCCCATGTGAAGCTGGGCCATACCATCTCACAGCCTTCATGCTTCGATGAACAAAATTAGGGCTGTCAAGACAGCTAGAAATGTGCCCTTGTCTAATTTATCAGGACCAAATTTGTAACTTTATTTTTAAAAACCTATCTGTACAATACATATACAACAGTTATTACACAGAGCCACAGACATGTCACTTCATATGCCTGATGCCTAAGAATTTTGTGTATTTTTATGTATTTTTGGTATGTATTTTGTGGATCTTTATAGCTTTAGAAGTAAGGGATTTCTAAGGGATTCTTGCTCACATATTGAGTGGTGTTTAGAGTTACTGAAGTAAGTTTCTCAGGCCTTCTGAAGGCCACAGTGTCTCTTGGAGACACCTGCATGATGGCTGGGGGTCAAAGCAATAGAAGAGCCTAGACCAGGGGGGCATAACTTGGACCCATGTGGGGTGGAACACGGGGAGGATTGGAGGTGATGATTGGTTATGGGTATTAGTGTATTGAATATGCTAATGGTTTGTAAGGGTGTGAAAACTGTAACTTTACGGGGCTCTGGGTCCTTTGGTCGTCGTGCCTGGAGGGCCAGGGGATCTGGACCTAAGCTGGAATAAAGGTATTTTTCTATCCCATCTCCAGGTTGTCTGTTTTGCAGGGTTCCAGGCATCATGCCAATGGTACACATTTGCTCCTGGCATGCCAATCACTGCAAACTTGGTTAATCACTGCTAAGTTTCACTACAATAGCACAAAAACAGGGCTGTCCATCAACCATCAGCCTTTCTTCTAGGAAAGGGCTGTGAGTCAGGTGGGGTGTGAAGTTCCTATTTTCCTATTATTTCTACCTGGTACCACTTTGGTCTTCTGCAGCTCAGTATGTGCCACACCACTGAGAATCTTCTCTGGGATCCTACCAACAGCATTTCTCAGTCACAAAGCCATGACTGTTACAGAAAATGAACTTTGGTAAGCAGAGTCCTTGATCCCATCATCCAGAGACCAAAGTTTGGTCATTCATTCACTGTCTGATACCTAGGATTCTGGCTATTTCCTGTTCTGCTCACCTACAATTTTCTTTCTGTAGTCTCTTCTGATGAGAAAAGTAGTGGAAAAGCCTACATGAAGCCACTCTTGTATTCATTGCATCCATCCACTGAGCTGTACAGCAACAGTATCAGTCCATTTTACTTGCTACAGTACCTCTAATTGTTACAGAGCCATAGAGAGAGGAAAAGCACTTTTTATTCCATTCCTGATGATTCCTGTGTAATAATCTGTACTCAGACACACACATGGTAGCTTCATTTATTTTCCTGAGTAAGTCAGATCCTTAAGACAAGGCAGAACTATCTGAGAACATCACTCATCCTGGATCGAAACCTGGATCTCAGTGGTGACAGCTACAACAGGCAGTAACAGCAATGAGCAGATGGAGCTGATTTATGTCTCCTGAGACCCTGTGTGTGAGGTGGACCTCATCTCCCATCTCTCTGAAAGGTAAGCCACTTATCCATGGCTCCCACAAACAAATGACATTCAGTCCAACAAAAGCAAGGATCAGTCCAACAAAAGCAAGGATTGTCCTGGCCACACTGGAACATAACTGGCTCATGAACATCCTCCTGACTGCCATAAGGAGATAAATGTTTTTCATTGATTAAGCTATTAGGAACCCTACTACCTTCCAGAGACACAGGACACTAAGATTAACACACTAGCTCAGTAGTCAGAGATGCTTTCAACAGCTGGAGTTCCACAGTTTTTCCACTAGCATCACCACAGACTCTTCCATGCTTAACTTCATTCAGCTATTCTTTGTCCAGGTGCTGGTCTCACAAAGCACTCTGAAAGCACAGAGACTGCATATTAGACTTCTGATGTAAAGTAGATATCAAGCTGAATTGTAGGAAAGCAGAGTCCAGACATTATCTGTAGGGTTAGCACAAACACATAGATATAATCAGGGAGAGGAAACAGCAAAGCTGGGATGTCTCGGAACAAGTTTCTAACCCAACCACCTGTGTGTGAGCATTATTCCTGGTCAAATTACTCATTTTCAGATAATGCAGATAGCTTTCCCCCATGTCTGTAATCTCATGCTCAGAATGAACTTCCAAGAAGCTCTATTTTTCAAAAATGTCCAAGGGAAAGAATTTGCTGTTGGAAGTTGCATCATAATTTTAAGCTGCAAGTCCAGTTCACTACCCTACAGAGAAGAGAGAAAGTGGAAGAACCTTGCACCACTCAAACCAACTATTTCCCCAGTATCTCTCTGTGTGATAACAAAGTACCAGTCTCTTTAACTCTGATGTGGCCATTGGGAAAATGCTCATTTCCTATTTCCAGATGCAGTTAATCAGCACAATGACCTGGCTTGCTCAGCGTCTCACTTCCTTCCACCTCAGAATATAGCATCTTGTGCAGCTAATCACCTTCCTGCTATCCAAAATCATGTCCACACCACAATCTGTCTGTGACTGGCCTCCAAAAGCAAGCCAGTGTTTCCTGATCCTAACAGTCAAGCAAGAGTCCACCAACAACTACGCTTGTGAGGAAAGGGAAGATGGAAACCAACAGTCTCTCCAAGTGCACAGTAAATAGTGACACTGCACTCAATTTCACACTATTTAAGTATCTTATAGTCTATGCAAAATGCACAGACCAAAGCAAAGTAAATCCGAGGAATGTATATACGTATATAAGCCTGTTCACTTCCATCCACTCCATCATGCTGAAAAAGAAAGTAGTGACTTGTGAGCTACTTATTCCCTCAGATAGTGCAGGATATGGGGCAAATGCTCCAACCCATCCCATGTTCCCTGCATTTCCCTTGCACATACAAATGCTTCCCTTATTTTGCTCTATCATCTGTTTCCCACTTGAACAGTGCTTATTAAATCCAGTCTTTTATCTCTGATTTTTTGCGGAAATGTTACTTGATCTGCATCTCTCCTGTCTGTGAGGATGGAGTCTCACAGCCTCATAACACTTCTCAGTTGTTCAGACAAACTGGAGTCACAGTCCTTCAAGAGCACACCTCTGCTCCACTTCCAGCCATTTTTTGTTTTTTAATTGAAAGCACTCTCTCTCTTTTCTCCCCCTACTAACAAAGGAGACTCTCACTTTATACCAGTGCACAGTTAAAGAACAACAAAAGACTACTCTTTGCTGCATCCCATCTGCCCAAATGGATTCTTATCCCATGGTTCAGGTGGAGCAGTAGTGATCCCTTTCTACTGAGATCTTCAAGGCTTGCTGTGTTCTCTGCAGGTCTTCATCTCCCAAGCAATAGAGCTCAAAGTGCTAACATAACAGGATTATCTCTATAGCTGCTAAGGAAGGGAACAGTTTCCTCAACCCTCTGCTCTTTTAATGACTCTGTTAGCATGTTTGAGGAGCTTGCTTATCCCTTTCCCAGTTTTCTGGAGTTGTTGCACGAAGCTCTACTCACAGCCTCTACCCCAAACACTGCGTCTGGATTAATAGCTCACACAAAATTCCCACCTCCTTTTTGCTGACTTATAGTTCTGCCTCCAAACTGTAGATCAGCCTGCTTCTAGCCAAACTACAATTTCAGCCTGCTTTTCACCATCTCCTTTCATATAGTCATATCTCTGTTCACCTTCAACAAAGCTAAAGCATGGTTCCTAATCTTTTCACTCAAAACATACCTCCTGCCTCCTTTCTGATCACAACAGACAATGTCACCAACTTGCTGTCAAGCATTCCTGCAGCCCTGGCCTTGTCATCAACACTGACCCCACTCCAGATCTCATTTTCAGGTCAGGATCTAGACATCAAGTACTAATGCTCATAGGTGGCAGGTGACAAGGCAACTGTTCTCCCCCTCTCCCCCCACAAAGTTCCCATTTCTCTTGAGGCACACATACAGTAAGACACGTGGAGGTCCCCAACATATACAGAATCCTTTGAATTTCTGAAGATGTATTCCCAAATGACATATCACCCCTACAGATGCCAGCAGCCTGGTGCAAAGACAGCACATTTGGAAACAAATCACCAAATCATAGAACAGCCCTGGTTGGAAGGGACCTCAAAAGACTGGCTGGTTGAACTTTTCATGGGAAAGGGAGCCTAGGTGAGATTATCACATCCTGAAAACCTCCAGTGATGCCAACTCTACCACATCCCTGGGGAATATGTTCCTGTGATTGATAGCTCTCAAGGTAAAAAATTTCTTTCCTATATCAAGATAAAGCCTCCCTCAAAATATCACAGAGATGGGGCCAGTTGGCACATAAGCAAGAAGGTAAGATCTAAGAAAGCACCCAGAAGCAAATGAATTTCCAAGACCATGTGACTCCACGTATAAACACATCCCTGCCATGCACTGACTGAAACCCATGTAGGAAAGGGTCAAGGAGCCACAGCAAACAGGCCCCATGTTAGTCACAGGAGAGGGAGGCTCAGCCAAGGACTACAAAGATGCTTCAAGGGCCCTGTCAACAGTAAGCCTGCACAACAGCAGCAGTCCTGTGAGAAAGAACCAGTTGCCAGAGCCTGAGGATATATGGGGATCTTTGGGAACACACATCACCTGTGCCTCATCTTAAAAGACTCTGATTCATTTTTGAAAGCCTGAGGGCTTCAAGAAGTGGACCAGACAAGGAGAGAGGGTAATGTATATGGGCAGGTTTATGCGACTATAGACTATATAGACTGTGTGACTACAGAAAGTACAATGAAGGGATATCTGAGGGTATATGTTTGAAAGAGGTGGAGTAGAAGCATTTGGTCAGGAAGTGAAGCTTTGCCAGGGCTTGAGCAGAGTTAAGAACAAGGCATGGGGCAGTGCACTTGTGCACACAGCTTGTATGGGGAATGGTAGGCAAAATCCTCCATCCGCAAGAATAGGATCAGGACAGGTGTTTGTGTGTGTGTGCAGAGGCAGGGTGTGCAGGGGAGTGAAGGACTGTGTGTGCAGGACAGCACTGCATTTCATTTCATGTAATCATAGAATGGCTTGGGTTGGAAGGGACCTTAAAGATCATCTAGTTCCAGCCCCCCTGCCATGGGCACGGACACCTTTCATCAGACCTGGCTGCTCAAAGCCCCATCCAACCTGGACTTGAACACTTACAGGGACAGGGTAGACACAGCTTCTGAGGGCAATCTGTCCAGTGCCTCCATTCACAGAAAAGAATTTCTTCATATTTAACCTATACCTACAGTCTGTAGTTTGAAGCCATTCCCCCTTGTCTTATCCCTATAGGTCCTTATAAAAAGTCCCTCTCCAGCCTTCTAGTTGGCCCCCTTTAGGTACTGAAGGTGCTATAAGGTCTTCCCAAAGCCTCCTCTTCTTCAGGCTGAACAATCCCAACTCCCTCAGCCTGTCTTCACAGGACAAGTGGTCCAGCCCGCTGACAATCTTTGCCGCCCTCCTCCAAACTTGCTCCAACAGGTCCACACCCTTATTATGTTGGGGGACCCAGAGTTGGACAGACTATTCCTTGTGGAGTCTCACAAGAGCAAAATGTGAGTATACGCTACACTGACAGACCCTTCTAGTCCAGCTCCTAAAATGGAGAGAGAGGTATCCTCCCATGAGTACTATGTGGAACGTTTTCAAGTATCTCCTCAGAAAGCGATGAGGGTAGCGTTTCTGAGCTTGGGACAAAGAGCAGGAATGACAGAAGCATTGCACAATCCAGCAGCCTGTCACCAGGGTGGACTGAGGCACAGTAAAATGAAAACATGCAGAGTACCAAGTTCAGTTCCAAATTCTGCCCAGGTATATCCCCTCCTCAGGCTTTGGTTATAATTACATAGATAGAAGCATGATAAAGTCTTATTGAAGCACAACATTGCCCCAGATTAATAGGACAGGGAAGTAGGAGTAAGGAACTAAGCTGGAAGTACATGAAGTCTGGCAGATGTGGGCAGCTCTGCCTGAATTGAACTGGTATCAAGAAAGGGATATAATGAGGTCATTACATAAGAAGAAAGATGCTTAAAAGGTAGTAAAGCTCTGCTGAAGATGTAAAGCTTATAAGCCAGTTACCAGTGCTAATTGTGCCTTGATGGAATACTGAAACATGGGCACATCTGGCAGATGAGAGAATGCAAAGGGTACAGAGGTACAAAAGCCCACACCACGGAGACCAAGGTGCAGGGACTGGAGAGGAGCTGAAGTAAAATAACTTACAAAGAGATCTGGATGGGACCCTGGACCCTGGATTTGTACCCTTTGCAGACTACTCTCAATTAAAAAATATACAGAGATCCATAAAAGTCCCTCAAGAGAGACAAGTGTATGGCATATTAAATCCACAGCCAACTTTGCCAACAGCCTCATTGGCACCATGCTGGGAAAGGGGTTCCATGCTTTCCCTAACGACCAGTCATACAAACCGTGGAGAGCAGAGCTCTCTGCAGTGATACAGAGACAAAGGTCACATGCTAAGCCAGCCATATCATTTCCTGCTTTCTTCTTGTCAATTTCTTCTCTCAACACCAACCTTTCCTTTCTTCTTCCGCCTATATTTCCCCTACTTTTCATGTGTCTGCTGTGATCTATCTGCTCATCTGCTCCTTCAACAGTTTGTTTATTATCTGTCTCTTCCTCCTCTTCCTCTCCTGTTTTTCCCGTTGCCCCCAAATCTTCTTGTTGGACTGCCAAGTCCCTGGTTCAGTGGTATAACTCAGCTGATTTACTTTCCTTAAAGCAGTGTCTGCTCTCATGTAAATCACCCTCCAAACTCAGCCTTTGAAACGGGCTTGTTCACTAAACTCTATGAATAGGAAAGTAGGCACAGCTGGCCTATTCATAATCAACATAAAAAATAGATTAGTACTTTACAGATTAAACATTATCGTTTCAACAGTTAACATAAATCAACTACACTTATGGGCCTAACATTGCTGCTGCCACTGCAGGGTGACAAGCACTGCAAAAGGAAGGACTGCCAGTCCAGGGCACACCAGGAAATAGCTCGCTTCTCTTCTACCTCAAATGTAAGTTCTCAGGCATGCCCAGGGTGTATGCTAAGGGCTGTTATAAGGAGAAAAGTGGGCTGAGAAAACAGAGGTGGGGGATAATTTTGATTAATTCACATGCATTTCTAAGCAATCCAGCAATCCACTATTTCAGAGCCAGAATCCAATTGCCCTACTTCCCTCCCTAGGGCTGATGCAGGTCAAAAACAGAACAACAGAGTCAGCCTCTGGAATAGGAGCAGGACAAGAAGCCTCTAAATACTAACTGGTACCTAGCTCTGTTTCTTAGAGTTCAAAATATTTGGGCTTCTGTGGATAAGTAAAGCAGTTTGGTGGGTTCTATCTATTATAACCATCACAAAAAACACCCCATAACAACCCAGGGAATTACCTCACCAAAGAAGGGCCAAGTACTGAGATCCACTCCAGACATGTGCTGTGGAGAGCAAAGCCAGGAGAGAGTAGTCCAGAGCCTGCTACTGGTCAAATGCACCGCCTTCTTCATCAGGTACAGAACACTAAGTCACTGGAATTACTCAGCCCAGCACACTGTCATCAGTGTGCTACCGTTGTGTAGTCAATAAAGTGACAAGGCCCACAGAAGCAGTACAGTCCATACCTTTCCGTTTCTTCCTGCTCACTCACTGAGAACCACCCAGTGGTCTCAAATGTTTAGTTTGGAGCAGGCAACCTGTTACTCCTGAACTGGTTCTAATGATTACAAGGGACTGGCATAGGTCTTGGTGATTAAGAACCAGCCTCACAGCTCTTTCAAACAAAAAGGGAAAAAGAAAAAAAAAATGAGGAAGACATTAGGTTATGGTCCAAAGGACAAAAGACACACTGAGAGAGAAGGCATGGGATTAGAGGTTTTTGTCACAGACAAAGACATTAGCAGCTTGCAAAGGGAAAGGCAGTAAAAGTTACATGGAGAGACTTCTTTGCTATAACACCTCTTAACAAGACCTGGTAATTTTAATTGCTGTAGCATCCTTCTAGCCTTTCTTGATAAATGGGAATAGCAGTTAATAGACCTGAACCAATCAGCTACATCCAACAAGGTGCTTGGCAAAATTAGCTTTGTTCTCCACGCACAACTGATACCACCTCAATTTCATTCATTATCCGAAATGAGCCAACTAAAGCATATTTTCTACTAATAATTTGAAATTTGGAAGGGTCGGTGCTGAACAGCCTCTTCCAAGAACTTGCCAAGTTGAGATGAAGTGGTTATGTGAGCCTTGTAATAGAGAAACTCATGGGTTTGTTTCAGCTGAGATCTCCTGGCACAAGCAATGAGTCACATGAGTTTACTTCTTGCCTGACTCACTGCATCAAGTTTTCATGTTCTCAGTGGGTCAAGAGCCAAGTAACTGTGCAGACATGAAGTTCTGAAAGAAATCAGATGATAACCAGGCAGAATCAAGTAGGATGTTAAAAGATCAATGGGCAGGCAGACGACAGGATTCCTTGCTCCCTCAGATAAAAATCAGGCATAGTAAACTCAGCCTGTGTTTAGATCAGAGCATCAAGAACATTTCAGAGCATATCAGCAGTGGGCTTTGAAATAGAAGCCAGTCCCTCCACATAGTAGCTCTGTGTTTCTGCCCCTGCCCAAATCCTGCCATGTCAGAAATGCCTGGAGATTGCTGAGCAAATCAGACACATATTTGAAAAAAAGAAAGTCTCCATATGCAAGAATAAGGACTATTAATCCCAGTTACAGACTGCAATTTCCAGTGATTGTTTGGAACTGGAAGGTTACCATGTGCTGAGAGGTGGTTCCTGCCAATGGCTAAAACACTGCTGTGCAGCACATCTACCACCTCTGCCAGACATCAACACTGAACACAGCCCAACACAGCTGTTGTATGCATTGCCAGCCAAGGTGTATTTGCACCAGGGTAACACTTCAGGTGTCATCAAAACTCTGAGAAAACCGTGCTGAAGAAAGCTTACCGTCTGCACATGAGACAGCCAAATTCCATGCAGATACGTCATACACTAACCCTCAGGCACCTAAAGAATTTGTAAATTAAAGAAAAAAATGTCACTAAGCATGCAGATCAAAACTATTCTGTATCAGAATGAGGCTGTTCCCCACTGCATTTTCTGATCTCCAATTTTTCACTTCCTTGCAGAAGGCCCTCCAAACAATTCTTCAGGAAATCCATTGGCCAACCTCCTGTATTGTAAATGTTACTAACTTGAATGAAGCCAAAGGAGATTACTCTCTAATCTGTACATACAACCTTCCCTCGCATAGGCAACAGGTCTTAGAGCATCCAGGAAGAGGCTGCCATAAGCAGGACTAAGCCATCCTCTTCCAGAAGCTCTGAGTGGGAATAAAAGCCATTGAAGGAGGGAGTACACTCTTCCAGAGCTACCCAGGCAATAAGGACACTAGATTGTCCTTTGCATGACAGTAAGGGTCAGTAACACTGGAGACTGCATACCGAATGAGCAGGGACACAAGAACAAAGCAAGGTTGACCACCTGAACCACATAAAGCTTCCTGTTTGCTTTCCCCATCTGCCCTTGCAATCAGAGGTTCTGGGACAGCTGCTGCCCACACAATGGCTCAGTATAGAGGCAGCCACAGTGAGATTTGCCAGCCACTGGGGCCTCTTACCAGAGACAGGGCAGGGAGAGCACAGTGGAGACTGCAGCAGCAGCAGCAGGAGCTGCACAGGCAGCCACTCCTGCCTTTCAATTGAGTAATGTGGGACCATTTGTTCTGGGTGACATTAATGCTATTCGCCATCCATCTCAGGCTCTTTAAATTACCTTTTTATGGCCAAAATCCTTTTCATAATTGATAAAAATCTCTTTTTTATATCCCGAGTTATTGAAAGAAATGTGAAGTTTTTTTATTCCTCATTATAGTTTTAATACAAATGTGTTTTCTATTGACGGCTGCTTGGAAGCCCTGGCAGACCTACTGAGAGAGACTCACAGGGGTGGGAGAAGGGTCACAATCCTCCCGTCCCACTTCCCAGCCTCTCACACTGTCAGAGTAATGACCACCACAGCCCAGCTTCCATTCTGGTGGGTAATGGAGGGTTGCGTAACATGCAGAATGAGGAGATTTTCTGTGACTGACAACACCCACAGCAGGCAAAAGCGGCTCTTGCTGACCTAAATCCAGTTTCCCCAAGTGTGTTAGTGATGTACACAAGGGCCAACTTCACAGATCACCCCAGCACAGCATTGCTGGAGCTGGGTGCTTTAGGACAGAACCAGGATCACAAGCTAAAGGAGACCTGGGTGTTCAGCAGAGCCATTCAGCAACAGTCCCATAGGCCCACACAACCATGAGAGTGACCATGCACTGTGTCACACATCTGCCTTTAGCCAGAACACTTGAACACAAGGCTATGCAACACTGGAGGAAGCAAGCATGTGTCCTGGCATCCTGCATGGGTTAAACAACACCGCCAGCCTGGGAAGAGGCTTTCCAGGGCCATAACAGAATCTGCAGCATCATGACCTAAAGACCTTGCAATCCAGCACAGTAAATGAATCTTCTCTAGGGCACCATATGGAGCCAGCTACAAAGTATGGCTCATATTCCCTTGGGAACAACTTGGATGCTGTAGGATATGAAGCTGTAATACCCAACAGCCTATTGAAGGCCTAGCTGCTCTCCCACAGGGCTGAACACTGCCTCAGGAGTTCTCCCAATCAGAAATAAGCATATGTCTTGACAGAGCTTAAAATACTAATCAACTATTCCAGAAGGTAGGTACAGTCCATCATTCCCCCTGTCACTGGCACAGCAAAGGTTGCCATAATATATCAAGAATGCATGCAGAAATAGGAGGAAAAGGAGTCTCTTCTATTCCCTCTGTCTTTTCTGATACTCCAACAGTTTGAGGGCAGGGAAGTCTCTTGCTGTGGGGATTAGAACCTTGCTGTGGTCTCATTCTAAATCTTTCCCATGGCAGGCTCACATGGGCATGAGATTTTGTCTCTCCCTGTTAAACGGACAACTGGCATTGCTGCAGATCGCTGCAGATCACTGCAGGCGACCACGTTCCCAGGTGTATATGGGTACATCTCAACAGCAGAAGAATACTTGTGTAGCCAACTTAAAAAACATTTTGAGCCCTTTGGGAGCAATTTAAAATAGAGGGACAAAGAGCAGTATTCTTTTTAGCCATGGTTTTCCTGCAGATACAATGATTTCTCAGATAAAAGAGTATCTGTTTCTTACCTGCACAGCACTGGTGCTGTGCCAGCTACAACAGTAGGAATCCAAGGCTGGATCCTCAAAACATTGCTGTGAAAATGCATCCTGCTTCACAAATCACAGTACAGGAGATTCTTCTACCACATGTGCTTTGTTTATAAATCACAGTCAAACCATTGACATATCCTGCCCTGCTCAATCAGCAAGCTCCATTCTGTATGGCTGCAGGAGGTTTCTTGTAAATGGCAAAACAGTCCTTGAACAACAGGTAAAAGCTGCAATTAACTGTGGATGAAAAGGATGGTTTCCTTGGAGGTGCTGGGTAATCATGCAATTAGAAACTACTTTCCATTATCTGCATTCCCACAAAGCAGAGCTAGACTGACATCCTTTCAAATTACTTTCCATCTATTTATGATGAAATTTTCATATGATTTGGCTTCAGCAAAGACAAGCCTTGAACTCTAGGCTCTCCCCACCCCTTTCCCCCAGCTATGAACAAAGTAAGCATGGTAAGCAACACTTTCAATCACTGGTATGTTCTCCTTATGGAGACTGTTTTGTATTAGCCTTCCTGGAGCACAGCAAACTCACCAGCAATGGTATAAGTATGTATTCGGGATTTCTTAGGATCCCTCATTTGATAGCATCTGGGACTGCTCAGCTTCAGCAATTTCCACTCTTCTCTGGAACAGCTTCAACAACTATTAGCAAGAAGCCAGAGAGACATGAGGATAAGTCAAGCTGGAAGGAATTAGGAGAGACTCTTACTCCCATAGCAGGTGAGACTGGCCCTGTGCCCTACACCTGCCCCTCACTCCCTAAGCAATGGCACAGCCTGGACACAGAGCACCTGGGCAGCCATGCCACACAAGCACCCCATCAAAGTGGGAAAGACCCTACCTGGGATCACACCAGCCTCACTGAAGGGATGCTAATTTTATCCTTGCTCTAATCCCCAACCACACAACCTCAGATGGGACTCAGGAGCAATGACTAGAGAACCTGCCTGATTGGAACCAGGAAAGGAGAACAGAAGGAACTGGAATATTTCTGAAAGGACAGTGTGAGAGATGGGGAAGGAAGGAACGTCTCCCACCAAGGAAAATTACCTCCACCATGAGATAAAGCCAGGGTAGAGTATGGAATGCACAAACATATTGAGGGGGAGAATAAAAAGTGTTAGGGAAAAGGTTAATAAGTTGATTAAAAAAATGTGTAAGGATGGACTGGAAGCTGATGAGCAACGGGCTGTGGAAAGTGACAACTTGCTGTATACAGGAGAGGTAATACAGTGGTACTGAGTGGATAGAGCTATGCTGTGTCCTACTGGGACGTGCAATATGACAGCAAACCAGGAGGTATTCTGGGACTAGAAAGAGGTAAAAAAGTGTTTTGGTGTAGACAGGAGTACACAGAGAAGCAAGATGTCACAGTATCTAAAATCATTATCATTGCACAGCAGCAGAGAAGCAAGACCCATATTAGGGACTGCACTGCACTGCACTGGAGCCGGACAACAGAAAGGCACAAGGATATTTGGAAGACCAGGGCTGTAAAAGCTGTCAAGTCCTTCTGCAACCACTTCATCCTGTGACGAGGGATGCTCTGTAACAGCCTTGATCAGACCAAAGTGAAGCAGATGTACTTCTGAAAGGGGAGAGTTTCACAACAGTCTGATCATTCTTAGCAATGAGCAATTAGCTCCTCTAAGCACTTTGTTAATGGAAATCACATGCAGGAAGCCTTTCCGACAGATACCAAAGGGCTGTCAGGTAGCTTGGCCAAAGTCAGAGATGGTCTGGGTTCTAAATCTCTGCCCTGGGACAAAAATGCCATCAACTCCCCAGTATACCTGCCTCCCACAGCCACAAGACAGCCTCTTCCAACAGACCTGCCAGAGAGAGGAAATACCCCTGATCCCAGTGCTGGCAAAACATTTCTTCCATCTTTTCTAGTTTCTAAGCACAATGATTCCGTGTTTTTAAGGTGAAATCACTCTGAGAGATTTATCTTCCAGAGGCCCTCATCACTCTTTCTCCCTAAATGTCTGGTGCCCATGTTTCACCAGAAGTTGCCTGGCTCTGCTTTGCATACACTTTGTTGAATTAGAGCGCTTAGTTGAACCAGCTCTCTCTCCCTGCATCATTAATACTTCTGCAGAGAAAGAACATATTCGTTTCACTTTCATTTTCCACGCTTGACACCTTTTCACTTTCAGAACCTTGTTCAAGCAAGGAAGATAAAAATAGAGGTAGGAGAGACTCATTCATATCCTATCACTCATTCTTATGTGCACAGGTTTTCCCAGCTGCTCCAAGGAATACACCCAGAATGAGCCCAACCTGTCGTATCCCCACTATCTCCCTAGAAGGTTTTTACTCTGTGATCTCACTCGTGATCATTTCCAGGAGTCAGTGCAAAGATTTCTTTGTGCAGCCTCTCCCACTGCTACTACTTGTGTTACTTTGCAAATCCCTCTCCCCCCCCACCTCTTGCATACAACACTCAAGAGAATGATCACCTCCCACCATCACTTAGCCAAACCACTGTGGCTGAGATTAGAAAGACAGCATCTGCTCACTACTGATTATTTTTATCCCAATGATCCCTGATAGGTACACAAATTGCTCCTAGACTTAAAACAGGATTTGACAGGACAACCCACTAGTCAGCATATATGATGCTTCTCCTGCTGTGTCAGATCAGCACACATGCCATTTGTCTTTAAATCAGTTAGCTCATGCAGCAGAACTACATGCTGCAGCTCCCAGTCCTTGGCCATGATGCTGGCCTAGAATGGGAGATTCCCCATCAGCAGGGTATCAGGCAAGTCTGCATGGGGACAACAGAACCACATTGAACTGCTGTAAATGCACCTCACAAACACTCTGTCTTTGCTCAAACATCAGTCCCACTGGCACAGTTATTTATGCCAGTTTTCCCACAAAACATCTGTCAAACACCCAAGCTTGTGATAAGATTCTCAGGAGCAGGTCACATCAGAAGGCAGACTATTTCTAATTGACTGAAGCTACAATGCTTCTATACCTGAAATCAGCTTTTTTTTGATCTTCATGCCCTTTTGCAAGCTCTTGCCTAATTTGTCAACTTGTCACATTCCCCCTAGGTATCTCTGTATTTCCAATTGTTCCTTCTCCCATTTGTTCTGTACTGATCCAAACTGTATGTAATTACTTCTTGCCTACACTTAAGACTCACCTGAGGAGTGCTGCTCTTGGGCCTGATGAGGGAACTCTATGTTTTACCACTGAACTCAAGAGCAGCAGGGCTAGGCTTAGGCACCCTGGGAAGGTTCCCTTACTGTCATTTTCTCTTCTACTTGAATTCACCTGCAAGCTCCCAGGTTTGATGCCAGCTCCAAGGAGGAAAATTTCAGGATCCCTCTTTGCACTCTCCTCTGCCCTGACACTCCACCTTGCCTCTCTGCCCCTACATTTCAGCAAAGTATGTCCTATTTAAAATATACTGAGGATCTAACTAAACTGGAATTAAATTTGTTCCTGAAGTAACTCTATTAAATCCTCTGGGCTACAGCAAAGACAACTTTGGTGCATTAGGGTCCCCAAATCCTTTCAGTTTTTAAATACCTTGATTTCATACCTTGTAACCATTAATACTGGATTTTATATCAGCTTTTAATACCACCCTATTTTACAAGCTCTTTTATTTTCATATGTTATTCTCTTCATTTATCTCTTATCATCACTCTCTTTCTCCCGTTACCATTTCCCCTCTATCACCTTCTTCCCATTTCTACCTTTTTTTCTCCATCTGTTTCTTTAAAATTAAGTATTGCCCAGCACTGCCATGTGGGTGAAGCAAATGCTATGAGGTAAGGCTGCAGTGGAGGCTGTATTCGAGCTGCTTCACTGGGAATCAATGAGGCACAGTGTTCATCTAGCTCCCAAAAAGCACAAAGAAACCAGGGAGTGTCAGTGGCAGCTGAACACACACTTGAGAAAAAAGTGCACCTCTGAGCACTTGAGCCTCTAAGAGATGCCACACAAACTGTGCTAGAGGTGGCTGCTGTGGCAATTTAATGTGGGCTAACATTGGGGTGGCTTTCCACAGCTCCTGGGAGGGGAGATTGCCAGATGGAGGCTCATGGAGGCAGGGGCCTGCAGGGAGCAGCCAGCCTGCACTGCTCCATCTATTCACTGAGCTATGAAACACAGCTGGTACCAGCCATGCTACAAGGATGCAGTGCTGATAGAGGGAGCATCCTGTAGGCTGGGGTCTGACATTAAACCTGCCATTAAACTGCAGGGAAATATTAATTGTCAGTCCTGGCTAGACAATAGCTAGACCCTCAAACTACACATGGGTAGCACCCCATCCAAACCTGCCAATATTATACCCTCTAGGTGAAAATACTCCACTTACCTCCTCATGTTCCCCTCTTCTCTCCTTACCACACAGTCAGACAGGGCAGAACAACCAAAAACACTCCCAAAAAATCCCTCCCTTTATGAGCAGCAACAGATATACACCCTGCTTCCCTTCTTCAACCTTCTGTCTTCCTCCCTCACACACCTTCTCTACCATCACCTTTGCACACCGTTGCCTCCTTCCTCCCTCTTACCACATCAGTTGTGATCCTTGAAATGCCTCTCCTCAACCTGGGCTGGAGTGTGAGGGGACCTCTTCTTGTAAGGGGCAAGATGCAAAGTAGCAGAACACCCTCTGTAATTTACTGTGGTTACTTCCCTTATATCTCATGACCACAGGCACCTACCTACTGATCTCAGTGCTGTGGGCTGCTGAGGGTTAATGGTGGCACTGACTCCTGGGTTGCTGCACTACCTGACTGCAGCACCAAAAGTGATTTATGCTATTATTTTCTTTGGGGGTTAATTAGGGGCTCGAGAAACTAAAGGGCTGTCAGTGCCAGCTGGAATTGGTCTAGCGCAGCCAGGGAAGAGCAGTCATCCCTCACAGAGCTCTGCCAATATAACTTTGTCCTGAACATCAATACCTTCAGCTTCCACCCCTCAGTGTAGCAGACAGCTTTCCATTCTGACCTCCAGCTACCCTGTTGTCTTGGCATATAGACTTCACTGCTCTGTTGAGTCCTGCCACTTCTCTCTGGCAGTTTTCACACCCTTGTTCCTCTGTTATCTTCTCCTTACCTAAGCTTGCCAATAATGCCCACTGATGGACAGGGAAAATTCACATGGCATTCTCCCAGAGGCAAGGAAGAGGTATCTTCCCTTAGTATCTCTTACAACTGAGAACTATCAGTTTCCCTTCCTCTAGCTGCTGTTTTTCTTCCTCTAGCTGCCCAGGGCCTGACAAGGCCAGAGAAGAAAACACAGGCTGTGGCTAACCATACCTCTTTGCCCAAATCTTCACGGATAACTTGCTCAATCTCCTGTCTGGTGCTCTGCGGGGCCTGGCTGTGCAGCACTTTGAGGGTGCGGGTGTACTCCTCAGGCAGCAGGTAGTCAAGCGCTCCCAGGTGCTGTCCCACCTTGATGAAGGTGCCTCGGTTGGAGCAGCACAACTCCCGGAGGCGCTCAGCAGAGCGCAGGTGCACCTGCAAAGAAACCAGAACATCAGCCAAGCCCTTTTGCTGTCTGTCACATTCACATGCCCACATTTGCATCTTCTATTTGCCCAGTATTTCAGCAGACCAAGGATTTCTTTTCTTCATTTTGGGCATTATCATCTAACGTGTTGGTTAATATTAGGACTCTGGATGGTTTTGGAGGGGCTGAACCAGACCAGAACAAGATGCTCCAGGGTATAGAGGGCTTCAAACTTTTTTGTACAGGCACTAGGATCAGTGACAGCACAACAGTTTTTCACTCATCCTTGCACAGAGTAAGATGTTTAGCCATAGGACAGCATTGGTTTGTCATTGTGATTCATCACGACAATACACAATTTGGGAACCCCTTGTCAAAAGACAAAAGTCAGGAACACAACCATTATGCTAGACTCTTAGCGTGAGTGCAGAGAATTAAAGTGGAAGAGAGGAAATCTCAGATACCATCCCAGAAACTTACAGAAACTTGGAATAAGAGTCTGTTAAATATCAAAATTACAGATGTCTATTTGGCAGTGAGGAAGAAAGTATGTGGGCAGACATTCATTTTCCTCACCTCACTCAGACACACACAAGGAAAAATTACATCACTCCAGTCCAGCCAGGTCTTGGTCTTACTGCTTACATTGTCAATAAAGTCTGCAGTGGCAGTGGTTTGAGCAATGAAGAATTAGAAGACTTGCCAGCTGTGCTCACCATGGCCAGAATGCAACTATCAAATGACAAAACTCATCACCAACCACTGGCCTGGTCTGGGTTTCAGCTCTTGAGGTTCGTTTCACTCCTCAAGAATAGACCAGCCACCACATCCTTCAGTGACAATGATTTATTCTGCCTTTATTACTCTCACTAGAAAAGCCTCCTGCCAAGGACACAGCTATATTGAATATTTAATGAACTTCAGATAAGTTTACTCTGATACATTAATAAAACCTAAGCAAATCAATAACAAAAAATAACTGTGCACCCATCTCCTGTTAACGCCTAACACGATTCTGCATAAAGGCTCCCAATTCCTCTGGCTTCTGTGTCAGAAGTCATTGAAGGGCAAATCCTGTGTCTGCAGCCCTTATCTGCCCAAGGTCCTAGAGTGACAGGCTCCACCAAAAGCCTTGAAAAAAAAGGAACAACACAACAAACATTCATGAACACCACACACACCTACCCTATTCAGTGGCTATCTTTGCCCTCTGTGCAAAGAAGTGCTGTGAGTATCTCACATTTGGGAACAGACTGGGTACTGAGCTGTGAGTGCACAAAACACAGGCCTAGGGGAGTGTGAAGAGAAAGCCTAATGTGGAAGTCTCACACTCAGCATGAGACCTGACAGTTTGATGCACACATACACACAGACACAGACATTTTCCTAAGTGGGCACACATGGACAAGAGTAACTCGTGCTAGGTGGGTGAGCTTCACACAGCATACTGCTTGCTCAAAAACACTTGCAAATACACAGGCAGCAAAAAACATCCATGAGCATGTCTGAAGTCTCCCATGTTATTGTCCTGCACTTTACAACAGCTCCTGCTGTAACATGCCTCTGCCCCAGCTCTTTCCCTACTCTCCTCCTCTGTGTGCAGCAGGGGCAAAAGCAGGCCAAAAGGGAACAAGGAAAGGAAGCTGTGAAAGAAAATAAGAGGGCAAGAAAACCAGGGAGGGAGTAATGGAATGAAAGAGAAAGGCAGTGGGAGAGAGGAAGCCAGAGCAGCTGGGTAGTTTGTCACAGCACCGTGAGTGCAGCCCATTACAGGGAAACAGTTTTTATGCAGCTCCAATAATCACCCTCTGCTCATTGCCTCCAGCTGTGGAGGGAAAACGCTGCCAGCAGTGAAGGGGAAGGGGAACAGTGGCAAGCCACCTCCCCTCAAGGTGTTGGGCAGTCATAGCTGAAGGCACCAGAGGGAAATGAGCAAGGCTTCTTGCAGATATGTTCCAAAAACCCAGCACCGAGCTCAGGCCAGCACAGAGCCCTGTGACCTCCCACACACACAGCAGGAGCCCATCAAATGACTCCAGGCTGCAGCATGGCTCAGGGCAGAGCAGCAGCAACCCCGGGGCTGCTGTGCAGTGACGGCTGTCAGCCTGGGCAGCCAGCTCAGGGTAGAGGTGCTGGCTCCAATGCACTACCTACCCGACATGGATTGCCAAGAGAGATGGAAAAAGCAGGATAGAAAACCTGTGTAGCTAAAAATGCAACTGGTTGTAGGCACGCTTGGATACAGCATGTATCTTCACATCAGTCAGTCCTGAAAAAGAGGCAGAAATAACCCCTCTTTCCTCTAGCACAAGATGAGAGGAAATTTTGGCCTTCCCAAACTTATCCACATTGTTGCAAACATGGTTGGTATTGTGGACACACCTGTCTTGGCCAGGAGAGACAAGAGGATCCTTACAAAGGGCTCCAGGAACAAAACAGAACAAAACCCCCATGCACAGCATCCTCCACCATGCTCTCTCAGCTGGCTTGGCTAAAACTCCTAAGAGACAGCTGCCCTGGCTGGCTGGCTGGACCAGGGAATGCCAGCTCCTGCACCTGCTAGAGAGACAGAAGATGACCAGGCAACTTGTCTGATAAGAAAGAAATCTATCTATTTAGTCCTACCTTCTACAGAACTTCAGTGTGCAGGAAGCATGACTGTGAATGCAGCTTCCAAGGTCTCTTTTCTTATCAACCAAGTCAGTATTTTAGCACAAAGTGTTCCTAATGCTATCTATTAATTTCTTGGATCTCCCCAAGATAGGTCACAGTCCAGATGCAGCACTTGTTTCTCTGATAGATGGCATTCCCCTGATCACAAGCAAAGTAAGAGCATCACATTCCCACTACAGTGTTCAATCCTGTGAATCCACATTTCTGTTCTACCTCAGAGAAGCTACAAGTTAAATAAAATCCCAGAATAGCTCAGAACTTTTCTTCAAGAAATCGCACAAAATACTGCTCTTTGTTGCACAAACAATACTTTGAAGCCTCTTTTAATCAGAGAAAAGAGTGAAAGCCACAAATAGTTTTATACGGACCTGCTTGTATGCATCATGCCTAGGAACACACTGCAGAGAAAGGAAGCATTTCGTCTACAGAGGAGTATAAGCTAAGCTTCAGGAAGCACTTCAGGTCACAAATGCTATCTGAGTGTGTATGTGGCTCTTTCCTCAGTCCACATGGGCACCTCTTTCTGTCTTAAACCCCTTCTCCAAATTTCAGCATGACAAATTCTACACTGGCCCACAGCATGGCTATCAGATGCAGATAGTTTACCTAAGCCCTGGGTAGATTAGGACTGACTTAAAACTGAAAGTAATGACTGTCAGGGTATGGAGAGGAGGCATCTCTGGCATGAAGCACATGCTCAGCAAGCAAAACTGCACAGAGATATTTTTTAATTTACCCAGGAATGTATAAGCAGACCTGGCTTCTCAAATCATTTGGATGCTTTTGAAGGAGCTTGTACTCACAGAGAGATAGGCAAATAACTACTCTTCAGAACATCAGATGTGCAGGTGTCATAAATTGACAGATGCTAATCTGGTCTTAAAGGAATTAATTTAGAAGAAAATAAATACCAAAGTTAAAATATACCAGTGAAAAATTCAGTATCTGGTGACAGACCTGGTGGCAAAAGGGGTCAGAAATACCACTAAATAGACTAAAGTAAGTGGTGAAAGCCACACCCCACATGAAATCCTTCAGAAAAGCCATCCCAACTCGGAAGGGCATACTCTTAGCCACCAAAATGTGAGATGAGGATTAGGAATGCAGAGAGAAAATTTGAAATGCAATTAGTCAAAGACATAACAAACAAGTCACCAGAAAATCCTGGTGATAAGTGCTGCCTCCAGGAACACAGACATCTCAACAAGGACATCATGCTGGATTTTGCCCAGAGGACAGGGCTTGAAGGGCTGCTCCTCCTCTCACCTCCATATCAGAGAGCACTCTCACAGAGGTGAGGAGGAACAGCTCTGCACCATGTGGTGCCTGCTCACATCCCACCTACTCCCAGCCTGAGCAAGGGAAAGCAGTTCCCTGCATGGGGCCAGATGCTGAGGAGAAGCCTGCCCATCACTGCTTACAATGGAGATACTCTCCAAGACAGTATTTCAAGAAAGGTGTCTCCAGAAAATACTTTGAAAACTTCAATCATATAAAAATTGGAGATTAATTCAAAAAGTACCTGAGATGCTAATAATCATAATAAAAAGGAGACCTCATATTAAAACCATTAACTTTCAGAGGACTGAAAGGGAATAAATGTTGCCCTGTTTTTAAGAAAAATCCAGACTAAGCTGGGAAATTATAGTCCTGCAAGCTTTACTTCTGTATCAACTAAATTAGTTGAGACAATAATTACAGAGAGTACTAGAAATCATCTAGCTAAATGTGATATGACTAAAAAAACCCAACATGGATTTTGAGGGGGAAAAAAATCATTCCTGACCAGTCCACAAAAGTACTGTGAGGATGCTAATAGAATGGTCTACAGAAAAAAGATATTTATTGGGCTTTCAAGTGGCTTTCAATAAATTTCCTCACAAAGAGTGAAAGGAAAACTTGGTAATTACTGGAAATGCAAGAACATCACTTGCTCATTTTATCCCATTCCCAGCTCCAAAGCCCAGCACTACAGACAGCAGCAGTGTGAGACTTTCCAGTTAGGACAAAGTGGCAATATTTAGTGCTTTTTTCACCACAGCTTCATTTCAATCTGCTCTGAGCTCTTTTAGACCAGATGATACCACAGAAGCCCTGTGTATCTTAGCACCTGCATCATTGTTACTTCCATTAAGGATGAACTATCATTGAAAACAGAAAAACATGATGAAAAAGGAAACAGATCCAGGTGGTGCCCAGAAAGAGCTCTCTACTATAAATGTGTTGACCTGCATTACTGTCAAAAACAACCAGCAGAGTGTCCCATTACACCCGTTCTTACACCAAGGTTTAATTTCCCTGCTAGTGATTTGGCAAAGGAGAGAACAGTGCAGTGACAAAAACTCCACGATATGCAACAGATATTATTCACCACTGTGGAAATATAAGCCCTGCCAAGTCCCTACCAAAGACAAGTAAACAATCAATACACCAGGAGATCACCCTCAGCATAGATGGCTGCGAAGTTACACATAGGAAGGTGCAGTTTGCCCTCTCCACACACACTGATGGGCCTTCAATTAACTGTAACCACCCAACACTTACATCGTATTGTTGTGGACAGCTCAGCCTGCTCAATGCACAGTGGGAGTCAAAAAAACCCAAACAAGCTGTTTGTGTTAAGAAAAGATAAAAATGCTAAAAGTATCAAAATCTATTTTATAAACTGAAAGCACCACCTCACCCTGGATTTTGGACATCCCATCACAAAAAAAGGTACAGAGAAAAAAAAAAACCAGAGAAGACAGGGAACATATGACCATGTAATACAAAAGAGTCTATTAAAAAGATCTGAAATGTTAGGAGACTGCTTAGATTACAGAGAGTTGATGCATGAGAGAAAAAATGTTACATGCAATAATGAAAAGAAAATCTCCTGTTCCTATCTCCAAATAATAGGGCATTCCACAAAACAACTACCTTTTTTGTTTGTTTTTTTCATACATCCCTTTTTGCACAATACAGCATTAACCAGTGGCGCTCACTGTCAGAGGATAGAGAAGCCAAAGGCTTAATGGAATTCAGAAAGACTTTAGATATCTATGATAAAACAACCATACCTGATTTTATATGGAGCTTTTCATCTCTAAAAGCGCTTTTACAAAGCTCTTTACAAAACTCAGGATCACTATTTCCCATTTTAGAGATTCATAAGAACATTACAGGTAATAAAATGTCTAAATGTCTAAAGGGCTTTAAAGACTTGCTCAAAGCATCAAGACAGAAATTACTCCACTGTCTGGCCACAATGACAGACAGAATGCAAACAGGGTGCATTAATAAAATCTTTGAAGAACCTATTTGGTGTATCCAGCTCCCAAATTCTGGTTAAATCTTCTGCTGGGGTTAACCTGTTTCCAAGGATCTTCCATATTTACTGCCAATTACCTGCCATTGCAATGACTTGGGACATTGGTAAGGGACTCTTGCTTTCTTCCCCCAGAACAACAGAACTGCTACTTATGGTCTTTCATACTAACCATTGGGATGCTGGGAAGAACCTTGTGAAACACAGTGGGTTGGAGCATCCCAAGTACATATGCTGTCAGCCATCCTGGACAAGAAAGCTCTTTCAGGAATGCCTGCAGTAGCAGGAGACTGGACTGAAAGAGGCAGGTGTCCCTTGGACTCCCTATAGAGGGAAGAAAGTACGTAATCACACCTCTGTGGTGGGTATGCCCAAAATACAGGAAGTCGGTGAGGGAGAAAAGACACGTCAGAAAGATGGGAAAGGAACCTCATCACATACCTTTTCTCTTCTACCCTGATAATAACAGGGCCATATGCACATGACTGATAAAACTACAGAAGAGCTCTAGATGACCCAGGACAAAACAAATCAGAGAGGAATGAAAGGATGTCCACTTCAATTTAACACAGTGAGAAACTGAAATCAATGGCCATGCCGAAAGATCTGTAAAGATGTTTAGAGAGGATACAGTTACTGATGATGTGAATAGGGTACTTGGGTGCTTTAAAAACAGCAATACAAAACCTAGAACCCATTTCAGTAACAATATAGCTGTGTCTAAGGGGCTGTTATCTCCTCTTTCAACAAATCTGAATAAGCATACAGTTAATATAAACTACTATAGCCTTCACTAACACTATCAGACTGGTAATCAAACTGACGGACAGCAGGGATGCTGCAGGGAGACAACACAACTCTAAATGGAATTGCTATTGAGTCCTTTTTGTATTATCTTTCCTATTTACCTTTTACAAAAGCTCATTCCTAGGCAGACTAGGTATTTCCCATTCAAATGCTTCCTTATACCAATACTACCTGATCATACTGCTGCTGATGGACAGATCTACATCTTTCGTATTGGAATAACTCCTGGTACAATGTACATCACTAGCTAATAATTCGTTATTTGTGTAAGTTATGTATAACAATAAAGATCCTTCAGAAATTCTGGCATAATGGCTAGTTGCCAGTGGGACAGAAAGGAAGCGAAAAAGAAAGCTTTATAGCTTGGAAAGGATAAAGGATGGAGATGATCCCCCAGATTAAAGTGACAATTTCTTAGCTTCTCAGCTTCAGAAGCACAGGAACAAGAAGTCACACTTCTTGGACTGCCAGTAAACTCTGTACAAGTGGAAAAATATACATAGTAAGCCTGCATCAGACAGCTGAAATGTGCTGTTGGTGCTGTGGCCTGGTATCAGCAGTGCTGATAATTGGCCTTAATTTCAGCAGCTGAAATTAAAGCAAACACATTTCATGATTTGTGCAAAACTTCCAAGAAGATCATGAGGGACTTTTCCAAACCTAGGCGTACACATTTTATGCTGAGCAGATATGCAAGCTCCCACTCTCCAAGCCTCCTCTCAGGAGACTGAATTCCACACACAGACACTGACCTCCCACCTATGCCACACATACTCCCACAGTTCTTCCCTCTAATACTCTAACTCACAACTTTGTTTGTACAGGCGACTAAAGGGTGGCCTAGCAACAATTCCCTGTTCTGAGGTGCCACTTGGTTCAGGATACATTTACACTAGGCTGAGGTCCACCTCTTCGGCCAGTCACTCCCTAAGCTGCTCTGGAAAGGAGGAAGCAGTGCTGTTCAACTGCAGCACAGAGCAACAGCAGTCACCTTGCTGAATGCTGCCCTTGCTGGCTGGTGCATACACAACCAGCACCGATTGCCTGCTTGTGTTCCATCTTCATTTTACTCCAAGCTCGGTCATTTGTGCTCTGATTATCTCTCGTTACTGACGACCTTGCTGTAATGAGTTTTAATCTGCCTCGCATTAATTAGAAACATTTTCATTAGCCAGCTCAATTTTAGGTAAATAGCTAATAGAAGCAACTGAGCTGCAATTAGTTATCTGTGGGGCAGTTCAGGATAAAAATCAGAAGAGAGCAGCTGTTTCCCCTCTAGACACCTCTGTGATATAATGCACTATTCTGTGTAAGTCTCCTGAGCTGGGAGAACAGGGAGCATAGGGAAGGGCTGGTCAGAGACAAAGAGAAATAATACGCTAAAATAATGGGGCCATAGTACTTCTATGCCTATAATGTTACCTGTATATTCTCTTCCACTAATTGTTCCAGATCAAACCATTGAATAAAGCAATTTGAGAATCAAGCTGAGTCTCTTACACCCACAGACCTCCCTTTCAGTGAACAAGGTTCTGCTCTTGAGGCTGTTTTACCCTGTGACTGTTCAACAGGTCCTTTACAAGGGCTCTTTTGGGCATGTATATTAATGTGAATACTACTTACACATGAGGGTACAATAAGATCAGATTTGCACAAGATGGAAGGACCAGACATATGTGTATACAGATATATAATACTTGCAAATGCAGTAGGTTCACAAAGGTGTATTCAATACCTTGTTGTCCTGGTAGTGCTCGCATACAAAGAGATCTGTCCTGTGCTCCATCGCAGAGAACCCAAGGAGGATGGAAAGTAATTCAACTGCACATCTGCACAAGGCACTGAGACATTTACAGAAGCCACAATGAAATTAGGCACGTGTCTTGATCCACTGATCACAGTGCCTGCAGGTTCTGTTACGGAGGCTGGTGAAATGATAATAAATTTGACACAGCATCTCTCAAAATTAATTCAGCTCAGCTTGCATTACACCATGTGGGATGCAAGTAAAAACAACCTGAGTGCTGTAAAGACACCATCTTATATGGCACTGTGCTTAGCTTTCAGCCATCAGTCCTACTAAGCCCTGTTCCAATTGTAATTTTCAGTTGCTGTAAGAAACAATATCAACTGAGAGGTGCATTACATTCAGGAGTGTTCCCTAAACAGGAGCTGCTGACACACTCTGCAGAAACTGCAGACTATTGACTGCACAGCAAGAGAGGATGTTGTGCAGTAAAAATGACCTGAAGGAAGAACACTTCCCAGACAGCTATGTATGTAAGGAAACACAGGAAAGGCAGTAGCATCGGAAGTGAGGGCTGGTCTTGGTCCACAGGGAAGGTGGGGGAAAGAGCTCAGTTATGGCTATGCCTTCAAACTGAAGAATCCTAGCAGCAGGAATGAAGACGGAGATCTCACAGCCTCTTCCCTTAGTCCCCACACTCCATCCTGCAATAAAATGGAGCTGGAAAAGCCACGGACTCCACACAAAGCCCAAAGAGAGAGAAGATACAGCAAAAGATGAGTTTTATCAGGATGGATGGTCCAAGCACCAAAAAAAAGATTGAGAAAGTTCAGCTAAGTCTCATCTAGTTCAGCAGCTGAGGGTCAAGACAGGGTAGCTTCACACAGTCTGCTCTCCTGCTGTGGGTGTGCAGAAAAGAAGGAAGCGCAGAGGCAGTCGTTGCAGCTGGAGGGGAGAAACAGTCACATCCACTTTGTCAACGCCAAAGAATCTGGGCCGACATTTTTCTCTTCCCAACAGTTGAATCCCACCCTACCAGCTGCACGTCACAGCTGACCTCCAGTCAGGACCAATCTGAGTCAATGTCAGGCAATTAAATCGTGCAGCAGCAGCTTGTACATATGCAACTTCTCTCCTGGCAGGTCACTCCAACAGCCACAGGAGCAGAGCAAGCGGGCTCCCTCTCTTACAGCCACGCAGACACACACCAGAATTCAGCTTGGTGACAGAACCCAGAAAGAAAGGTTTCTGTTGCAGTCTCTCTAAAGAGAGCACAGCCCCTTACCAAACGGACAGAGGCAGATTCGTTTCCCCTTCTTTAATCTGAGAAGCTCTGACCTTTAAAGTACAACCTCTTCCCACAGGAACAGGATGCCTGAAGAGGAAAGAGACAGTAACACATGAAATACCTATGAGTGATTAAATTGGATTGACAAGGAAGTCAGGAAAAATAACAACCATGGGATTACACTGTCAATTCCAAAAAACTGCAGTGACTGTCATAGCACCACATCCAACAGACAGAGTGGCTGCGGTGCCAGTAAGTCATCACCAATGGCAAAGTGCAGTTCTACTTTTCAAAGTGCCTATGTTGAAAAAAAAAAAAAAAACAAAACAAACACAGAATGTCCCCTTGTTACTCAGCAGGTCTGTTCCCTTTAGGGTATCAGTCAGAGCTGCTGACTTCAGTGAAAAAAAATATATATAACTCCAGCTTTTTCATCTAGTTGACACCAAACAGCTCCACACCAAGAAAGCTGGTGTCTATTAGCATCCCAGCAATGTCACTAGTATGGGAGACTGAGCTGGTGTCTCTTCTGATTCATACACAATCAATAGCCTTGTTAAACTGCAATTAGAAGGTCTGATCCTTCCTTGCAGCCACTCCTGTACTTTCTCACTGAAAACAATAGATTTCTGCTGGTGTTAATGGACACTGAATTTGGAAAAATTGGCTTTGTGAGTGCTAGTGAAGGTAGCATCTACTGAACACACATGGATGCTAGGAACACAAGCAAGAGAGAACTTATATTGGCTTTGAGAGTACTCCTTTAAAATAGCACGAGATAGCAGTTTAACGAAGTAAAACATAAATATCTGACAGGGCACCAAACTGAGATGAGCAAAAGGAGAGCCCAGGTGAGGCTGCATGCTGATTATTCATTATTCAGAGTACATTGGTTTTGCTCCCACAATAAGCAGAAGGAATTACCCCCAGCAGTACCAGAGGCAATTGGCTTCACTGCAGCTGGTAAGACAATGAACAATATTGTACATGCCTCACCTGCACTTGGCTGTGGCTCATCAAGGTTGTGAGGGGAATAAAACTGAGATCACCTTTATGTACAATTACGTGTTCAACATTTTGCCCTTTCCATTGCCAGTTGTTGAGTTTTCCCTCCCATCTTAGAGATGAATGAGCATCCATGAGGCAAGGATGCTTCATCTGCAAATGCCAAACTACAAAACTCAAGTAAAATAGCCAGTAAAGCTGTTGGACGTCTTGCCTCATTCTAATTTTAAGGAAACAGAGTGTCCTTCCACCTGCAGACTCACTGTCAGTTATTATTTTATTTACAAGGATGGGGAGCTGTGCACACAAAAAAAAAGAAAATGAGCAGAAAGCCTCCACCTCCAGGTTACCTATCTCATCCAGGATCAGAATGACTGGTCAATATTTAAGAGTGGTTCAGCCTACAACATTATAAAATAGATTTCTGCAGAATTGCCTGTGAAGGAACATCCCTACATTTATCCCCCATCCTTCCAGAGAAGCAACCATAAATATCAGGAAATGGGCTTTATCAAGTAAAAACCTAGGTTGACTTTTTCTTGATTTAAAAGATGCTTATTTCCACAACTCTCCTGTGCAAGTACCCCAGAGGGAAGGGTAATGGAAGTCTGGTCCATTACTACGCAGTTACAGCTTTAGTGAGGAGAAAACTGCATATTAGGCAACATTAGCCACAATTTTAAAACAAAAGCACCATCTAGGAATCCAGATATTTCAATCTCCATCTGACATAAGTAAAAGACAATGTTCCTTTGCAAAAGGGGAAGTATATAGTATAAGAGGCTAAGATTGGACAAGAAGAAACAAGATGACACTTCACTGGAGATAATAGGCAAGAGGCAATCTCCATTAACAGGCTAGTCAAAGACGTCTAATGTCTAACTTGGTTAGAAAGTAAACAGTTAACTCAAGACAGAAAGCAATTGGTGCAAAACCTGACAGAACAATAATACTGACAAAGATCCTCCAAAGAATCAGATCTTGCTGGCAAAGTACAGTCACTGTGCATATTCCCAAAGACAAAATCTGCATGCCAAGAAGAGAGAATGAGCACAACACAAGATGGCTATAAAGCAAATAAATTAAATCAGATGCTAACAATCCAAAACTAATGCTATCTATGACTTTTAGCCTCAAATATTTAGTAATAAAGCATTTACCTACTCCACACAGAGATCCCCTGAGAAAGAATGAAGTCACAGTGAAACTGGAAGTTGATGTCAGCAGGCAGAAGAAGATGGAAAACAGAATAAACATGGTCTTGACTCGGTGTCTACAAAAGAGTGGAGGTTCACTGTTCTCTCATTAAGGACATCATGGCACAAAAGGAGGCTATGCATTACCACTGAAGATTTGCTCCATTTCTGGACAGGGACAGAGTGCTACAGGACAAGCCCTTGGCTAAAGATGGTAAGATGGGACTCAGATCCAACTACAAAGACCCTCTGATGAGTGACTACTGCCTGACAAATTGCGTAACACATCAAGGCAAAGCTGGCAACATGAACAGGCCTCATCCAGGAGCTTCTTTAAATCTACATCATGTCTATTCTGAAGCCTAAAATTGGCTCCCTCTTAATTGTCTGCTCATCAACACCTGGCATTCACCAGCATCCCACAGCAGCCAGTGGGCTACAAGATACCTAACTGCCTCTTTGAGAGCACAATTACCAAGTCTACATGGATTGCTGTCCCAATTACACATACATTGGGTGAGCTTCTAAACACAGTAATGAGAAATATAAAGTCCTCCTCCTTTGAGTGTTGATAGAATGCTGCAGTCACAGGGAGGCAAGGTACCTCAATCCCCTCTACTACAGGAAGGCAGCTATCTTTGGGCCACATCACAACAGTTCCCAGAAATCACTCCACAGGAGTAGGTAGTCTGCATCTTCCAGGGGGCCACTTGGAACTCAACCAGCACATCAGATTTGATGTCCCTGACAGAGGGAACCCATTCTGGCAATAAGGCAGTCCAGATAATGACTTTGTGTCTTGTTCTAAAATCCATAAAATCCACATGTCCAGCATTCCTCGCTTCCAAGCCTTCATGATGTTGCTTAATTGTCACCCAGACAGAAGACACTGGTCTAATACCAACCATGAAGACCTCACCTTCATATGGCAATGCCCAGACTCAAGCTCATTTTGACACATAATATTAGGAAACCAAAAGCTCAGCAAAAGCAAGCTTGGAAACACTTTCTAAACTCTAGTCCTACTTTTGCAAATCCCCCATCTCCAAAAAAAAAAGTCTTTGCTGTCTTTGCTTGCAGTGAAGCATGTGTTTCTAGCAATTGTATGGGAGCTGTTAGATTTTACTATTCAGTTGCCTAAAAGAAGAAAAAGAAATCTCCTCTGTTGGCCTATTAATCTGTCATAACGAGATTCTTCATAATTAGTTTGTCCCAACAGTTGCTTTGTAACAGTAGTGAGAGAATATTTCAGGAATGGCAATTACCTCTGGTGTCAAAATGATGAGGAAAACAAATGTTCAACCATCAACAAAATGCAGTGCCTTTTCCACTCCCACCCAATGGTGGGTGACAGCACTGCACATCAGAATTACAGTGTGGTTAATTACTAGGCATGTTGCAATTGAGATTCACTTTCCCTCTTGAGATGAAATTTGTTGAGCAATGTAGGTGGAAGGAGGGGCATCTGCCAGGGGGATAGGGGCTGTGTGAGGAAATGGTCTTATTGATACACTGTTGCTTCTTTAATTTACTACACATACATCCAACGATTTTAAGCAGTGAGCACTATTTAAAGGAACTTTCCTTTATTAAGTATACGTAGATCCTACCATTTCAAAGATTTTGCAAAAGGACAGAGCTTGACTTCTTTATTGTTGCTTTAAATTTACTATCCTTCAAATAAAATCTATGTCTGCACTAGTCTTTCCATACTATCCATACTAATACGAAATATAATAAGTTTCTAGGCTGTTTCTAAATGGAAGAGTTCCTTGGGCTGTGAGCTCATTGGATTTCAGCAAGTTAAGGAACGTGACACCTGACTGTTTCTGGCACGAGATTTCCAGGAACAAAGCTAAAGCACACACAGTGTGAAGCTCATCTCCTCAGATGAGGACCAAGCTCTGACAAAGGTAGAAATCCTACTCCAGAAAGGGACTAGGCAGGGGAAACCTGCTGTCTTGGCTGTCATTGACACAAGTGTACAAAACCACAGCCTGGGAGAGCTGTTCTGCCTGAGTTTGGCAATGTATCAACCCAGTACCTGGGCCTCAGTTCTCTCAGAAAATTATGGTGGTAAATCTTTACCACATAAATTACTAAGGAATGCTAGGCCAGGTGGGGTAAGCCTGTATCCAATCTGCCAGCAGCATGGTGGGGGCCAGGGAGGTGTCAGCCAAGGCTGAGACATCAGTGAGCAGAGGCAAGGGCAGAGCTGGAGGAGGCAGGAGGCTGATTCAGGCCTGGTACAGGATGGCAGTGCAAGTGAACAGAGGTCAGCTATGTGGGGTGAGTGTGGGAAGCTGTGTGCGTTCAAATGAATGTCCATCAGAAGAGATGGACACGTGAAGCTGCTTCTGCATGCGTTTTGCTCAGTCCTCAACCACGTTACCAAACACTTGCTGCCATAAAATCAAAATTTAGGTTTAAAAGAATTAAACATCATGCTCACTCCTGATACAGATTCAGTCCCTAGCCTGCAGCCTTTGGGGAGAGCTGAAGTCAAGGTAAATTGCAGTGGATCTAACTTTGCCAATCCCAGAAATGAGCAATACCAGCTTCTGGGAGCCCCTCCCATGGATCAGGTTGCAGTCACCTTGTCTTCAAGCACACAACCCTGAACAAGCACCAGCTCAGAGGGAGGAAAGTGTGGATACAGAAAATGGTGTTACTGTTTCTCACTCCCCATTGCTCAGGAGCCATCATTTCAATTTAACAATGTTCCTCTGTCAAGGGTCACCATTCTGTATATTGGCAGGGAATAACTCCCAATTGAGATTGCCACAGCAAAACCTCGGCTTGCCGTAAGAAACAGAAGCAGGGAAGTTGTCCTGGAAAGCAAGAGGAGAGACAGGACAGGTGATACTAGGGCACTGCAGACATTAAACAGCTCCCGCTGGGCTCTGGAAATGCCCAGCTGTGCTGCTTGACTGTGAATGCAAAGGAAACGGCCTGTGGGAGGAAAGCGTATCTTCCCTACTTCTCTTCACACAACAGTCCTATGATAAACAAAGCCAGCTGCCCTTCAGCAATTCTGTAAAAACTAACTTCTATTCAGAGAAACTCTACAACAACAAACAGGCTGCACAGTTACAGAGTTCACAGGCAACTCAAAATTAGTACATTTTCAAACACAGACTGCAGGGGCAGTAAAGACATTTTAAAAGATGGGTTTTTTTTGGAAAAGCAATTCTGCTAGTGACCTTTTCAGTGAATTTACCTCTAAATTCAGCAAAACTAGCAATATTAAACAGACCCAGACTTGGCAGGAGGTATTTCATAAAACACTGGACATGTACCGATACATGCAGACTCACATGCAAATTTATTGTTAAAGTCGAGTTAGGAACAGAGTGGAGGCTGTATAAAGACAACCCTTGTCACCATGTTTATCTGCTCACTGTGGGACCCTTCCACGTCACATCGGCTCAGTACACTGACAAAAACAAGTTGTTACTGGTGTCAGACCTGCCAAGATGATGCTGCTGCAGAGAAAGGAGAAGCAAGCTGCTCTGAATGGTGCACCATCAGCACAATTTGCAGCCACTGAGACAGAACTCTCAAGCCAAAAAAGATTTAAGTAAGCAAAAAACCAACACGAATAAAGACAACCCAAGCCAGTTCTATGGGACCAAAAGTAGGCTTAACTAGTCTAGTAGTGAATCTGATTACCATCTTTGATTGGCTCTTCCAAAGCCATCTTCGAACATTTGTTTCAGAAGAGGCTACTTAACCAAAACTACTCCCACCTGAACACACTGGCACATGTCTACTGGCAAAGAGATGTGCCTGTCCAGATGCACAAAAATGCAGATTTCTGGCCAGGGCACCTGAACACACTAGTAAATAAAGCGAGGAGTAATGCCTAGCACTGAACATTACTTTTTTGTTTGTTCCTAGACTAAATCAGCAACTGCTCCAGCTCAAGAGGAACCTAGTCACCAGGGCTTCCTCAGAGTCCTGCCTGGTTCTGGGGCACCAGATGGAAGAATACAGCAGAGTTCCTTCCAGAGACACCTTCCCCTCAAGTATGCAAAGAGGGTAGCTCCCACACACGTAAAAGGGTTTGCTTGGAACCCACTAACACACTTCCCACGTCGACAAGAAGTCCAGAGGAGTGTTTGCAAAACCCCCACCCACCACAACAATTCCCTTACTACTGACTTAACTGACTAAATGAAGACACTGACTTGACAGGTAAGGTAATTGCGAGCTACCCTCTAGCACGTCCTTTTATCAGATACACTTTGGGGAGAACGTGATAAGGTCACTAGTTTAGCAGAGCAAATCTACCATATTCAGTCCAGCTCTGAAATTCCAGCCTGGCCTGA
This sequence comes from Anabacerthia variegaticeps, assembly GCA_035583185.1. Classification (NCBI taxonomy): domain Eukaryota; kingdom Metazoa; phylum Chordata; class Aves; order Passeriformes; family Furnariidae; genus Anabacerthia; species Anabacerthia variegaticeps. Next base: position 41,730,268 of record JAWWEW010000165.1, on the reverse strand, counting down.
TACATGAAACATCCTCTGCACGCCACTCTACTCTCTTCACTCCTGGTTTTACATCTCTGTACTCCTAATCTGGGGGCCTTCAAGATGGTGTCACATTGCAGGATGACTACAGCAACCTTAGAAAAGGGAGTAGAATGCACAATATGAGTCTTGGTAAGGATTCAAAGGGTCACTAAAACAACACTTGAGAAGTTCAGTTTGACATTGCAAGTACTGATATGTCTCTATTCCCAAATGAAACTTTTAGGCCTATTTTTCCTAGTCTCAGATAAGATTATTTCTACTCTTAGGCCAATTGTCTTCCTGTTCTTAAAACAGGTTAAGTACTGGCTACCTGTCAGCTCTATTGATTTTACAGGTGGCCCCTAACAACCATATAAACTGGACAGTAGTTCAAAGCTACACGGTTGTTCATAAAAAAAAATCCAGAATTAGGACCTGATCCAAAGCCAGTGGGATCAGCCTTAAGTCACTTACAGCGGCATCCTAAGCAATTTCTGCTTTTTCTTTCTTTTTACACAGACCTTTAACCCTCTGAGAAATCCTATGTTCACATCCATTTGCACCGCCCACATCTAGGCAGGAAATCTAGGCAAATCAATCATGAGCTCTTCAAAGATACCTACCATCTCTTGCCATACCTCTTGACTTTGCACTGCTGAGTGTTCATTTTTGCTCATTTCACATTGGGACTCAAGGCATAGTCCAAACATTAAATAAAACATGATTATTTCTCCATTCCCCATTTGTTCCTTCTAGAATGCTTCTGATTACGTAAATTGCTTGCAGTACTGCAACCTTCACGGGCTTCCTAATGGTTTCCTTACTGTACCAGTTGAGATGCTCTTCAGATTCTCCTCTGGCTACTATCAACCTCTTTAGCAGCTGTAAGGAAGCAAAGTCATGAGGTCCTCGGGGATTCAAATGAAAAGGGATAGCCCCACCTGGAGGAGAGATGGCTAAAAGCTCCCAAGGCACACAGTGTCACTCCTGCTGGGAAGCTGAGAGAGACAGTTCAGGCAAGTGGTGTGCCTGTGAACTCACATTCGTGCTCCTGGAGCAAAGCACTTCAGGGACAAGGATGCACAGCCAGGAAAAAAGGTGAAATAAATGAGGCACTGCCTCTTTCCACTCACTTCTCTCCTTCTTCCTCCTTCAAAAATGTCACAGTAGATGGCACATTTCTCTGAATAAATCATGGCAGATGACTGAAGAACATCTTGTTTCATAGACACACATCCCCAAAAAAAAAAATGGACCTTCCCAAAGCTACAAAATTAAAACCTAGTGATGCTGTGGCCAGAGCATTCAGCTGACACCACTCTAGAGAGCACAAGGAGGAAAAGGAAGTGTTGTATAAGACTTATTCTACAGCTTTTTATGTGTTTTCAGTGCAAAGCTTTTGTGCTTTGTGTTTTGGCAGGAAGTTTGCTAGACAGCAGTGCTCAAAATGTAGTCATCAAGCCACCAGCTGGCCCTGCTACTAGCTTTTTTAGACTGCCTTAGTGTCAACCATGCCTTTTAGATGAAGAGATATCCTGGGGAGCACATAACAGGGCAACCAAACATGATCAGTTCAGGGACTGTGGATGGGCTCTGAAGCTCTTCACCTCTCCATTACTGGTTCCCATTTAGTTTGGTGACAGAAAGTCACCGCCACCTAATGGTTATTCCATGTCTCATAGGGAAGTTCTTTCGCTTCTCACCTCACTTCACCACAGTAGAACAGCCCCCAGTCCTCATTTACAGCTGCCTTTGAATACCATGGAGAGTTCCTGGGGACTTCTCTCTGCAGACGCAGTCCACCTCCATCAGGAAGAAACTATTTTAGGACACCACTTATTATTTAAGGCACATAGTGTTACTGAATCATCAGGGAAGTCCAAAGACAGAGGCTATTTCATTGGTCTGAACCATCCAGAAACTGTAAGCTATTTTTGAAAAACACATACACAAGTACACCTACTCCTGTTCTTTCCAGGATCCTTCAGCTGGGCAACTTCACTGTGAGACAAAACTCGTTCTGAAAACACCCACTCCACTGTGAGAAGCAAATGTAACAAACGCCAGGAATAGCCTCCAAAGAACAAGAAATTGCATTCTCTATAATGATGGCACAAGGTTACACTTTCCAAATATTTGCCCAGGTACTGACAGCCCAATAACCATATGTTTGAATGAGAAGAACATTCTCATTCTGCTCTCAAAAGGAGGATATTTAATTAACTTCCCCAAATGGCTTTTCCCTGACAAAGCAATTCTGTAGCACACAAAGTTAATTCAAGAATGGATTCCTACTGTCTCACGAGACACCTTGACCAGAGATTCTTCTTCTCCTTGCTATCTGCTCTCCATTAAAAAAACCCCACCTGTATTGACATTCACAGCAGTAACCTTTTGTCTTACAAAGGAAAATGACATAAATGCCCTGCTCAGGATTTTCAACTGTGGCCACTTGTGCCAAAATCTGCAAGCCAACTGATGCATTGCAATCATCTTACTATACTGACAATTCAGAATCCCATTGATGCCAGCCCTTAAACAAACTGCACATTGTGACGCACCTCCTGACTGACAGCAGAAACAGAAATTGATGCCAGCAATGTAGGAAGTGTCAGCCAAGACATCCAGATGCTACGATAAGAAGCACGCTGGAAATGTCACAAGGTAGGCTGACTTGAGACTGGGAAGACAAACACTCAAAAAGGCCAACATCCAAGGATGCAGAAGAATGTCAGAGAAATGCAGCATTCTACAGAATAAAATGGTTTGTCGAGAAAGCAGTAGTTAAAGAAATGGCAGTGAGCAGACTGCCCTTCTTCCTCCCCTGACCCAGTACAAGCAGGGGCAGAAATTAAAAGAAATGCCCAAGCTTACATGTGGCAAAGATGTCCAGAATCATTTAGTGAACCAGACATGAAGCAAAGAAAGTTCGTATCTCCCCTAATGCTCCTGACACTAGACCTACAAACATACAATGTCTTGGGGCCAACCATGGCTACCACGGGCCTTGACAACAGTACACTGGCATTATCATCATATGCAGGAAAAGAGCATGTACCCCAGGAAAGGATCTTTAACTTAGGAGAAAGATCAAGTTTCCTATGTGGTCCAGCCACCAGTGGTGAGCAACCACTGGGAAGGACATAAAGCCTGAGCACTCAAGCAGATTAGTTCCTGCTACGGACAGCAATGGAAAAGAGAAGACTTTTTTTCTCTTGGCTGCTGCTGAGGAAGGCCTATGAGTGCCATCAGGCAAGTGGATTCTCTTTTCTCCTGTTTGGCAGGAGAACCAGAAAGAAGCAAACCAACCTCAGGACACATGGCAAATTCCCACTTACTGCTTCCAGCCTTAAGGAAAATAGTAAAACACCCCCAATCTGCTGGCCATAAAAAAATGCCGAGAACTGAGGAGCTGAGAGTATTAGCATCAAATGTGGTCCATGAGGGACAGAAAAATATAATAAGATTGAAGATAATTCCTTGGAGCTAAGCAGGAACCTGGCTAAAAGTCCATGGGGAACCCACTTCCTTCTTAATCTGCTTTGCATTTAATTGTTTCCTAATGACTATGTCCCTGTTTGGCCCCAATAGGTTCAGGGACTGGTGTTGCCACTGAAGCTTCCCATCTCTCATTCAAGGTCCTGGGTAATTTAAAGACTCCGATTTAATGGCTCACTGGGAATCCATGTAGAGTGAGTTAAGCATTATTTGCACTGGAGCAGCACCCACCAGCATGCTCAGTACCAGGAGGAGATCCACAGAAAGAAGTGGGTTTTAACTCCCAGCTGCAAGATCGTCTCAGACATATAAGCAGCTGCTTATATGCTACCTCACTGGAGGTAGAGGCACAGCACCCTCATCCAGACCTTCTGGCACTATCTGCAGTCCCATGGTCACCAAATCACATACACACACCCCCTGCCTCACAGAACCTCTTTTCTAGGCACAGCACCAAAACTGAGTCTGGAAATCAGTAGCCAATTCACACATACGCTTAAAAGAAAATTCCACACTCTCAGTTTATGAAGAGGAGGTTAAACTGGCCTCACTGGAAGGACAGAAAGCAAAGAGTACGATGAATGGCTGAGAGCACCAGAGATCTATCCAGATCAGAAGTTAATAGAAGCAACATCTGGATAAGTATCCTTACCAAACAACACTTAGTTGGGAGGGGCATTCACATCCTCTTGGGCCCACCCAGTGACTAATCTTGAGTACCAACTCCAATGGGGCAATTTCTTACAAGTGATTCTGAGCTAATATCAGACCAACAAAATCAGCTCCCACAGAGAGTTAAAAGAGCTGAAAGATGGTAGGACTTGGTTGCCAATCATTTAGAACTGCATTGCGATAAAAGGTTTAGTGTGCAAAAAAAAAAAACAACTGTCCAGGCCCAAAAAAATCTCCCATGCCAAACTGATGCTTCACTAGTACATGCTCTACAGGGATGCTGCTGAGGAATCCATAAGTGCTGTCACTGCCAGGCTCTGTGGTGGCACTCCATAACACTTGCCAATAGCAGGGCAGGCCTCCACTGGCCAACGAGTTTTACTAACTCAGGCTATACCCATGCCAGCTTCCTTCTATCTCCCAGTTCATGCCCCTTTAGGCAGCCAAAGGCTAGTGCTGGCCATGCCACAGAGTTCTCCCATGCCATGTTAGCACGCTGTACTTGCTGCTGGCTCTGCCACACGCAGGGGCTGACTCAGCTAGTCTTGGCTGCCAACCAGGGAGGGTGCAGCTCTGTGCAGTGCCAGCAAACAGGGCCCCTTCTGGCTGCTTGGGGCATGGATTGACAAACCATCAAAACCTGCATGACAGAGGTTAATGAAGCTATGAGGAGACATGAGAGAAGGTCAGGAATTTGCAATGGCTGCTGCAGACTCTGTCAAATGATAAGCTATCCACAGCACCAATAACTCCATAACTTGGGTGTCACTTAAGAAAGCTACAGCAGCCCTTCTGCAAAGCAGATTTCAAAGGCACAAGGCAGAGACATGGGCAGATAGTGAAATTCCAGATTACAATACATCCATCTCCACTTTATTCCAGAGCATCAGTGGCACTCATCTGGGATGGGGAGCTACAGCAGAACAGCTCAGCATCTTTAGACAAGAGAGGATGAGAATAAGCCCAAGGAAGCAATTCTGCAAACTATTCCAAAAAAGACCAAACTGATGATGTGGATTTTCTCCCACAGGAATACTAAAGCATGCTGTAGACTAACATCACCGATTTCTACCTTACCCAATACTGTTTCCAGCTTTAGAGTCCCTCCAGACTGAGAATCCCTGGAGACCACCACTCCATGCATTATGACTACATCAGAGGCCTAAATCCGACATGCATTAAGAATAAAAATGAGTTTAAAGACCTTACTTCAAGCACACTGTGCAGATTGGCCTAATTTGGCACAAGCCATATTTCCCACTCCAAGGAGCCTTAAACTGGAATAGCAGAGAAACCCTGGCTACATACACCATATGCACTCAGCTAAAACTGGGATTCATTCACAGCTCAAGGTACTATAGGGCTGTACACTGTAATGAAAGGTGCAGCACCAGACTTGAGAGGAACAATAAGGGTGCTTATCTTCCTTCTCACTAGAAATACTTTTTCCTATTAATGTTAATTACCGATATCAAAACACAACAATGTGTTTTTCAATGGAATGTACACTTCTTTGGACAATTCTCATTTCCTCAGAGATCTGAAAGTCTGACTCAACCCTATTATTTTGCTTTCAAGACACTCCTTCTACTTAAATCCCTCAGCCTTCATGTTATGACCATTACCAAACAATAAGCAGGACTACCAGGCCACTCTCAGCACTGACCTCCACACAACCAGTCTGGGCAGCAGCAAACCAGTGGCAGAGCCCAAATGCATCTTACCCACACACTTAAATCTTCACTGGACATAAGTGAGCACTGGTTGCACATGGCTACCTTTGACAAGGGACATTCGCCATTGGGGAATGCAGGTCCTGCAAGAATCTTATCTAATATGGAGCTATTACCTAATATTGCTCTTAACAATTTGGTAGAAAGCATTTTGACTTATTAAGCTGACAGCTTTACAGCAATGCTTTTGGCAACGCAACTGTACAGCCTTGCAGTTTCCAGGGAACACAGTTCAGTGCTATTACTTACCTGTGATTTGAGGAATTCATACTCCTCTGTTCCATATGGGACACTCCGAAGAGAAGTGAGGTAGTCATAGGTGATAACTGCCGTCTGTAAATGAAACCAGAAATGTTCAGCAAGCTCTGCAGTTATCAAAACAGTAAGACTTAAGGAGAATGTATGCAGCTTAGGCTTCAAAGTTTAGGCTCCACAGTGAAGCCTATGGTAACAGACTCATTATAAATTAAATTAAAATATTTTTATTTCAATGAATGTTTATAAAAACCAGGGCAGGGGCCTCACTGATATGTAGCTGTTAAAAATAAGCAACACTTGGCAGTCTATACTCTCTTCTATTTGAGGAGCTCAAAGCACCTTGCACAGCGGACTCCCATTCTCAGTCAGCCATCGGGGGCTTCCACAGTAAGGTCTGCTGCTAGTAACTGAGGCCATGCAGACCCTGTTTGTGCCCCATCAGTTATCCCACACTGCATCTTCACACCTCCAACCTGCCTAACCAGCTCACTCTGGGCAGATGGCTCAACAGGGAACAGAGTGACTGAAGACAAGCTCATAGATTAGCAAAAGCAGCAGTACTTTTGGGGACATCCAACTGCACAGAAGACTACAGGCCCAAAGGGTCAGATACCCAATTACAAAATCAGAATATGGGGATCCTGAAGTTTGTTGGCTAGACACAGCCACAGACAATGGAAATAGATTCCTAAGTACCTCAATGATTTCTGAAAACAGATCTAGGGTATTTCACAATTCCTATGACTGAGGCTCCTCTCACAGTCAAAATGCCAGTGAATGGAAATGAAGCATACAGGTCATGTTTGGAAGGAGAGAAGGAAATGTACACCTGGAGGAGCCTGTCCACTAACCTGCCATTTGAACTTCATGATCCTTGCCACAAAAAAACATTTGCGTAACTTCCATCAAAAGTCAGTTTTCCTAATATCTCCCTAATGAAGGGGTAGCATTCCATTCTGGCACAGCATACTAGCCCCACCTTTCATCACAAACATACCCAGGAAGGACATAAAGTCCAGGTGATGTATTATGAAAATCAGGGAGGCAAGGGAATCAAACCTGATTTGAGACAAAAGCACTGAACTGACAATAGGAAAACATTCAAAAACTCAGAAATGTATGCAAGAGGGGACCAAGCTGGGAATCAGTTACAAACAGACACACTCCTTCTTTGTGGAGGTTAGGTTTCTCATGTTTCCTGTTTTCCAAATTGTAAGCTGAGAACAGCAATTTTTTTTCCCGGCTTTTCAGGCTCTCTCGCCCCTGGTGAACTCAAGAGCTGCACAGCTACACAGAGACCATTCAGAAGAAAAATTTTTCAAAGCATCTTCACAACCTCAAAGAAAACTTTGAAGTGGAGGGAGGTTCAAATCAGCCTGGCATGAAGGCTTGAGTTTGTTCTTATTTTATCTCTGGTCCACGAGGGTAATTATCACCTCCAACTTGAAAAGAAGCAGCTAACAGACTGGCCTGTATTACAGAGGAAGAGAGAATTAATTAAGCGGTTGCTAATTACATTGTAATCTTAAACACTAAATTAATATTATGATGATCCTGATAGGCAACTCTGACATTGCCAAATCCCTGCCAGCGTCTAAGATGTATTTCAGTTACTGCACAGAATGTTCCTTCCACGTAACCAAAACAACCAGGATACTCTCAAAGGAATATGGCAAATGCACAACTGCTCTGCCAGGTTTCTAATTTTACCAGAATATAGAAACTCTGCAGCATGATGCTACTCACACCGCTAACTTCATTCTCATCCAGACTAGTGCTGTCATTCATGTTACAGGGTGAGACTGAGGCCTGGAGATATAAAAAGACCTACAAAATCAACCAGTCCCTTTACAAATGCCAGATTACTTTCACTGATCTTGTATCCAATCCAGCGTCAAATGTTGCAAAGACTTGGGTTTCCACTTCATGTCAATGAATTCTCCACACCATACACTCCTCCACTGCTCCTAAACCTTAGATCTTACCAAGTCATGGCACAATGTTTCCTCTGAATAGTTGTCTACCCATACATAAACAAGAGCCGGTTCTGTAAACCGAGGCTTAAGAAGAAATTTTCTGCTAGTGAGCTTCATCAAGTTTCTTATGGAGTCTGCAAAGAACTACTGAACCAGCGTGCTTAAAATACAAGTAGACTGAGATCTTTCTAATCATACTCAAATGAAAGCCATCTAGAGTCACCTAATTACGGGTAAAGTTTCTTGATCCTCATGTGTTTTTTTGTCCAGGCTTCACTTTTCTTCTGTTTGCCATATGACAAGTTGTCTTAAATTTTTGTGTCTGCTGCTGAATTTATGAGCCCTTAAGCATTACAATCTCTTCACTACAGTCTGCTTTTGCCTGGCTACAATCCAATGATCGAAGTAAGCATCCAGGTAAGAAGCCTGAGCAGGTCTTGACTCAAGGACAGATACTTTAGGTCCATGTAGATGCCACCAATATCCAATACCCAAAATCACTTGTTTGCTATAGAGTCTTACCTTTCCAAGCAAGCAGCAAGCAAGCCCAAAGCTGAGCCTCTTAGTAGCAAACATGTCTGCTCTACTGGCTTTACATGGTCCATGGCTAAGGAATGACAGCAGTTCGAACTGCCTGTGCTCAGATGAGAGCTGACCTCTGTCCAACAAGGAGCAGACCCCAAGCTGGGAAGGCAGAGGTCACTGGTGCAGGAGGACTAAAGAATCTCTCAGAAGCAACCCAACCACATGCAATCATATACACCAGAGGAAACACAGAATTCAAAAAGAGACAGAACATTCTTGCTTGAAAAGCAGACCGACACACAGATTTAAGCACATGCTGCCATCACCTGCAGAAGACTGAGCACTGGTAGCTTGGTTTCTGGGGTCACTGCTTGCAGCTATGGGTGCAAAACCCTCTAATGCATTTAAGAGCGGGGCCAGTGAAGCGCTTTACAGCCAATGACTTGTGACTTCCCTGAAGGCAGAGAACATGAAAGTCAAGCATGTCTGTAGATTTGCCAGCACCTAAAGCAAAGAAAATCTCCTTTCCCCTACTTCCTATTCATCAGGAAAGTAATCTCTCACCATCACACAAAACACAGACCAACTGCACAGCTTCATCACTGCATACTTCTAACTTATTTTTGTCTTAAACAGAAGATTGCAACAAAAACAGTGGCTTCAGAAAGACGGAGAAACACAGTGGTCAAGCAGGCAGAATGCTGGAGAGCCCAAACAGTCTGAACAGCAGATTCTCCTCCAGTTACAATATGCTGCATTCCCTCTCTGTGCTCAATTTCCTGTGCTTTAAATGGGAAAGAGCTCCTCCCTGCCACTGGGCAGTGTTGCCTTATGGTTAGGGAGAGAGCACAAAGCTTAGCACTTATTAGGTAAGCAGGAAAGATTACAGTTTGTATTTATGCCTTCACCTTTTCAAAATAAACATTAATTTTTCACAATAGTTCACGATGCTGCATGCACATGGCACCTGAGCCAACCCACAGAGCTTGTTTCCTACTGCATCTGCCCTCAGGAGCTGACTCCCTGTAAAACTCATTAATGAAGTGCTTAGAAGTCATAGAAAATGCAGACAGACAGCTGCTTACCACTGGGGGTCTGTAAATGATGGAGATTGTGGCCTGAAGTGACAGATGTATAATGAAACTGAGGTACAGGGAGACTGATACCCCCTCCAGAGTCTGCTCTTCATGCTCCTGGCTGCTCGTGGATTCATCAGTGAATATCCTTAAGGAGAAGGCAGAAGCCTATTTGGCTGGCAGTCTCCGTTCTCAGGTTTTCTGAGAAATATCAGTGATGCTAGACAGATGTAGCATTTATTTTATAAATCTGGAAACTACTCCAACCTCAGAAGTATGTCATCTCCCATCCTCACTTTACACTTGCTTTGAGAATGATCCTCAAAACACCAGTCCTTCTCTCCCCAAATCTCTCATACTAAGGGTCATAGGGCAATGCCTACCATAGTTTATCAATACAACAACCAGGATCCCTAAAACAATGTTCCAATGTCCAAAACGGCATATGCAGAGAAGATGGTTTGAACCAAGTCACTGTTAAAGGCCACAGGACACCATACCTGGGCAACTGACCTTGAAGCGTTGCTGAGGAAGCTGTGGGACCAAAGTGAGCCCTTGCTCTGAAAGTCCCACCCCATCCAGGGAAGCGGATGCAGCTCTCTGCAGCCCAGTAGCTCCTTTTGTTTCTTTTCAAAAATGTGCAAACAACAGCTCTATTCCTTACATGCTTTCACATCTTTTTTCCCCACTGTGTCAAGAACTTGAAGAGCTAGCTCCCTATGGACCTCCTGACTTCCAGAACCAGCTGCCAACTGGAAATGCAGAGGGAATGCAGGAAATCCCAAGTTCTCCTGAACGTCAATTCCCTTACCCATCTAGGAATCTTCCTGCACATTGCTATGGTAAAACTTACTGTGGCAATGGCTCGGCCCACACGAACAACTCCAAAATCATTAGGATCCAGGAACTTGTTTCCATACACATAGATGCCAGAAGCAGCTGCTGTCAATGAGGCAAGTTTCAAAACCCTTCGTGCCATGACTGCTGAACCCTGCCAAGACACAAAACAGCAACTGTAACATCTAATAAGGATTTAGCAATCTGATGCCTACAGCCCCAAAGGACCTGACAATCCAAGTTTTAATTGCTACTTTTCTAATGACACATTGCTAGCACTGCCCCCAGCCAAGAGCTCAAGCAATTACCCAGCAACTGAACGTAAGCTATTCATTGCTATTCCTAACTCAACAGTGTCTACAGGCCACAAATCCAGAAGTAACTCACTGCTAGACCTTGCACATCCGCAACAAAACACTTGTTCAGGATTCCAAGCTTTTCAAGGAGAAACAACAGGTGGACAGAAAGAAGGGAGCATAAGATCACCAAAAGTCAACTCGGATCCTAGCAATAGGCCATTTCTTCAACGCAAATTTTTGAAGATACCACAGCATAGGCAGGCAAGGGGACAACAGAAGATACAAAAAAACAGGTTTAAAAAGAGCTCTTGCAGCATGAAGGCACCCAAAACTTCTTAGAAACTCTGCCAGGCTAGTTCTAAAAGTTCCTCGCTGCTGACCAGTGGTCTAGGAAGAGGCAATGCATTCTAGGAGGTTGCATGCAACTCCAGCAGTCAGCCAGCCATGCAGAATGCAGGGGATGGGGGACCTGATCAGAGTGACCCAGGGAGATTTGTTTTCTCATAACCACCATCCCGTTCCAAGTGCCAGGCAGGGACTGCACTAGCAGAACAGACATCTGCAGGAATCAACAGCCTACTCCTAGCTCTGTCACAGGCCCAGCACAGGCCTGAGGTGAGACACTTCTTGATCACTTTTTCTCTGGGAGACAAGGCTGGGGAATGAACACACTTCCCACATGAAGCACTTTGGATTACTGCATTCATTGTTTGCAGAATGTAAATATGTAACTCACTACATGTAATATATATATTACATTTCTTTATGTCACCTTAGCGGCTTCAGACCTGAAAAAAAATAATGAATTAAGTATATTTTTCTTTCTTTTCCCTGTGGCTGGTATTAGACAGAGACTACAGTTGACCATTCTTTCTGTTTATACCACAAATCAAAGGGCACATTCACCCACACTGCAAGCTCCCAAGAGCACCCTTGACAGAGTGCAGGCTCTTACCCCTTCAAGATGGAGTCCACTAATCCCCCCACTCCTACACCTGATTGAGAAACTTTCCTACTTCTCATTGTGAAGATTTAGCAGGGTCAGTCTGGCTTTGGCCTTTTCTCTTAGAAGCCTTGTAACCAAAAAACACATGCAGTGACACAGGTCAAGTCGTTCAAAAACAGCTCACAAGAACACAATCAGCAAAATAAACTAATATAACACAGGAGACCTCTGTACATGAGCCTTAGCTAAACTTTTTTATTTTCTTTTATTTCCTTACAAGCCCTAGGTAATTGTGAGACAGAAAAGCTGAGACATAGTCTGTCAGTGCTTGTCAGAGCTGCCTGCAGTACCTCAGCTTTCTCCTGTCAGACTGGGTAGCTGACTTATCAGGACTCCTTTGAATCTACAACCAAACTCAAGAGAAAATAAACCTGGACCCTTGACTGCAGCCAAATGAACATGCACTTCCCAAAAAAAAAGCTGCCGTCCTCCTCCCGCCTCGCTGGAACTCTAGAAATTTTGGGGCTTTTTTCTGGAGAAACAATCTCTTTTGTACAGACATCTCTTGTATCCTTCTCACCTTCAAAAGTCTTTTCTGCAATGTGTTTTAATTAAACCATTTTTGCTCATTGTACTTTTCTGTAACATTTCATTTACTGAAAAGTGAAAGGTGCAATGACATTTTTTTAACACACAAAATACGCCTCTCATTATTTTTTCCTTCCCTTTCTCGATTACTAAAGGAACATTTTATTGAATGCAAGATGCAGGTCCATCTGTTCTTACATCTTATTTCTACCTGAAGCTGTAATTTGCAATTTGTGACATCACATCTATTGCCATACCCGCCAGCTGTACGTCACAAACAGAAGATGGGAACTTTAGGCAGCAAATAAACAGGCAGAGCAGCTGAATTCTTCAGCAAGAAAGTTCCTGCTTTCATGTTTAATGTGTTGTACCAATAAAACGGGAATAATTAAATGTAAGGTAGAGAAATGGAATTGTCAGAAATAAATTGTATTTTAAAGGTTTGCATAAGGTGTCGAGGAACCTTTTCCACACAAATGAGCCATTACGACACCCTCCGGGGTATCTTAAGGACCCTGTCAGCTGTGAAACACGCCTCGGGATGTCACTGCCTGCCATTATTAAGCCCTGCGTTGATGGATCACCTCCAGCTCTTCTTTCACCTAGCTGAGGTGGCACGTTTGACTTTCACACAACTTCCCACCTGTGACGAACCTTCCCTGCCTGACAGCCCGGCTTCTCCCGCTGCCACCGGGGCAGCCGCGCCGGTGCCGGCTCCCCGCGGGACCCCGAAGGTGACCCCAGGGCGGCCCGCCCAGGCCCGGCCGCTCTGCCGCGGCGGCGGCGGCGCTGTCCGCGCCGAGGGCAGCGGGGCCGCCCAGAGCCGCGCTCGGCCGCCCCCGGGAGGGACACGAGGGGCCGGCGCCCGCTGCTCTCGGCTCTCCTTCAGGCGCCCCGGGCCAGGCCCCGGAGCGGCGCCCCGGCCCCTCGCCGCTCCCCTGCACCAACCCCCCCGGCCCGCCGAGCCCCGCGGCAGCCGCGGCCCTGCCCGGGGCCGCTCCTGCGGGGGGCAATCGCCGCCTGGGCCCCGGGCCCTGAGCCCCCGGCCGAGGGGCCGTGCGAGGCGGCAGCGCGGGCCGTGCGGGCGGGGAGTGCCCGGGCTCGGAGCGGCACTTACCGACCGCCTCGCCG